>CM059286.1:19743090-19790590 GCA_030347295.1 Setipinna tenuifilis
AACTTGCAGTTTTTCACAACAGAATGGCATTCCTCATTGCTTTCACTGGGGCTGCGCTGCGTCTCTTGCGCTGCAGTGACGCTCTTTGGGTTTGGCATTCCCTCTACTGTACAGTACATATCTCTCATCTCATCTTTCGTACGTTTCTAATTAGCGGGTGTTAGTCATGCATGGTCGCAGAGAGGGATACGCACACAAGGCTCTGCCGTTTTAATTAGCTGCTGCTCTGTGTCATTTCAGGAGAAAGGGGTGCAGCCAGGCTGCTCCAGCCTTCGCCCATGCAGAAGAAGAGTGGATTGCCTCAGTCGTTTTGTTTTGTTTGTCATTTTGCTTTTGTTCCAGACAGCAAGTATTCATTAGTACTGTTCATTCACAGGTTTCAGGTTTTCGCACGTTTTTCTGCGTGCGGGAAGAGTGGATCGCCTCAGTCAGTTTTGATCCCTCCCCCCCCCACCCACCCACCCACACACACACATACACACACACACACACACACACACACACACACACACACACACACACACACACACACACACACACACATTGTGTTTGTGCAAGTGCAAGTATTATAAGTATTACATCAGTGTGGGTTTAATAAATGTCTCCAGAGCAAAAAGGAGGACAGATGTGTGAAGATACCGCAGCTACTCATGCTGCACCACGTAACATTCAAACAGAAACGCGACGGTGGCACCCAAAGAATTAGTGCTGACTTTCCCCCACCCCTCTAGTCTCAGTTTGTGCTCCATCTCTCTCCACTCGCCTTTTGCTGTCATTTTGGCACTACGAGATAATTGGCTAATGGCACACACACACACACACATTGGGGAAAGCTGTAAATGCACAGAACACTCCAAGCCCTGTGAAGAAAACTGCTCAGTTTGAAGCAGCTCTACCAGCAGTGCTAATTAGAGTCTGTATGAGTCCTTCTACTGTTTGACATTCAGTACAGCATATGTACAGAATACATGTGCAGAGACAGAGACCAGACTGTATAAACCACATGCAGGTAGATCTCACGGGCACATTTGCCAGTACATCATGTTTCTATGTCAAGCTAGTAAATTGCTAGTAAATACTCTGTGTTAGTATCAGTTGCCTATGGCACAGAGTTGGACCTATTACTGTAAGTACTTGGAAACCTTTTGCTTACTGTAGTGCAGTCCTCACTGCCAGTGTATTAAACTATTTCTTAGCATTTTTCCATTTGCCCTCATGTAAAGCTCTGCCACAGATCCTTCATGTATAGCTGTTGCTATTTTTCTCTTCTACTAAGTGAAGTGTGGGTAGGCACAAACCCGCAGACACGCATACACAGACACACACAGACACACACAAACACACACAAACACACACACACACACACATACACACATTTTTAGTCTCTCAAAGGAAAATTGTATTCATTCTGTATATTTTTCATTGCTGTGCCATGCTAGTCATCATCAAAGCCCTGCCACTTTCCCATGTTGTGGTGTGTGCTTGTACACCTTTGCTGTGTTGTTTGTTTGGCTGCACTGACTGATGTCTGCTGTCTGCTGTCTGCTGTCTGTCTGATGTGACTCTGATGGGCAAGCACGGGAGCACAGGGGGCCTGGGATCAGCTTCCCCCCTCCTGGAGCCCTTCCAGAGACGCACAAACAAAAGCTCTCTCATTATACTCCCAGTGGGGAACAGGGGAGAGCTGCATAATCAAATCGCCTGGCAAACTGGCTTTATAATCCCGGCTTTGGTCTCATTTCTATCAGGCTGTTGTTGTTGTGTTGTATGGTCTTTTTTTGTGTGTGACAAAGTGCAGTTTCGAGGAACAATTGCTGTGAACACTCATTTGCAAAGACAAGTCTTTTATTCCCTTTGAGAGTAATTCTGAATGCAGCAACAGGTTGCAGGCTACTAATTTAATTGCTGTACATAATGGCAACACTCAAGGCCACATCTCTATCCCTCTCCAGTAACCAGTACTGCTGTCCTAAGCTGCCTCTTTAACCAAAGGTAATCAGATGTTTTTAGATATTACTGTTTTATACTGTTTCTATGTTATTCATTCTAACCCTATTGTAATAGTTTTATTTTTCATTTGTTTCATCCTCTGCAAAGTGTCTTTGAGTGTTTAGAAAAGCACTGTAGGAATAAAATATATTATTATTATAGACAACGAGGAACCTTCTTTTACCCAGAGACGCTGCTTTTCAAAGGGCAACAAACACTTTGGGTCCCCTGACCATCGCAAGGCCCCTGAGGGCTGACAAACCTTAAGCTACAGTAGTTGCAATACAGTTTCCAACAGAAGTTGTGGATTTTTCTTTGCCTGGGGGCCCAACAGACTCTACAATCACCTCTGCTTTCATCCTATGCCTTGTGCTTGTCTACCACTCCTTTACTATGAGCTATCTACCACCGAGACTCTTGAAGTAAACTGTTCTATCAGTACTGTCTTTATATCATGTGTAAACTAAGGTCTTGCAAGCTAAGGTTCTGTAGCATAACATGTGTTACATCATACTTTCAGTGTGATGCTTAAGTACAGCAGGCTGGAATTGGTTCTATGGTTCCTGGACCTTTGATCATAGGTCTTCACAAAAGTGAAACCAGTTTTAGCAAATGCATACATATTTGTGAATGACATCCTTTTGATCAAAGCATGGAAAGATATAAATCTTTTGCTGGCTAAAGTCACAATCACTGAAAACCTCTGGTACTCTAGGACCTCTTGAAACAATGTAAAGGACTGGCATTCCTTTAGAGACACTTTAATCCGCTGAGATATCTCTCAACTTGTGTTATGTGTGTGTGAGAGAGAGAGAGACAGAGAGAAAGAGAGAAACAGAGAGAGTATGTATGTGTGTGCAGTAAAAGTGCAATAAAAATATTCAGGGAGGATACAGATATTACCCTTTTTCCCCACTTTGTCTTCTCCACATAAATAAAGGAACGTTCCTGGCTTTAGAAATGAAATCAAGGGAAACGAATAAGAGAATCACCTCATCCTTCAATGAAATTATGCAGCACAGTTACCATAGAAACAATGAACAAAATCTTATTATAATTGCAATGCACTTCTTTCCAATGCACAGCAACAGAACAACACACAACAAAAAAGCACATGAGACTATAAGGGAAGAGAATGTGAGGATGGGAGTCTTTGAGATGACTCGGTTTAGATGAAGTAGTATTGAGAGGAGGGGGTGACAATGCAATGTTATTTCCAGAGGCAAGCAGATGAAATAGCACATCCCATATGAGGTAGCCTGGAATATATATATGGGCATACTCAACACAGTATGTATGATGTATGCAGAACATGGTACATTCACAAGAAACAAGACTAGACCGTTGACTTGATAGTATAAGAATACTGTAACAAGCCAGTATCCCAAACATGAAGGAAATTAGATAGCTGCTGCATAGAATTTCACAAGATATGATTAATTTGGGAGAATCCAGACATGGGTACCTTAAACAGCAGTTCAAAAGAATTCTCATTTGAGATAGATCTCTGCATTTTCATCTGGCCCTCCTCGCCGTATGGCATGTGTAGTTATCCTTTGTTTCGTGTCCTCCTGTTCTTGTTCGGTTTGCCCATTCCCCTCCCTTTTGTCAAGTCAACACCTTACTCCGTAGCACACTCCCTCCCCTTGCTCCCGCCTGACCACTCCGCTGGGCCATTTCAACAGCTCCACCAAGTGGCCACCTGAGGCACTTCACCTAAAAAAAATCTTTCCATTGCCCACTCAACTCTATGTAAGCCATTGTGGACAATTCACTGTGATACTCAGGGGAATTACCCTTGTATTACTTAGTATACACATTTGTGACCTCTGAACATATTGTGACACAGTTGATCTAAACAGTTGATTAAAATCAACATAAATGTAATGTATAAGCCCATCACTCAGCACTCATTTCCTCCAGAGGCAAATCTGTATGGTCTTTTTTTCCTTTAGTTAATAGCTTCACATTGTCTAGTATTATTACTGACTATTGTCCTATTCTGCCTTGTTTAATTAGTAGCCACTGGCCTAGTACTCCTTATATTGTTGGCATCTAATTCTCTGGACCCATGTGACATTAATAAGATGAGCTTTGAAACAGTTCTTCATTAAATAATTTGTTAAGACTCTTTTATGTCTGTGAATTGGTGGAAATGTACTGGCCAGAGAGAGACTGTGGTGATGGCCAGTGCTGCTCTCTGCATTCTTACTTATCTGCTGTGTTGAATGCAGATGCCAGTCTCTCCTCCACCTCTAATAAATGATGCAGCACTCTGGCAGAATGCCCTTGACAGACGCGGGAGAGCACACCATCGATGTTTGAAGAATGGAATATTAATTGATAAATAAATAAACCACTTTAAATGCAGCCAGCAGCTGGACAATTTTAATTTTCAGATTTTAATCAGGTGGTGAGAAGGGGGTGGGAGCGGGAGGGGGGGAAGAGGGGGAAGGTGTGAATAGTGTGAACACACAATTTGCCCGCGCACACTCGCAGTGACGTCCTCCTGAAAGATGGCATGAATGGAGGCATGTTAGCGTGCAGTCAATCATGCTGACGATACCGAAGCCATCCAAACTATGAGTCAAGGTCATACATTGCATCAACACTGAACTATTCGCAAAAGGGAGGTCTACACATTGCGTGAGTGTGCTCAGTGATCATGTTCACTTGCAGCTGAGTGAAAATGTGAATTAAAATGAAATGTTCATGAAAGAATGGGTTGCAATGTATGACATTTCTTTTACATTATTACAATACTGTGTTGAACACATGCATATTAAAAAAATTAAAGCCAGAAAAGCACTCATAAACAGCATAAAAAACAAACAGCAAAAAGCAAACAACAAAACCCAAAACATAGAAATCTATTACTTTGTGTAAAAAAAATACATTTCTACATAGGAGACGATGATTTTTATAAAGAAAATGCTTTATACACTTAAAAACAGGGAATAAGAGAAGATTGGAAATGTATGAAATCATTGAAGCATATAAAGTGCAGCAGACTCAGATGTAAGCATATATGGAGATAGAAAAGGCATCTTCAGCACCAGCTATCTGCTCTCTTCTCTGCAATAACCCTTCTGACAATCTGTCAATGTGTTCAGCGTTATCTAATCCAAAAACTAGTTCCATCTTGAAATGTCGCTGTTGCCTTGTGATAGAACGAGCTTGGGTAAAATGCATACCAAAACATTGGATTTTGTCAGAGAAATATGTGTTATGGTCCCAAGCTTTCATGTAATTATTCACAAAAGAATAAATATATGTTCCAAGTTTCTTTTAATACAGCAGAACACAAGAGGCGGGTAACCATGATTCCCATTAATCTTTTACATTTTCCCCCCTGGTAAATATATTCCCTTTCCCTTCAGTGGTATGTGTAGTGGTTGCGATTTGGAATGTTAGTGTAATGTAATGAACATTGGTTAGAATGTTATGTTTTTGACCTCAACATTGTTGATTTACCACATTAAGTAAAATATAACAGAATTTTACTCTCAGCATTATTTATAGACATCTTTAAAATTTAGAATCATGTAAACACAAAGGTTTTTAAAAAGTGGGAGACCTTCTATAGCCCCAAGCAGAATGAACAGTGAGCCAAACTCATGTCCAACATGTTCAGAGGAACCGGGAGTGCACAGTCAAACATGGATCTAACAACTCAATCCCTCAGACCAATTGAATTGTTATCTGTAGTGCCTTTCAGGCAGGCCAGAGCAGCCTTCCCCAGCCACCAAGCACCGTCTCTATTCCGGCAACAAAGCCTCTTCCCATTAAACTGTCCAAGCAGTAGTCAGACGCTTTCTTCCACCAGCGCTATAGCACTGACTCCATTGCTCCAGCTGAGAGCTGGCCATCAGGAAAAGAAAGGAGTTTATCTGTGTGGAATTTTAATGAGGAGACCAACCACTACCCCCGAGTGCAGTTTTATATAGAAAGCGCTTGCCTTGGCGATGAGTCACACACAGTGCTTTGAAGTTGAGCATGTGGCTGAGATATGTTTTGGCATGGTATACTCTTATAAACAGATTTCAGCCATAAAAGGGTGCTATAGACAGGTCATCTGTAGCTAATCCACTACCCACAATTAAAATAAAAGTCATGGTAACACTTTATCTTATGGTTACTTTTTTGTATCTACATGTAACGACATGCAAGTGTATATACTTACACTGTACATACCTAACATTAACCCTAACCATAGTCTTATGGTATGTGTAAGTACATAATATTACATATTATGTATGATGGTACAGTGCTAGAGCAAACTGATGAATTTAAGTACTTAGGCATATGGCTTGACTCACAGCTTTCTTTTAAATCTCATATTAATTATATTACCAAAAAATACTTGGTTCCTTGAAATCTCTTTATTGTTCTATTGACTGTTTTTCACAAGATGTCAGAAAAAGGATTGTGATGCAACTATTATTTCCCACATTGGACTATGGTGATGTTATCTATGGCAATACATTTGATACATATATTTATCCTCTCAATGTAGTATATAATAGCCTCTGTAGGTTTGTGCTACGGTGTCCCTGTAGAACCCACCATTGTACAATGTATGAGTCCTTGAACTGGCCAAATCTTAAAAATAGAAGACAGCTTCATTGGCTAACCTTTTTTTTTTAATGTATTCATTTCAATTGTCCTTCATATCTGAAAGAACTATTAATTCCTTTTAGCTCTCAATACGACCTCCGGCACAACGACATCTTATTTTTAGTTACTCCAAGGATTAATAAGGAAGTTGGACGACGGGCCTTTAAATTTAAAGCGCCATCAGGAATGTCCTTCCTCCCTCTCTAAGATCTATTACATCCCTTCAAATCTTCAATTCAATTGCTTCAATGGCACACCTAGAAACTCCATGTTTATGTCTTTAAGATTTGTCAGTCTGTTTATTCTTCCATTATATTATAAGTCTTCCCTATGTTCAAATGAAGTGGGTAATTTGTGCCTCTATATCATTTGTATATGCCTCAAATATGAAATGGTAGTCTCTGCTCTGTCTATGATGGAAATATACAGTGGCTTGTGAGGAAGTTTGGGGTGGGGGCTTGACAGGGGAGCAGTGTTAGTGTGTCGTGTGAATGTGTTTGTGTTTTGGAGAAAGGTTGTCTGATATGTATTTTATGTTATTACTTTTCTTCTTCTTTTTTTTATACAAAAAAACATGTCATGTAATCTTTGGACCCCCTTGAAAATGAGGTGGTTCATCTCAAGGGGCTATCCTTAATAAATTGAAAAATTGAAATTCAAATTGAAATTGAAATATTGTTACACACTTTGTTACACTGTATCTAATTGATGTAACAGAGGAGTAAAATAAAATGTAACCAAAGTCATAACCTATTGTAATGTATTTGTCTAAAATGACCATAAACTAGATTTATATGCAGACAAGATTTACCCTATAAACATTTAAACCGAAGTTTGCTTCACACAACATAAGGTATCCAAGACTGTATGGACCATACAGTTTCTCAGCCTTCTTAGGCATGTAACATGTTTTGGTTATGATCTTTAATATAGGTTACCTAGTATCTCACAATCATCAGCTCAGTGCATTCAGGTTCCCCAAAGGCTACATGAATATATTTAAACAAACACTGTTACTAAATCAGACAGTTATGTATTTGTGCCTATATGCATGGCTTAATTATCTCATGTCTATGTAAGCCATTTCTAAATCATACTTCAAGGGCAGCTCCTAAATCTCACATACAACGTTTGCCTTTCCTATAATGTAGCCTACACTGCCTGAAATCGGACAGGCAGATTGATTGTTTGTACTTTGATTGATTGATTGATTGATTGATTGATTGATTGCACTATAAAGGAAATACACCCTCATTGCTATTATTTGTTTAGCCACTGACAGATTTGTTATTGAGCTATGTGTAGCCTATTTCTTTCTATCTATCTATCTATCTATCTATCTATCTATCTATCTATCTATCTATCTGTCTGTCTGTCTGTCTGTCTGTCTGTCTGACTGACTGCCTAATTTGCACTGTTAAATTTTAGTAAAAATGAATGTAGGCATCATGTATGCCATGTTCTGCCATATTGTTGCTTAAGTATACGAGAATTTAGATTAGAATCTAAAAAGTATACCAATTAAAAATAGAACATTTCTTATTACATATATTGTTATATTGTTAAACCA
Organism: Setipinna tenuifilis; assembly: GCA_030347295.1. Taxonomy (NCBI): domain Eukaryota; kingdom Metazoa; phylum Chordata; class Actinopteri; order Clupeiformes; family Engraulidae; genus Setipinna; species Setipinna tenuifilis. Next base: position 19,751,267 of record CM059286.1, read on the forward strand.
TTTGTAGATCACCCTCTGTGCATGTAGGCTACAGATGTGTATATCTATATCTAAGCCAATCAGTGTGGTGTGGAGAACGTTCACCGTGTCACAGAAATAATAGGTCACATAAGCGGAAATTAATTTTCTAGTTTCCGGTTTAAGTCGAAATTGCTGTGTTCAATATCCCAATTCACGGCCGTTGAAACTTCCCCGGAAAGGGACGTGGCAGCCTTTCGACTCACTTCCTGCTACTTCTGTTGTCAAATAAGCAGCGGACAGCGAACCTACCTGACTGAATAGTGTCTGTTGAACTGTTGAAGTGCATGTTGTGTTTCTGACTGTACACTGTGCTTTCATGCCGGGATAGTAGCGTAAAAACGACGCCGTATAGGACAGTGGGCGATGTACTCAAATCGCCTGTTCTTCGTGTTTTTCGGCGGTGTGTTGGGGGTTTGTTTCAGTGTTTCGGCGAACAGGGGAGGCTACCCTTCATTTACCGATGAAATTCCATTCAAGATCAACTGGCCTGGGCCAGAACTTAACCTGGTAATGTTGTCTTTTTGGTTCCAGATATTATGTGTCCCTCTGCATTACTGACATGGTCAGTAGATGGTTGCTTAGCAATGTGACATTCTCGGAAGACAGTTAGCTTAGTAGCTGGCTAGACACCATTCTAAAGCAACCAGTTTTCCTCACAACAATGCTATTCACACGATATAACAAGTCGAACAAAAATAGGTGTCCAGTGTGACAGCTGCAAGGGTGGTCTAAAACGTTGCTAGGCTAACGAGTCTCTTGATGAAGTTGGGTTGCTGTCAGTTAACCCTAGCGTTGTAGACAGCTGTAAGATATAAAGTAGAGGACTTGCTGCATGTTGCAATACAAAGCATTGTCCGTAAGTTGACCAGAGCTTGATGGTGTGAATTTGCATGCGCTGGGCATCAATAATGATGAACTTATTTGTTGTGTTTCGCAGCCTGCATCAGGGGCGCTGTACAAAGAGGATGACTTTGTTATCATGACAACGTTAGAGAAGGAGAAGTACAAATGCTTACTACCTTCTTTATCCGGTGGAGATGACGTAAGTAACCATCAGTTTTATAGGTAGATCCTGTTGAAAACTTTTATCTAAACTCTAATTAGTTGAAGAAAATTGACAACATTATAATTGTAAACATTATACATAAAGCTTTCTTGGACTCACTCCTTACATTAAGACTTGGCAGTGGGACCATGACACATTGTCAGCCACAGTGTTTTTTTCCTGGTATGCAGTTACAGTTATTAAACTATTTCAAGTTCAACAACCCACTGCATTCTCTCTCTTTCTTTCTCTCTCTCTCTCTCTCAGGATGATGACAAGGATTACAGTGGCCCTAGTCCAGATGTTCTTCTTGAGCCGTTATTCAAGCAGAGCAGCTGTTCCTACAGGGTCAGTATTCACTTGTTTCAGTATCGCTACCTGCTCCTTTAAGCTTCAGTGATTTCGTAAGTTACTATCCGCATTCTCAAATAAGGGATGGTTGTTTTTGGCCAAATCTGTTGCCAAAAAATAAAAATGAATTAAAAAGTAACAGATTTTACTCGGTACTCAGTTAATTAAATTGCTTTATATGGAGATTTGCAACAATCTTGCTTTGTAGTTTTAAGATTGTTGCTATTTAATAACAGAGGTTAATGTCAGAGTGCGGTGCTACAACTTTGTCATTGGCTCTTTGTGTGTATATCTGCCTTCCAGCTGGAGTCATACTGGACGTATGAGGTGTGCCATGGCAAACACGTGAGGCAGTACCACGAAGAAAAGGAGACAGGCCAGGTCGGTTAAACTCAGATCACATGATTTGCAGACATCATATGGAGGTGTGTAACCCTGGACTCAGCGAGTAAAGATGACCATGACTGTGTGTGTGTGTGGGGGGGGGGGGTTCAGCAATGTTGCCTGGCAACAGCCCTAACTGATGTTGTTTGGTCATGTAATCACTCCTGTTAGGCAACACGTGTTTATCAGGAAAACTTCCCTCAGTGGCAGGCTATTTTTTTGTGTGATCATCCCATCTGAAATTTAGGAGCCAATCATGGTGTTGCAGTCTAGCAACATTGCTCAACACATTGCAGCATGTCTCATCACTTTAACAGTCCTGCCATTGGCTTCACCTGTGCACAGGTGATTTGACTCATTAGTTCATCCACCCTTCTGAATAGTTGTGCCTATTCATCTGGATTGGTGAAGGATCTGAACATGTATGTGTTACAGATTTTTACTCTCTGAAGCCGGGTTACTCACCTCATCTGTGGTCGTGCGCATGGTGCAGAGTGTTGTCAAATGTGATTGTGCAAATTGTAAAAGTAAAACAAGGCTTAAAAAAAAAAAAAAGTCTACAGAAAAAATCTCAGTATGATATGTAAAAAGGTGACTTGATTACTCGAGAATGACGCTTTTTCGTTTGGGACAGAAGACTAACATCCAGGAATACTACCTCGGCAACATGCAGAAGGCCAGCACTGATCCTTCAGCAGGCAAGCATATCTGTACACCTGAAATCTGACCATGAAACTGAAAATCATGTCATTTTCAGTAGCAGTTTATGGTCTATTTCTGATACAAAAACAAACAGATCTGCAGCAATTAAGAGTTTTCAATTTAATGTTAATTTGAAATGTATGTATTTTAGAGTCTGAAACTGAAACAGCTGGGCGGTCCTCTACTAAACATAAAGAGGTCAGTGAGTTTAAATATTCAAATTGTTGAAGACAATACAGACTACTGAACACTTTTTTTCTCTACATGTTTTAGACATCTTATCTATCTATTTTAGAATTCATGTGTGAGTATCTTGGTAAAGTCAAGTCAAGTTTTATTCTCCTGCCAGTTGAAATTAAGTTGGCACCAGGCATTTCAAAGAAAAACGAATGCATCCAGTCCAGTTCCTCTAAAAATACTAAGTGGTCACTGTGACTTGCTCAGGTTCCCACTAAGAACATCGAGGGTCAGCTGACGCCGTACTACCCCGTGGCGATGGGCGAGGGCACGGCGTGCCAGCTGAAGAGTAATCTGCCGCGCTCCACCACCGTGCTGTACGTGTGCCACCCCGAGGCCAAGCACGAGATCCTCTCCATCGCCGAGGTCACCACCTGCGAGTACGAGGTGGTCGTACTGACCCCCCTCCTCTGCCTGCACCCCAAATACAGGTGACTACCCCTCCCCCTAACATTTATTCCCCCCCTCCTCTGAAGCACCCCAAATACAGGTGACTACCCTTCACACAAGTACTCATCTACTCACCCCCTTCCCACTCCTCTGTCTGCACCACAAATACAGGTGACTACCCCTCCCACTAACACTTACCCCCCAACCGCCCCACCCCCCCTCTGTCTGCACCCCAAATACAGGTGACTACCTCTCCCACAGCTACTCACCTACTCGCCCCCTTCCCACTCCTTTGCATACACCCCAAATACAAGTGACCACCCCCCTCCTCTGTCTGCACCCCAAATACAGGTGACTACCCCTCCCGCAGGTACTCACCTACTCACCCCCTTCCCACTCCTTTGCATACACCCCAAATACAAGTGACCACCCCCCTCCTCTGTCTGCACCCCAAATACAAGTAACCACCCCTCCCCCTGCTTGTACCTCAAATACAGATGACTACCCCTCCTACAACTACTCACCTGCCCCCTTCCCACTCATCTCCTTGCACCCCAAATACAGATGACTACCCCTCCCCCTAACACTTACTCCCCTGGTCTGCCTGCACCCCAAATACAGGTCACTACTCTTCCCCTTGCCACTCACTTACCCCTATCCCCACAACTCACTTCCACAAATGCAAGTAACTGCCCTTCCACTAAAACTTGTATCCCCCTATCCAAACACAAGTGGTTGCAAGTGTCAGACTGGTGCATATGAATGCATCTAAGTTTAGCAGCAAGGCAAAAGGTTTATTTCTATAGTGCTTTTCATACAAAAAGACAGTTCACTGTGCAAGTATTTGCACCGTATGTGTTTCCAACTTAACTTACCTGTAACTTTGCACCATGTCTGCCTTGACCTGCTAACTGACTACACTACCATACCCATAACCTGCTCCAGGTTCAAGTCATCACCCGTGAACAACATCTTCTGCCAGGCTCTCAGCGGCTCCCCCCTCAGGCCACTGCGCCTCTCCCAGCTCGACCAGGAGCAGCAGGACCTCCTTAAGCCCCCCAGCGGGGCCTCCCCCACAGAGAAAGAGGTGAGACAGTTTGAGAGGTGAGAAAGAGGCGAGACAGTGACAGTGAGTGACAGAGAAGTGTACAGGAGAAAAGTGAATGTGGTTGTACGCTTGTCTGATATCTGATTTGGGAAATTTGTTCATGTACGTTCAGATAATTAACTACACAAACACCCACATGCGCACACACATAGGTTGTATTCGCATCAATAAACAACACTCCTGTACATCTGTACATAATCTCTGCGTTTCAATTGGATGCGCCGCAGTGTCTACCAATATGTCTAACCAAGTATTGTCTACAAAACTATAGTGTACAAAATTATTATGTTTTGTTTTGTTATGTTTTACTGTCATGTTTATAAGATATGTTTTACTGTAATATTTATAAGGTGTTTAATGTTCACTGTGGGCCTAGGGAGCGCTGCAATTTCAAATCCTGTCTACAACCTGTACATATGGCTTTTGACAATAAAGCTGACTTTGACCTTGACTTAGAAAACAAGTTTTTTTATCTGCATGTTGTGTTAAAGGAGGAGGCATCGCCACCGGTCCGAGAGGAGGCCTACACAGCCACCCACAAGCCCATCGCTGTCGGGGGCCAGGCCCAGGTCGCCGTGGGAACCACGCACATCTCCCGCCTGACCGATGAGCAGCTGATTAAAGAGTTCCTCAGCGGCTCCTACTGTCTGCACGGGGTCATTACACATAATAATAATAACAATAATAATAACAATAATAATAGTAATAATAATAATAATAATAATGATAACCTTTACTATAGCACAGTTCATACATAGAAGATGCAGCTCAAAGTGCCATCTTCACCTTGACAATATAATGGAGTCATATGCACTTAAAAAAAAAAGTGAAACTTGTATCATAACTGTAATTCTTTCTGTTTCAGGGTGTTGGATGGTGGAAGTATGAGTTCTGTTATGGCCGACATGTGCAGCAGTATCATGAGGTAAATATCTGAAGATGTGATGCTCATGATGACTCTGAGAGATTTATCTATTCTGCTGTGCTTTAGTACCTTAAATGAGTTTAATTGATGTGCTAAACTGCAATTGTAGGTGTAACTGACTCCAGCCACATCACTAGAAAATAGATAGCATGACACTGACCACTAGGGGGAGCAGTTTTTTGCTAAGAAGGAAACACTCAATAATTAAGGGTGTTTGACAATACCATATTACAAGTAATACAATGTACTAAAATGGTGTTTCACTGGTGGCTGTCTAAATATAAATGCACTAAAAACTCTAAAAGCAATACTATAAATTCACTAAATATACACCTGAGCTACACATAGCTGCGTAATAAGTGGAATAATCTATACCGCGTGTGTGCGTGTGCGTGTGTGCGTGCGTGTGTGTGTGTGTGTGTACCTCTAGGACAAGGAGCAGGGCAAGAGCACAGTGGTGGTGGGGAACTGGAACCCCGAGGAGCATCTGGAGTGGGCCAAGAAGAACGTTGCGCGCTCCTACCAGCTGAAGGAGGACGGCGTGCAGAAAGTCAAGTATGCACCTCCTCTCTTCTTACCTGCTCAGCAGAGGCGATTTTTGGAGTCTTTTGTGTCCCCAAGCAAAAATGTACTGCCACTACTGTAGTTTGAGGTATTTCTGTGGTGGTCTAGGGGCCCCAAACAGGTGCCTGTGTTGCCTTTTACCAAGCTACACCTCTTCCACACACTAGTTGTGTCTGGTCCCCACAATCCTCCATCCACTCACCCCCTCTTGCCCCCCTTTACTCTCAACGTCCTCTGAGATGTTGTGATGAGATGGTGCTGCCATTGACGCTCCTACAGATGGATGATGAGTAATGATCCATTTATTTGTCTTTCAGGGCCGTCTCCCACTTCTACGGCCATGGGAACGTGTGTGACCTGACAGGGAAGCCGAGGCAGGTCATCGTAAAACTGAAGTAAGTCCCACTTTGTTATTCATGTGTCCATGCATGCAGAACAGGTGCACCTGTGTGCAGGTGTGTATACATATGTTGGAGAATGTGTTGTATGCTTAGGCTAACCGATACCTATGGCTCCCTTTCAGGTGCAAAGAGTCTGAATCTCCCCATGCAGTGACTGTGTACATGCTGGAGCCCAACACCTGCCAGTACATCCTAGGAGTAAGGGAAACTCACTTTCACTGTACAACCTTATCCCGTTACTGATAGAAGTGTGATGTTTGCAGACAACATATCAAGTATACATGCTACCGTGAGGGACTATATATAGTTATGCTCATAAGTTTACATACCCTGGCAGAATTGATTATTTTTTAACTGTTTTTCAGAGTCATTTGGGTAGTTTCTGTTGTCATTGTGATTCAAATAAAATAAACACAGGTGTTTGACAATAATTGGCTTTAGCCAACACTAATCATATTCTCTGAAAAATGGTTAAGAAATCATCAATTCTGCCAAGGTATGTAAACTTATCAGCACCAACTGTACATTGGTGACCTGTTGGGAATGGGCTGATCCGTTTTGTGATGTGTTTTTCCCCAACCAGGTGGAGTCCCCAGTTATATGCAAGATCTTAGACACTGCTGACGAGAATGGCCTGCTGTCCCTCCCAAGCTAACAAACACAGAATGGGAGAAAAAGAGACTTGTTTTTCCATAGAAAAAAGATGGACGGACGGATGGATGGATGGATGGACGGAGGAGTGAAAATATGAAGGAGTGTTACAGAAATGGGGTACTTGGCCTTTCTCTGACCCCTGCTGACATGTTGTGGACGGAGGGATGCGGGGGAGGGATGGAGGTGTGATGATGCAACAGTGACAGCACCACATCGCCATTCTCAGACTGTACCAGCACACTGCTCCCAAGGCCACTCTGTGTAGTTGTGTGTGTTGGTTGGTGGGTGGGTTTGTGTGTGTGTGTGTGTGTTGGGTGGGTTTGTGTTTGTGTGTGTGCTTGTGTGTGCGTGCTTGTGTGTGCGTGCTCGTGTGCGCGCTCGTGTGCGCGTGCATGCTTGTTTGCTTGTGTGTGTGCGTCTGTTGGTGGGTGGGTTTAAGTGGTCATGTGTGTGTGGGTGGTTGTGTACAGAAAACACACCCAAAGAAAACGGCGTTCCAGCTGAGGAATCTTCATCCAAATAGAACTGATGCTTTGTGCCACAAGGAGTGTTTTCACCACCATCACAACAACCAGCAGGGGAAATAAAACACTACCTTCACTGTCTCAGAGAACCATTTTCATCATCAGGGTAAACCCTCTTCCTGCCTGTGGCTCACTGACAGACATAAATCTGCTTTGCTGTGACTGAACATACTCAGACCAGTGTAGCACCATTGTCTTTTTTTTCCCTCCTGCTGTTTTTAATTGTTCTTTAATTTATTTAGCTTGTTTGTTTCTCCTGATTAAAAGCTTAGCGTTTTGCACTTAATTTTTATCAGTCTGAATCATTGAAATGGGTATGAAAGAAATCGTTTTCACAGTAAAAACCGCTAGAATAGAAGAACATTGAAAATGCTGCATTTGCAAGAGGATGTTATTAACACTGATCTGAGAAATTAAAATTGTATCCAGCAGGGATCTCAGCATGGTTGCTTTTAAATGTAGTTTGTTTTTTTTACACAAGGAAACGTGTGTTTGTTGGTGAATGTTGCGCTCGCTAGGGTTCCAAGTGAAAATGGAAAAACCACTGGAATTACGGACCGTGTTAGTTGCACTGGGGTCTTTACTATGGTGTAGGTGACACAAAGATGTACAAATAAATAAATTATATGATTTAACATTCCCTATGCTGTCTGCCATTTGTGCCATTCAAAGACTTATGAAATGTGAGTTGAGCAATTTATTTAAGATTTTTTTTTTACTAAAAATGGCTAGTTGTGTTGGACACGTGTCACACAATCACCTTAATGGTTGGCTTGCAGTATTGTCCACCAGGGGGCGCATTACTGTGTGTGTGTGTGTGTGTGGGTACACAACCACCAGGTGGCAGTGTTTTTGTGGCTGATGGGTTGCTTGAATTTTAAGGAGCACTTTTATGGCGCCCTAATCTTCAAGCTTTGTGGGATACCCAAAGGATGAGAAAGTATATGAAGGGCCACTCATTCAAAATAATTTACTTAAAAATCCTGAGTTTGAACATCCCTTAAAAATAACACTATGTATGCTTTTTTTCCTGTGACGAAAGTCATGGAAATAAACCGTTAGAGTTTATCATGATATAAGACTAAATTAGGCTCATTTGAAGCAGACACACAAACAACACCAACATGGGTATACAGTGCACTCGCAAAACATTTAATAAGTTATAGAAAATGTATAATACTTCCACAATACAGCATTTTAATGAAGTCTAAATACTACAATATGAAAAATGTCATGTCAATGTAAAAAATATAATTTCCTCCGTCCTGTCAATAACACTGGAATAGTCAGCACCTTTCTGGAGTGTGATCCAAAGCTGAACATGTTTTTCAATTGGCACACTGTTTTACAGGAAACAATCACTGTCAGTCATATGGAAAACAAGCACTTTTAGGGCTGTTCTTACCATGCACGTGAAACACATTCTTAGTGTGTTCTCTTTAACTGTCTTGCTTTAGTGTACAGTCAACAGAAAAAAAAGCCGATGTCATACTGTCCTATCTCTCTGGTTCTCTTTTAAAAACCTCTTGTGACAACCACAGGGGCTACAAGAGGCCTTTGGAATGATTAACCACCTCCAGGTCTCGTTCCCTCCTTCTGCCACGGGAGAGGCCCAGGGTCTGGATGAGGAATCGGACGGGAATTGTGGGGTTGCCTGGTCAACCCTGGTTTTCTCAGTGAAGAGACCATCTCTCCAGTCCTCAGGCCGCTAGGCAATCTGTTCCGTTTAAACTATCGGTGATAAGTGATTACACGCCAACACAGGTGCTTTATAGGTCCGTGGGTGGGTGTGGGCATGACCGTGTGAGCTGGTGTGTCTTAAAGCCCATCCACGGTCCTTACAAGGCAGGGGGTCATTCTCGTACATAACGGAGTAGAGAGATGGTCTCGAGACGATGAAGAATTGCTGGTTCTCCTTCTCTCCTCATGCCATAGGAACAGAGTGTGCTACTCAGGCAGACAGAACACGAATCTGCTGGTTCTCGTTTCCTGTTCCTGCCACAGGAGAGGTAACCCACTCAGACAGACAAGAACCGTGGTTCTCCTTCTCTCCTCCTGTCACAGGAACAGTGTGCTACTCAAACAGATGGGACAGGAATCTGCTGGGCAGTGGCACTCTCCAAGTCCACCAGGCCTTTTAAACGATTAACCACATAGGAGTTCTTGTGCCCTCTGCCTGTCACAAGAGAGCTAGCCCCCTCAGGAGTTCTCGTTCCCCCTCTTTGTGACGGAACAGGCAGTCCCCCGACCTCAGACCGAGGGGACGGGGATCTGCTGGGCAGTGGTGCTCTCCAGGTCCTGCAACACGTCCTGGTGCGTGTGGTAGTGCATGGCCATGTAGGACTTGGCGAAGCCGGTGGTCTGGGAGTGGACGGGCTGCAGGCTGGGAGAGGGGGAGCTGGGCCCGGCGGAGGGGCTGCTGTTGTAGATGCTGTAGTAGGGCTCGATGCGCGTGTTGATGGGCGTGGAGGTGCTCGGTGGCCGGGGCTTGCGTCCACCCGTGGCCCTGGGGCTGTGCGCCGTGGCCCGGGACTGGCTGGGCCCACAGGCCTGGTCCACCAGCTTGCGCTTGGGCTTGGGCGAGAGCACGTAGGCCGAGTTGGTCTCGTGGTGCGAGGACTTGTTGCGGTTGGCCTCCAGGCTGCCTTTGCCCATGGCGTGCAGGCGGGTCTTGTGTTTGCAGCAGAGGAACCCCAGCGCCACCCACTGGAGGCAGCAGAGAACACGCCGCCGCAGCCCCGCGCTGTTGCGCGAGTACACGAACGGATTGATGCCGGACTTGAGGAAGATGAGGGCGAAGCCGCACAGCTCGAACTGGTAGTGCACGAAGCCGCTGTCGGGGGAGAGCACGTCCTGGGCCAGCGACACGCCCATGGGCAGGCAGCACAGCAGCACGGAGATCACGATGACCACGCACGTCACCACAGCCTTGGAGTCCTTGGCGGTGGCCAGGTTGACACTGGAGACCAGCTGGCAGCTGGTGGCCCCCTGTGCCGCCCCCGGTACCAGCGGCGGGTTGCCGGTCCTGATGAAAGGGTGAGTCTGGACGTGCTGCAGCTTGTTGTAGGTCTGGTTGCGGTACAGAGATGGCACGGGCACGGTACACTGCATGGCCTCCAGGCCCGTCGGAATGAATGGGGGCGGGGGAAGAGGAGGAGGAGGGGGGCGGGTGGCGTCCACCGTGATGACGGGACACTTCCTGACCTGGGCGTTCTTCCGCAGGGCGTGGGCGATCATCAGGTAGGAGACCGCCACCACCGCCACGCAGAAGGCGAAGTCCGCCAGGTACACGTAGAGCACCACCCTGGCGCGGTTCCCCGTGAGGCCGAAGTGAGGCAGGCAGGGCCCGGCGCTGCGCGGGTAGGCCCTGAGGGTGACCAGCATGGCCAGGGTGAAGCTGGACGTCCACAGCAGGGCCGTCAGGGCGATGGTGCAGGGGAAGGAGGCCGTGCGGTTGGGCTGCTGACCCAGGACCATACGCAGCCGGTGCAGGGCGATCACGGCCACCGTCTCCAGGGACATGATGATGAAACCGGAGCTGGTGAGGTGGAAGGCGAAGCAGAAGCCCTTGGAGACCCCCCCGCCACCACCGCTCCCGCCCCCGCCAGCGTCCAGGAAGAGCACCAGCGCAAACATGGGCGCCGTGACGCAGCAGATGAACAGGTCGCAGAAGGACAGGTTGAGGATCATGAAGTCAAAGTTGGTGCGGAACTTGCGGAAGGCGGGGTCGAAGAAGGAGAGGAACACCACCAGGTTGCCGTAGGAGCCCAGAGAGAAGATGACCAGGAGCAGCAGGGAGCATGAGGTGAGGGTGGCCGTGTGGATCAGGGCCCAGTCACTGGAGGAGCCCGACCCCGTTCCTGAGCCCGCCCCTGGGGCTGACACTGAGCCTGGGCCTGGGCCCAGGCCTGGCATGCTGCCGTTGAACTGGTGGCGTCTCGATACCTCGGCCAGGTCCAGGGGCCATGCTGTGCTGTTCATCGTACACATGGGGAACTGGCGAGGATCAAGGCCTCACCATTACTGCCATCGTCCAACAGAGTGGGAAGTGTACACTCCTCCTCCTCCTACACAATTAAGTCTCTGCAAAGTCAGGAGACTGCCATTACAAATCTAAAGAAGAGGAGAGGAATACAATAACAGGACTATGAAAAGCCCACCCCCAAAAAACGATGCAATACCGTTCAACAATGTAATAACATTGGTCTCCAACATTGTTGCAGTAAAAGACGTTGTCTTTATCCCACATATAATTTTCTAAGAACCTCTGTCAAAACTACATACTATTTTTGTTTTTACCAAAATCTGAATACGATTTGCTCCTATATGTAATCTTTGATACAAGCGTGGCGAGGCACGTCAGGCAGGTATCATATCCTACTCGACCACAGCTCAATGGGCTTTTCATAATATGCACCTTAATGGTTCTCTTAGTTGGCCATATAGCCATATGATGTCACTCTTGAACAGACTAACTAAAATCTTACTATCTAATCTATTGCCGCAAACCATGAAAATGTTATGTGCACGAAAACGCAAAGGGAAAATTAGTCGGCGTTGGTTAACCATTATTCTGCACATCTTCGAACAAAAAATAAAATAAACACACAAGCACCTATAGTATAACACAGCTGTTTCTAATGTGTCGCTATTGTAATAACTCACCAATTGCATTGCCGTTCGCCGTTCTGCATTTTAGAAACCCATACCAATTTTCGGCATCAATCCTGTTTCTCAGCGTTAACGCACAGCAACGTATGGTGCGAGACGAGATGAGGGGAGAGTGAAGTCACTGCCGACGCACACGTACGACTCCGTATTGACAATCGCCTACTCCAAGCTCGACACCGAAAGCGCATTCATGTGAGATAAGTGATGGAAAAATAGTCAGTCACTGGGATAAGGAAAACAACACTCTAACATGTAGCAGCGAGAACATACATCGTTCAAATGGATATTTTGCAGCTCAACGTAAACAGACCATGGTGGACAAGCTATGTGGGAGGCAAACATTAACACTGGCAGCACAATAGTGCGGTTGTGGTTGGCTCACTGAGTGGCCCACAGACCTCCGAAAAGCACAATCCATGAACACTTTCGATGCTCTTTATGCCACTTCATTAGTAGGCTACATGGGGGGAAAGCCATAAATACGGCCTTAATATATTTGACATCTCCCAAAACTGTCAAAAAGAACGCTGACTTAATGATTACTATTATTGTTGCTGTTGTTTGTATTATTATTATTGGATTATTTGGAAGCTATAGTGAATCTAAATTACCTTACACATTAAATGATGAAAGTAATACACAGTAAGACTCTCAAAGGAAACACAGCACACGGTATCTGCCATATAGCTCTTTATTACAAACACATTCATCTGGTTTCATTTAAACAAAAGCAATTACAGGATTGCTAAAAAAGAGTAAATAAAACAAAACCTCTAGAAACAGTGGTTTTGGCACTACACTATGCACTTCTTGGGTACTAAACTAAACACACTTTCTTGTGTTCTCTGCAAGTGTCAAACAGGAAAATCAAGTAATCTCACTATGGATTTAATATATAAAAAAACTACTGCTGAGTGCTTAAATAGGAGAGATATTTGGAAAACAGTATTTGTTGCCCATAAATGTGCAAATGCTCATTAGAAAAACACCTGCAAAGCAACATGGGTGCTGTGCATGCTGGCCTGGTACTGTTCTACTGTACTGTACTGTACTGTACTGTACTCTACTCTACTCTACTCATTCTCCTTCACTGCAGCTTTCACCTCATGCTGGGCCTGCTTCAAAACAGTCATCACACTAAACCAGGACATCATCTTCAAGCAATAAATAAAAACAAACAAAAAAAAAATCAAGAAATAAAACAAAGTCAGCAGTTTCCTAATATTGCACTTCATAGCAATAAATAAATGCTCTACTTGTGCATGTCTGATATGTACACATTATAGAGTAGAGTCATATGGATGCACACCGATACAACCAATACAAACATGTTAACAACCAAAGATGCCCACAAATTCAATGTCAGTAGTGAGGTCTTTGCAAAAACACTGTGCAAAAATTGTTGGCTCAAGTAATCTGTATGTGTTGGGTCAACTTACAAATTCACTGCCGTGCACGTGCATGTGAACGTCCACACACACAAGCCAGCAAACGCACACTCGACACACAAACACACGACAGCAGTTCAAGAAGAAGGAAAAGAAAAATAAAACTGTACAACATATTTCACATTGCAGGTTTTTTACCCCTGCTTTGCAGAAACCTTAAATATTAAGTATATAAGGAAAAATAACAAAATAATTTATTGCTAGGGACCGAAAAGGTTCAGATCATCTTTGTGTTGTGTATTTTAAAGTATTGGTGAAGATGTGTCTCCACAGGTGAATCAGCAGACCTGCGTGATCAGTGCTGGATTAGGGTTGTCTTATGCATTGTGCATTGCAAACGATTGTTGTAGGCCCTCTGCTCAGGTGAAGTTGTGTCCACAGGTGAAGTTGTGTCCACAGGTGAGGCAGCAGACCTGTGTCATCAGTGCTGGTGTGGTCTCCTAGCAGCAGAGGCAAGTGACGGATGAGGCCTTCTCCAAACTCCTCTTCAGTCAATCACGGAGAAAAAAAATATATACAAAAATATATATATTTATCTATATATATATGTGTGTGTCTTCATCACGTCCTACAAAAAGAAAAGAAAACCAGAGATTGGTAAGCGACTGTCACACATTTAGTGAATATGCTTATCTGTGAGTTTGCGTGTGTAGCGAGTGTGTGTATCTGTGTAACTTTGGTCTTTGGTCTAATGTGTTTGGCTGCAGTGCTGACGGTGATATGGGTGTGTATGTGCTGAGTGAGTGTGTGTGTGTGTGTGTGTGTGTTAAGGAGTGTAGTTTTGGGCGCACTTGTTCTATACGGAGTAACACAGAGACACTAGGAGATGTGTTTGTGTGTGTGTGTGTGTGTGTGTGTGTGTACTAAGGGGCACATCTCTCCTATGCGTAGTAGCACAGGGAGATCAGGAGGTGTGTGTGTGTGTGTGTGTGTGTGTGTGTGTGTGTGTGTGTGTCTACCTCTCCTATGCGTAGTAGCACGGCGAGACCAGGAGGTCGGTCAGCACCACCAGCTGGTCGTCGGTAAACTGCTGCTTATGCTCCTGCCAGTTGTCATGGTGCGTCCGACGGAAGTTGGACAATGTCTTCTTCACGGTCATCTGAGTGTACACACACACACACATTGAATCTCAGAGCGATGTCAATCACATCTCCAGGTCCAGAAGTCAGGGACTAGTTGCTGGCAATTAGCCGTTTTTTAAGAACACTGGTGTTGAGGTCACAAATGTATATTTTCCAGCTACAGTCCAAACTGGTGCATTAAACAGAGACAGTCACTACGTGCACATGGTAGGATCGCATTGGATTTCTCCAAATCCGATGTTGTTACCCAGCGGGTAGTCTGTCTCAAAATCCAAGTGCACATGGAGTTCGTGTAATCAGATAATGGTCAAAGAACTGGTCCCTATATGATCTTTAGCCTGTGCATATGAATTCGATACGATTCCAATCCTTTTACAATCGGGTTAAGCCTGTCCATATGCATGCAGTGACTGTGGCTGCCCAAGTCCAAACTGGTGTACTAAAGTGGCTGTGTTGTGCTCTGAGCAGCAGTGGGGGCACACACACACACACACACACACACACACACACACACACACACGGCAGTGGGCAGGCCCTCACCTCGATGGGCTGTGTGTCGTTGAGGTGCACGCTGAGGTCCATGAGCAGCTGTGGCATCCAGGTGGGCACGTCGTACGGACTCGAGAGAATGCAGGCACTCAGGCCCAGCACACCTGCATGCCGCCTCACTAGGTCTGTGGTACACACATACACACACGCACGCACGCACACACACACACACACACACACACACACACACACACACACACACACACACGCAGAAAGAAACAAGTCAGTGTTTTTTAAATGAGTTAAAAACACAGCTAACACATATCTGTCTGTCATTTGTAAATTTCAACACAACACTGTCCAACACAAAGAAATGCCTGTAGAAATGGTGCCACACACACACCATCATATATCTGTTATTTGTACTTCCAACATTATTGTGTCATTGTGTTATAGTGTCTGAACATTGGCTTTGGCAATGGCACCCGTTGAATTTAAGTTAGTGGCGAGTGTGGAGGCTTCACCTGCAGAGGGGACGGTGTCCACCACTGAGCCCAGCTCCCTCCTCCTGCGCCTGGGCAGCCGAGTCTTGCAGAGGGCCTCGAAGTGGGCCTGCATCTCCGCATCCATGCTCAGGAAGTTGCACTGCAGGAATCCGCTCAGGGTGGTGGCGGCCATCTCTCTCACCTGCAACACAGGAGGCAGAGAACATGCTAGAAACCACTCACCACCTTCATGACAAAACTGCATTACGAAAATTTTACTTTTGGACACCTCTGAAGAAGACAGGTGCACTGGAGATGACCACGGTCTCAATTAGGGGAAATGAGAACCTCTGCACACTGCCCATTCCGCAAGCAAGATTTATTTACAATGTTTCAGTCATAGACCTTTTATGACAAAAGGTGTATGACCAAAAAGGTTGTGAATGAATCTTGCTTGCGGAATGGGCATTAACTGCACTGCCACCACTGCAGCTTAAGGAGGTTTCGACCCTCGTCAAAGCCCTTTAGTGGCTAAATGGCTGCCTGTTGGTTAGCGATGCCTCTGACGGCAGCACACACGAAGAGCAGGGATGAGTGGGCAAACACTCGGCGGATTGAGTAGCTTTTGTTTTTGGGGAGAATGTCTGGTACAGTCTGCTCAGTGTTCTCCATGTTTGGTACTTTCAGCACCATGCAGTGATGCTTGCTGTGCATTTTATTATGTTTTTTTTTTTTTTTTTTTTAATCTCATTCACTTTTATTATCCTGCATAAGTACGTCATAAATAGCCAGAGAGGGAGAACGAGAAGAAATAGAGAGAAAGAGCGTGAGAGAGTGAGTGAGAGAAAGAGAGAGAGAGAGAGAGAGACAGAGAGAGAACAAAAGACAGACAGAAAAAGATGGACAGAGGTAGGATGAATAGATGAAGGACAGCAGGTAAATACAGGACTGACTGATGATGGAATAATAAGAAGGGAAGCAAACACTAACACTAGGCAGACTATTTCACCACCTCCAGGACCCCAGCTCTCCTCCAGGACCCCAGCTCTCCTCCATGGGCTCTCTAATCTTAGTCTTGCTATGGTGCTCCTGGTCATGCATTATTGATGCTAGGCTAGCTGTGCTGCTGCTGGCGGCTGTACAGAGTCTCAGGGAACAGTGGAGAACCAGAGGAGATGGAGAGAGAATGAGAGAGAGAGTGTGTGTGTGTGTGTGTGTGTGTGTGTGTGTGTGTGTGTGTGTGTGTGTGTGTGTGTGAGAGAGAGAGAGAGAGAGAGAGAGAGAGAGAGAGAGAGAGAGAGAGAGAGGGAGAGGGAGAGGGAGAGGGAGAGGGAGAGGGAGAGGGAGAGGGAGAGGGAGAGGGAGAGGGAGAGAGAGAGAGAGAGAGAGAGACAGGGAAAAAAAAATTGGTGGGAAAAAAAGCCCAACCTTGAGATAACAATTTGTCAGAGAGAGCGAGGGAGGGCAAGAAAAGAGCAGGTGCAAGAGAGAGAGAGGGAAAGAGAGAGAGAGAGAGAGAGAGAAGAGCTATGTTACCAGGGTGACGTACCCGGAGCCATCTCTCTATGCTTTTACTAGACAATGCTGGGGATGGGTGAAGGGGGGGGGGGGATAATCATAATCACGTAACGGCCCAACAGCATCTGATGACTGTGTGTGTGTGTGTGTGTGTGTGTGTGTGTGTGTGTGTGTGTGTGTGTGCGTGCTGGGAGTACAGAGAACATGGTGTTCCTGAACCGGCCTCAGTCGTACAGAGTTTAACAAAAAACCACAGAGTTATCGACGAAGAAAGGCCAATGCATACCACCATCCATCCAACAATGCAGAGGTGAAATCACAACTGTCTAGCTCCCACCAATCACCTTCCTCCAATCAACATAATGCAAAAATCACTACGCCATCACCTTGAATGGAAAGCTCAACACTGGTGTAACCTGTTCATGACAGGCTCTCCCAGTGCAGCTCCTAAAGACGTCCAGATGACGACAACCAAGCCTACCCTGTTCCCTGCTTCCCACTTGCCTCCCAAGGCTCTTCGATGTCTGCAGCTTATTTAAACTTAATTATGAAGGCTTATGTCTGGTCTTCTCATCTAACGTCACCTCTTTCCTTTCTATCCCGACATCCCACTTAACCCAGTAAACCAACCTACAGCTAAACGTCTCTACTCTAACCATCTTAACTACACCTACATACACTCTCAACTTCTCTACTCTACCCATCGTACATAAACCTATTTACACCCTCAACTTGTTGAGTTTTACTTGCTGTTTGCTGTAGCTTGATTGTGTTCCTCGATTATAAGTGTCTTTGGATAGAGCGTCTGCTATTAGCAACGTAACGCAGTGCTTTGTCTGGAGTCGAACGGTGTATGGTTTTCAAACTGCTGTAGCTTGATTGTGTTCCTCGATTATAAGTGTCTTTGGATAGAGCGTCTGCTATGTGCAACGTAACGCAGTGCTTTGTCTGGAGTCGAGCGGTGTATGGTTTTCAAACTGAAGCGCTCTATTGATTCACCTGACGCACACACTGGGGACTATGTGTCAAATACCCGTCAGGCCAAAGATGTATGGATAGGGGTGACGGGTGGGGGGAGGGAAGGATGGAGAGGTGACCAGGAGCAGTTTTTTTCTCCTCCTCTTCCTCCCTCTTTGTCTTCATCTAAATGTTGTTCCTCTTTGTCTTGACAGAAAGACAATGGGGGTGGGGGGGGGGGGGGGGGGGGACACCCCATTGCCTTCCCCTTCAGCCCCCAAGTCTTTCCTTTACTCCATGATACTCTCCACCAACCCCAACCCTCCTCTCCTCTGTGCAAATCTGAACGTCCATCACCATGGCAACAGAAAAACCCTGCAGCCAAGAGGGTTGCTATGGAAACAGCAAGAGAGGAGTAAAAGAAAAATAAGTACGGGGGAGAGAGAGAATGAACGAGGGGGAAAAAAAGCACTTTGGAGTGAGGGCTGGGATGGGATGGGGGGGGGGGGGGGGTGAAACAAAAGAAAGAGACAGAGGGAGAGAGAGAAAGACAGGAAGAGAGTAACAGAAAGAGAGAGAGGGAGAGAGAGAGAGAAAAAAGAGAGACAAACAACAGTCAAGAGGACAGCAGACACATGGGCAGCACACCCACTTACATACGCAAGTGGCTGCATACCTCATCACTACATCAGCACTCACATGCACTCACGTGGTGCTCATGTGGCCCAGCACAGCAGCTCTGTGCGTAGGTACACGTACACTAGCACGGTAGACCTGTGGCCTACGTACACACACACGCACACAGATACAGACACAAACACACACACACACACACACACACCCTAGCACATTAGCCCTGTGCATATGCAAATGTAGACTAGCACAGTAGCCCTGTAGCCTACGTACACACACGTAGACTAGCCCATTAGCTCTGTACGTACATACACGTATGTAGCCTAGCCCGTTAGCCCTGTAGCCTACATACACAAACGTATGTAGCCTAGCACATGACCCCTGTGTGTACACACACGTATGTAGACTAGCCCATTAGCCCTGTACGTACGCACACATAGCCTAGAATATTAGCCTTGTACATAGGCATACACAACGTAGCACATTAGCACTGTATGTACACACAGGCTAACATTAACAGGCAGCCAGTGGATCCTGTTCACACTGTGGGACACATTAGAACACTAATATTAATAATTACAATACTGAATGCTACCACTACACTAGATGACTGGTACATGAACTGAATGCATCCCTATCCCCTTTTGAAAACAAAAAAACTACATACTATACTGGACACACCCATAATATGTGCATAAGTCTGTACATTCATATACACACACATACACACACACACACACACACACACACACACACACATGTATATCTATAGAACTGAATGAAATTAAAGGAATAAATCAAGCCCAGCCCTGCTATGGACGACAACACCACCTGCCTGTGTCCATGCATAGTCACAGTACAGTATGTCTGACAAGTCATCAATTTCGCGCTTTTCATTTTGATGTCCGCTTGCATGGTGTATATAAATAGCTCAATTTTCCAGCTCCTCCACTCCACCATTACCTGAATCTCATGCACACACATACATGTTCAAATATAGTCAGCCTGCATGTGACAATGACAATGTCAGGACAGGGATGACATGCTTTGTGGCTGAGTGTGACAATCTGGAGCTGTGTGACAATAGTTTTGGCAGTGCAGTTTTATGATGTTTATGACAAACAATGTGTGTGTGTGTGTGTGTGTGTGTGTGTGTGCGTGTGTGTGTGTGTGTATATTAATGTTTGTTGTGAGTTCTGCGTGCAGTTCAGGAATTTCTATATGCAGTTCTGTGTGTATAATGTGTGTGTGTGTGTGTGTGTGTGTGTGTGTGTGTGAGTGAATGGTGTGTGTATATGTGTATGGTGTGTGTGTGTTTATGTGTGTGTATGTGCATGTGCGTGCCTGCATGCGTGTGTGTGTGTATGTGTACTGTATGTGTGTGAATGGTGTGTGCATATGTGTTGTGTGTGTGTGTGTGTGTGTGTGTGTGTGTGTGTGTGTGTGTGAGTGAGTTCACCTCTAGCTGCTCGTCCTCCAGTAGCTGGATGACTATTGCGCGCACGTCCTCGACAGCCTTCTGGTTGCTCATGATGGTGAACAGGTTGTAGAACACCATGATCTGCAGGTAGGAGAGCACCGTGTAGCGTGCGTGCCACGAGCTGCTGCCCGCAATCTAAAAAAAAACACATAGCACACAGCGCCACCTCCTGTCAGTCCGGAGTAACACACACAGCAAATGCAGCTTCATCATGTGCTTCAAGGCAACAGGCAACAATCACGCTGTCAATTTATTCATCTATTTATCTCATTTTATATGTGTATTTATCTTATGGCAACACTGCAGAGTGGTAAATAAGATCATAAATGCTAACATAACAAAAATAGTCACAGAAAACCCTGTGGTGTATTTTTCATGCTGAAACCATTGCGTTGTATGTTTCTTTCATAGAATACGATGAAATCTGTTGAAGGCAATTAGTGTTAACTAGCACGAAAAAGGTCAGTCATTAGAAGTAGTTTTGTCAGTTATCAAACTTCATTTCATGGAACACTGGCTTTCCATAAAGATTATGACATCATCATTTTCCCGCTTTTTCCACCACTCTTCCATTCCATGAAATTAAAAAAACTCATAACACAGAACTATAAAATGCTCCACCGGCTCCACAGTAAATGTTGGTAAGTCTGTTAATATGTTTACAGTTGCACCACAGTTGACAGGTTTTAATTAGCGCGGGTCAGCAGAGCCGTGTGTGTGTGTGTATGTGTGCGTGTGTGTAGGGCAGGGCATGGGGCACCAGGGGGATTTTTTCAGTGTACAGAACCCCCTGGGACATGAGGTGTGTGTGTGTGGGTGACTCACCTCCTGCAGTACAGTGGGTACCAGGGGTATTTCCTCCATGTAGAGCAGCCCCTGGGACATGACATCTGTGTGTGGGAGTGTGTGTGTGGGTGTGTCAGAGAGTGTGTGTGTGTGTGTGTATGTGCGCGTCTCACCTCCTGCAGTACAGTGAGCACCAGAGGTATTTCCTCCTTGTAGAGCAGCCTCTGAGACATGAGCTCTGTGTGTAAGGGTGTGTGTGTGTGTGTGTGTGTGAGACTCACCTCCTGCAGTACAGTGAGCACTAGGGGTCTTTCGTTCGTGTAGAGCAGCCCCCGGGACATTAGCTGTGTGTGTGTGTGTGTGTGTGTGTGTGTGTGTGTGTGTGTGTATGAGAGAGAGAGACTCACCTCCTGCAGTACAGTGAGCACTAGGGGTATTTCATCCATGTAGAGCAGCCCCTGCGACATCAGCGACAGGCATGTCTTAGCGTCCTGCTTCATCTCGTCGTAGCTGTCATCGTTCTCCACTGGAGCAATCTGCACACACACACACACACACACACACACACAATTTTTATTGTTTGCCAGGTTTGTTTACAATCTGCACATAGACACAGATGAGTTTTTATTGATTTTATTTTTTTACATTAGCACAAGAGACGTTTGTTGATGTGGCATTGTTCCCACACATTGTTCATTTAAAATTAAATTGAAATTAAAGTGCTTAGCAAATGAGAAAGAAGAGATAAAGAAAGAAAAACATACAAAAAAAAGGGGGGGGGGTAAACAACAACACTCTCTCAGACACTTAAACACCTGGGAAAAAGCCAGAAACACAGAGGAAAAGAGAGACAGGCAGTGAGAGAGAGAGAGAGAGAGAGGCAGACAGACAGGGTGAAAGAGAAATAGAGATAGAGATAAAGTGAGAAACAGACAGAGAGATAGAGTTAGACAGGCAGAGTGAGATACAGACAGGGTGAGAGAGTGAGAGATACAGCGAGTGAGAGAAAGAGACAGCCAGACAGGCAGAGTGAAAGACAGAGTGAGAGAAAAAGAGGACGCGACAGAGAGAGGAGTAGAGCAAACATAAACATATGATGAGACTAGCAGGAGTTGTGGCACTGGCCAAGTGACAGAGGTGACAGAGAAGATGCTAGTCACAGATGGCGCTCCGCTTCTACGTGTCACCAACCCACACGCCGCAACAGACGAGAGACAAGTGACAAGTGTGACTGCTCATGTCGGGGACAACAGTGACACCAACGGCAACAGGGGCAGTTACAGTGAGGGTCACAGGGGCAGTTGCAGTGAAGGCCCTGGGGGCAGTTACAGTAAGAGCCATGAGGACAATTATAGTAAGGCTCACGGGGGCAGTTACAGTGAAGGCCACAGGGGCAGTTACAGCAAGGGCGACAGGGGCAGTTAGAGTGAGGGTGACAGGGGCACTTACAGTGAGGGGCACAGGGGCAGTTACAGTGGAGGCCACAGGGGCAGTTACAGTGGAGGGCTACAGGGGCAGTCACAGTGATGGCTACAAGGGCAGTCACAGTAATGGACACAGGGGCAGCTAAAGTAAGGGGTACAGGGACAACTATAGTAAGGGGCAGAGGGGCAGTTACTCACTTTGAAGAGCAGAGGCAGCAGCTGCAGCTGCTCGGAGGTGGCGGAGGAGAAACAGCGGCCCGCACTGGTCATCAGCCACTTCAGCACTGCAACACACACACAACAAACTCATCAATCAAACTAATCAATTACACAGCAATCAAATCAAATTAACCAATAGCCTACCCCACCTGTAGGATGCATGCCCATCATACAGCCATAAGTAACACGCTGTCCTGTGCTTGATGCTGATCATTTTGCCAATTTTGCCAACTATATAAGTAACATTGCTATCCTGTGCTTGATACATATCATACAGCCATATGTAACCCTGCTGGTGAGTGCTGGATGCATAATAAAAGGGCATATATTTATATACATGTAATATATATGTTTAAGTATATCCTCTGCATGATCCTCACCCATCATGAGGAGCCTGATGCATATTATAGGGCCATATGTTTATATATATGTTATTGTTGTATATTATGGTATATATGGTATTGTTGATATATGTTGTATATATTATATGTATATATATATTTTACATATATGTATATCTTCTGTATATCCTTGTGATCCTCACCCGTCTTGAGGAGCTTGATGGCCTGCGTGCGCTCGTCCTGCTCTCCCTCCTGGCCGCCCTCCACCACGTGGTTCTGGATCTCCTCGTCGCCCTCCAGCAGGGGGCGCAGGCGTGCCAGCACGCGCTCCGTGAACTCAGAGATGCGCGGGGACGCCGTGGGACACGTGCGGGGCAGGTTCACGTCAATCATGAAGATGTAGGTGAGCACACTGGCAGCGGTAGAAACCCCATGGGAATGACGGGAGAGAGGAAGAAAGAGAGGGAGGGAGAGAGGAAGAGAAAGGGAGGGAGAATGGGAGAGGAGGAGGGAGGGAGAGAGGGAGGGAGAAGGGGAGAAAGAGAGGGAGAGAAGGAGGGAGAAAGGGAGAGAGGGAGGGACAAGGGGGGAGAGGGAGAGAGAGGAAAGGAGAAGGGGAGAGAGAAAGGGAGAAAGAGAAAAGGGGAGAGAGTGAGAGAAAGGGAGGGAGAAGGGAAAGAGAGGGCCAGAGGGAGAGTGTGACAGAGAGAAAGAGAGAGACACTTTAGTCAAAAGAGCCACAGGCAAAGTCAGTAGCAGATGTAGGCCACTCTAAATTACAGCTGAGACTCATCATGGCCTGTAACTGCCTTAGTCATCTAAAAATGTTCCTATTGGTCGATATTTGTTGTGGTTCCCACAGGTTTCTGGCCTGTGCCCTTCCTCAGACATATGGTGAAGGACGCATGCCCAAAACAAAATGAACGATTTAAAACTTTTTGTTTGAGCACACTGGTGTCACAGACTGTGTTTCTGATTTTTGACTTTGCTTTTTAGATCCAGCATCCAAACTACTTGAAGCCGATGGGTCCGTGTACTTTTTCGTTCATTCATTATTCTATTCTGAAATGACAGACGACAATTTAAAAAGGGCGCGCCCTGGTGTTTCATTTAAAACAGCACAAGCAGAAATGACTGTATTGTGTTTTCGAAATGTATAGCCATTATCAAACAGTAGTGATAGAAAAGCCGGCTATATTCTGATCATTTTTAAATTTGTAATATTTATCTGTTCTTTTATTGAATTTCATTTGGCTGATTCTATATTTACCCGGAAGTAAATTTCACCGCTTGCACCAGACCTGCCAAACCATTCAATGGAGAATACATGGGTCACTCAATGGTATGGAGTAAATAACCCACAACTTTACAATCTGGATTTGACTGGTTCAATTAACTTTTATTTGAAGGTTGTGAGCGTTACAAAACCTCCTTACACTCATAACAGAGCAGCCACGTCCTGCGCCAATATCTTTTAGATGCTGTGAAATGTCCGCATGCGTTGCATGCCTTCGCAACATCTCGCAAATTATGTCCGAATATGCCTCCAAAGACGCTGTAGGCATCTTATCCGCTTCGTTTATGGGATCCGCTTCGGAGTGACGTAACAGTCGGCCTTCAAGTTTATGATTAAGCAATCGGTAGGTAGTAGCCTACGTCATCCCATCGCGACGGCCGTTCCATGAAGGACCCCCCCGAAGCGGATCCCATAAACGAAGCGGATAAGATGCCTACAGACGCCATGGATGAAAATACCAAACCATAGGCTATGCGCCTACCCGCCCACGAGCTAGGCTATACTTCCAGGTCACCCAAAACCCATGTCCAAAATACAGAAACGCAATTAAGAACGGGATTTATTTTTATTTTATTTTATTTTTTTGAAGATTCAATTATTAATTTTCAATAAGAAAGAGAATAACAAAATATGGCGCCCGGCTCGATTTAAGAAGTCATACACGATCGTAAGAATTCATATACAACTCCTTTTTCATTTTCCATGTGACTTCCAAAATAGAAGTATGAATGAACGAAAAAGTACACGGACCCCGATGCGCATGCTTTAGGCCTACACAGTTTCAACAGGTCTCACCTGCCGATCCGCTCCCTGACATTCTTGTACACCTGCGTCAGCTTGGGCTCCAGGTACTGTAGAAGGCGGTGAAGGAGTTCTGGAACTCTCCACTCCTGCTGAGCGAGACCCCCTTGCAGCACATACAGACGACTGGGGGGTGGGGTGGGGGGGGGGGTGAGTGGACAAGGAAAGAAAACAGGAGTTAGAGAATAGCCACTTCCACCCCCTCCAAACCCTCAAGGACCACCCCCCTCCTCCTATTAAAAAACCCTCAAGGACCACTCGCCACATCTGAGGCTAACAGGGCTATGTAAATTACTGCACTTGGGAATTACTGAGACCACACTTTAAGAAACACTGCTTTAGGTGGTGGAGATGTAGACTCACCAGGCATCCACAAAGGAGCCTCCCTCTCCGTTCACTGGGGATTCCATCAACATCTCAAACAGCCAGTGCAACTTACGAGGGTCTCTACTCTCCTGTAAGGAAGAGAGGGTTTTCCTTGTTGTTGTTTTGTTTTCTTTCAATAATAACAACACAGAGCGGTGTGCTGGGGGAGCTCTGATAGTCCCTAGGGGGGGGCACTTACGCAGGCGGTAGCGATGCAGGTGCCCCAGTCTCCGTACGTCTCCACGGTGATGTTGGCTAAAGCTTTGCGCAGCATCGGGCACAGCCAAGCCCACAGCTTCTCCACCTGTACCAGAACACAACGTGTGTGTTGAGGGATCTCGTGGAAGTCAATGTGTATGTGTGTGTGCATTAGTGTGTGTATCAAAGGCATAGCCACGGCCTGTACCCACTGACATGTCAATCAGGCCTATCCAATCAGACGGTTTTTTTTGTTTGTTTGTTTGTTTAAGTAACAATAGTCACCTATGTGATTTGGGGTAGGCCCCTCTGAATTTTTTCATGATTTCAGGCTATGTCCCTGATGTGTGTGTGTGTGTGTGTGTGTGTGTGTGTGTGTGTATGTGTGTGTGTGTTTATGTGCGCATGTATTAGTGTTTGTGTGTGTGTGTGTGTGTGTGTATATGCTCCCGTACCTGGCTGTAGCTCCAGTGTTTGCTGCCCCTGATGAGCCCAGAGATGACCTCCGCTACGCAGCGCTGGGGGCTCTCGTGAGAGTCGGCCACCAGACGCTCCATGTGAGGCCGCAGCACGGGCAGGAAGGCGTCGCCATAGTTACGGAACAGTCCCTGGGTATGACACACACACACACGTCAACAGCCATCACAAAGTCCCACAAAGAATTACCGAGTGTGTGGGTGTGTGTGTGTGTGTGTGTGTGTGTGTGTGTGTGTGAGTGCATACACATATGAGGAGCGCACAGGAAAAATGGCCATGGTCACAAAATCCAGAAACTGAGAAAAAGTAATTAATACCTTTGATTTTTATTTGATTTTATAAGTAAATGCTATTTTAAAATGCTTCTAGCTCTAGACAGGATTACTTAGTAACTTGTGGGAGGTAACTTGTGACTTTGTGACTATGCCTGTTTTTCCCCTGGACTCCTCAAATATGTGTGTGTGTGTGTGTGTGTGTGTGTGTGTGTGTGTGTGTGTGTGTGTGTGTAGAGCATCTATGGTGAGGCACATGTCTGCCCCCCACACCTACTAAAAGAGGCAAAGGCAGAGAGAGCTGAACTTGTCTTTGCCCTTGCTGTCGTCCAGTCTGCCAAAGTACATAAATCTATCTTTATAGGTGTCTGTGCGTGTCTATGCATGCATGACTATGTCTATGCCTGCATGTGTGTGTCTGTCTATGTGAGTGTGTGTGTGTGTGTGTGTGTATCATTTACCTTACTTTATAGAGGCTGAAGCTGGAAGGACTGAACTTGTCTTTGCCCTTTCAATCTGTGTGTGTGTGTGTGTGTGCATTTGACCTGTGTGTGTGTGTGTGTGTGTGTGTGTGTGTGTGTGTAATCACCCCAACTTTAAAGAGGCAAAAGCAGCATTGGCTGAACTTGTGTTTGCGATCTGTGTGTGTGTGTATTTGTGTGTGTGTGTGTGTGTGTGTGTGTGTGTGTGTGTGTGTGTGTGTGTGTGTGATCTCCCCTACCTTAAAGAGGCAAAAACGGCGTGGGCTGAACTTGTCTTTGCCCTTGCGATCCTCTAATGAAAGGAACTGGATGAGCTGGTTGATGAACACAGGGTCAGTAAAGTGGTCATAGATGATCTGTTCACTCTGTGAAACAACAGACAAAAACATAAACAACAACTCAAGCGAAGAGTTTCTTATTTGTCAAATAGAGTTACACTGAACAGATAGTGAGACAATGTGTAATTATTAGTACTGTGCTGTTGTTGTTTGAATTGTTCTTTAACAATATCCATTATTATCCATCTTTATAAGCCACTTCGTATGACATATCTATGTGTCTGTACATGTTGAGTGAGCGTGTATGCCAGTGGTGGTTTCATGGTGAAACTGAAGACAAATTTCCACTTGTGCACAATAATGTATTCGTATTCGAGTGTTTGAGTGCTCCATCAAGTAGTACCTCCTCCATCTCATCTCTGGGAAGGCTTTGTTTGGGCTGCTCCCCTGCCGGTGCGTACATCATTAGCTTCCTGTGAGGGCAGGAGAGAGGGAGAGAGAGAGAGAGAGAGAGAGAGAGAGAGAGAGAAAGAGAGAAAGACAGACAGACAGACAGAGACAGAGAAAGTCAGAGACAGACAGACAGAGAGACAGACAGACAGACAGACAGACTCTCGTTAGAGCCTAGAGACACTTGCAAAGGACATCCACTCTACAAAACTGTCAAACAGGTTGGTGACTCGACAGAAACTTGACAAGAGACGGAAGCTGGCTCAGCATATTCTACAAGGCTCTTTCAACAGCTGCTTTTTGTCTTCTTCATAGGGACAGAGATTGTATGCTGTAGCAGAGACTAGCTAGCACAGTTACAAACAGGCTTTGGGTAAAGTGGTAGAGGAACAGGTTCAAATTGAGGAGAGGAGCAGCTGGTGTGGCAGTATAGAAAAAGAAAGAAACTACACACACAGTGGTTAAAAAAGGTTGGTAAACTACACATATCTTTAACATTAGTCATCATATGGTGAGATAACGCTGTTCATAATTCATATTCCAGTAAACCACCTCTGGTAAATGTGGGCAGGTGTGTGTGTGTGTCTGTCTGTGTGTGTGTGTGTGTGTGTGTCTTTGTGTGTGTGTGTGTGTCTGTGCGTGTGTGTGTGTGTGTGTGTCTGCGCGTGCGTGTCTGTGTTTGAAATGGTGGGATGGTGGGTGATTACTTACTGTGGCCAGCTGTAGTAGCCCCAGTGGGTCTTGTCCACGAAGCAGCAGTCGTCCCAGTCCTGCTGGGAGCGTGGCAGCCGGCTGCTGTCGTACAGGAGCCATTGGTTGTCCGGCCGGTCTCCCGCGATCACCTCATCGGACACAGACATTCCACCTGACACACACAAACACACGTGCACATACACACACACACAGATAGAATACAGACAATAAAAAAATTGTCATCAAGTCATCAGTCCTGTTTTGTCTGTTTCACTGACAGGGAGAGGGTGCATATGCTCAAGGCACAGCACACTCTCTCATGTCCATGACAAACCCCAAGACAGCAGCATTTTCTGTGCGTCATGAGCATAGCTGAGTTATCACTGGTTGGGCACTTAGCGTAAACCATTATCAGCCAGGTGGTGAGAGACATTTCAATGCAAAATCAGTTTAAAAATAAACATAAGTTCACTTACTCAAACCAAAAGATTATGGGAGCTGAATTGGTCTATTTTCACTGTGATTTTTTCACTTTTTCATCAGGTGAAGTGTTGTTTTAAGTGGAACAGCAGGGAAGTGGCTGATAATAGGCGATGTGCTGATAATGTGGTCTCTTGAGCGGAGTTGTGATTGGGCGGACACTTAGCCAAGTAGTGACTAGTTGGACACTTAACTGAATTATGATTGGGTCAGGGACACGAAGCTGAATTATGATTGGGTGGACAGTGACACTAAGCTGAATTATGATTGGGTGAAGTGGACACTCACAGAGCTCCTTGGGACTGATGGGCACTTTCTTATGGGGTCTCTTCAGCTGCTTCATGATGCCAGCCACGGATGAAATCGCCACCTGACGGGGAGGTTTGGGGGGGCACCACATTAGACACACTTTAGCAGAAACATCAAAAAACAGGACTTCAGTGACTTCAGTGCTGTCAACGCATGCACAACACTTGGCTCTCAAGTAAATCTACCCAATACTTGGACAATAGTATGCAGGTTTAACACTTTCTTGTCATCTAACAGCCATACAGAGACAGAGAGACAGAGAGAGACAGACAGACAGACAGACAAAGAGAGAGACAGACCGACAGAGAAAGACAGACAGACAGACAGACAGACAGAGACAGAGAGAATAGGAAAGAGAGAGAGGGAGCAAGAGAGAGAGAGAGAGAGAGAGTGTGTGTGTGTGTGTGTGTGTGTGTGTGTGTATGTATACCTTCCGCACGAGTAGGGAGTCGTGGTTGAGGCTCTTGACGAAGAAGAGGACGGCGGGGGCGGGGAGGGGCGTGTCATCCCTCAGCATTAGCGACAGGAAGCCCACAGAGATGTGCTCAAACTTCCACGGCCTGCAACACAGGAGCGATTAAGCTTTGTCCTCACGTTACACACACATGTGCAAGTACACACAAACAAATTTTCACACAGCTTTACTCACAGGTTTCTGTCGTTCACACAGTCTACAAGATCCTGGACCAGCTGCTGGTATTTCCTGTGTAGGGGGACACAGTGTCAGTGCCTCAGTGTTTAAAGGGGGAAGATTAAACAGAGAATAGCTGTATAGCTATTGTACTTCATAAGATAGGAAAGCCTCAAAATGGTTGAGAATTAAAAGTGTCTTCAAGTCAGGGGTGATATGGAGACCACTGGTTTTTAATTGATACAGGATGACTGTGTGCAAGTGCATTAGTGTGTGTGTATGTACGTGTGTGTGTGTATATGTATGTATGCATGTGTGTGTCTGTATGTATGTATGTATGTGTGTGTGTGTATGTGTGTGTGTGTGTGTGTGTGTGTGTATGTGTATGTGTATGTGTATAGAGATGCTCACTGAAGGGAGTCGATGTTCTTCTCTTCCTGCAGCAGTAGGGACTTCTGTATCTCCTCCTCTGTGGGGGCGGGCCTGCCGGTCCATGGCTTCGCAGACGTCACGATTTGCAGCGCCACGCTACGACAGCTGTCAGGGACCTGGAAGGGGAAGAGTAGATCAGATTAGAGATTACACATTCAACTTTGTTTTGTCAATACATGTGTCTAAATACAGGGTAACGAAATGTGGTTTAGCATCTAATCAGAGTGCGAGACATACAGTATATACAGTATGCATGCAATATGCAGTATACATCATGCATGCAATAATAATACAGTGCAATATACAGTATAGTGCACTGTAAAATTATGTACAAATAAATAGGGCAGTATAAACAGGTGGGAGTATGTCAGGCTTGCAGGTTTACTTATTAAAATGCCACAAAGCCCAACCAACCCAATGGCTAGAAAACAATCCCAAGCTAGTCGTAAGTCTTTTAGCTGATTATTTTGTTTGTGTGAATGATTTTCACTGTTGCCTTATCAGGTTCACTCTTAAACTTCACCTGACACCCACAGGTCAAATTGACAATTACATTGTCACATGACCTTACCTTGATAATGCTACACATGATTTTATTTTTGCACATAAATAAAATCTGTGCAAGAATACCAATAATAACCATCAAAATGTTCTAAGAAGCAAGCATAAGTACCCCACATTATCACCTCGCCACTGAGCTTTCAGTCCTTACGTTTTTAGTTTCACCTCAGTTTACCACAGATTAAAACCTCTGAGCACGACATGTGACCTCAAGCTTAGTCTCGGTGGTTAAGCACCACTGTTGCTTATGAGATTTCATCTCCAAAACCCACTGCTCCCATTTAAGCTCTCTACTCGTTTAAAGCCCTTACGGAGAAGTCGATGCCGATGGTCTCGTACTGGCGGTGGATTTTGTCGGCGATGTCGTCGAACAGACGCACGATGGAGGGCTTCTCCAGGGACATGGCGGTGCTGAAGCCGGAGCGGACGATGGCGGGCCAGGTGAGGCCGATGCAGTCCCAGTACTGCAGGTTGGCCAGGCACACACCCGTGTGGTTCCCCAGCAGACAGTACAGCGCACCCTGCAGGTAGCAACAAGAAGGACAAGGAGAAAATTGGATCAATTTGGCGTAAAAAAAAAAAACACTAAGAGAACTTTTTTTGGCCTTTAATCAATTAATGGGACTGGGTCAGAATGGACGGAAAATGTTGAGAGAAGTTATGAAAACAAGGACAGGACTGATCCGCTAAAAATAATTAAATATAAAAAAAAATTAAAATTAAATAATTAAAAACAGCCCATCATTCAAACCGCCTTGCCTCATCCCTACAAATGTGCACAGAGCCAGTGAGACACAGGTGGGGTAGGGTCATAAATGTGTTATGGTCAAGGTCAATGTAAACTTTATTATCCCGCCAGTGGAAACTCAGGTGGCCCAACACTGCACATCTCATAAAAACATACAATGTTAAAACAGATGACAGGATAGACAGAAGACACAGCGCAAGACAGACAAAACAGAAATACACAGATATATCTTTAAAAAGTGCAATAGAATAGGGGTGTCATAAAGGCGACGAAAGGAGTCACTAAGGAGTCATAAAGGTGTGATAAAGGTGTCACAAAGGTGTCATACTTTAAATTGCTGCTGGCTGACGTCGTTGCGCTGAGGCTCCAGCAGCTCCAGCACTCTGGGGATGAGGTCTCGGCAGCAGAAGTTGTAGGTGCCCAGCGCGGAGAAGAGCACGTTCTGGGCTTTACTGCGCACCTAAGACACACACAGGTCAAAACAAACAAAAGTCAGAAACCCCCACCAGCACCTGGGAGACAGCGCCTGTGTGTGTGTGTGTGTGTGTGTGTGTGTGTACTGGTGTACAGCCTGAGGATGTTGCTGAACAGGTACCGATGAACACTCCTCTGTGTCCGTGTGCGTGCGTGTGTGTGTGTGTGTGTGTGTGTGTGTGTGTGTGTGTGTGTGTGTGTGTGTGTGTATGTGTGTGTGTATGTGTGTGTGTACCTGGCTGTAGGCGCTGGTGGACAGCCTGAGGATGTCTCTCAGCAGGTCACGATGGACACTCCTGTACTCACAGCCCTCCACCGTCAGGTTGCGCAGCTAACAGAAACAAAACAACAACAATCTGACACCAAGCTTCACGTCATTCACTTCAATAAAACATCTTAGTGTTGTCATGCCCTACAAAACACACTGTCTAAAACCGGTGTAGAGCTAAAGCGTGCTGTGTGTGTGTTTTCAGTGCTGTCAGAGAGGTAAACACAAGTCAGCACTCTTACCTCGTGTTGTAGCATGACCCTGTCGATGAGCAGAGCCCGGATGTGCTGCTTGCTGCCATGGAGCTGAAGAAGTGATGAAAGAAAAAAAAGGATGAGGATGGACAGAGAGGTGGAGACAGAGCGAACGAGAGTGAGAGTGCACAAGAGAGAAAGAGAGAGAGAGATTTAAAAACTGCTTTCTTTGAGCACCATCTACCAATCATACATCAGTGACCTAGCCATACAAACAGCAAGAGAGAGAGAGAGAGAGACAGTGTGAGAGAGAGAGAGAGAGAGAGAGAGAGAGAGAGAGAGAGAGAGAGAGAGAGAGAGAGAGAGAGAGAGAGAGAGAGAGAGAGAGAGAGAGAGAGACACGATCAAGATACAGCAATTGAAAATTAAGCGGAACACATCTGTATGCAGTACTGCCAGCATGTATCCGAATTATGCTGTCAAACACACACACATTTGGCAGACCAAGTGACACACACACACACACACACACACACACACACACACACACACACACACACACACACACGCACAAACTCCTACCCGATTCTCCATGGACTTCTTGACCAGGGTGAAGCTCTTCCAGCGGGTGTCAAACTCATGTTTGTGTGTGCCCTTAAACTGCAGAAGGTCACTTATGATCTGCATAACACACCATGTGGGGAAACAAACAAACACACAAACAGATAAACAAACACACAAACACACACACACCCCATTAATGAGGCCATGGATTCCGTTGTGTGTAACTTGAGAGGCGAAGACCTTGCCCTCTTCCACTCACCTTGATGATGGCAAACAGCGATTTGGTGTCGTCTTCCGAATGCTCCAGAATGTGGTCTGATAAAACAACAAGGCTACAGTTATTTACATGGATAGGGGAGAGGGGGAAGACTCAGGGGCCCCACAGTCATTTCCATAGGAGCAGGGTGGGGGCTACATTTGTTGCCATGGGAGCATGGAGAGGGGAGGGTGGGGGGTGTTGTTTGTTTATTGGGTCATCTGGGTCACATATCAAATTCTGTGCCATCTCTTTCCTGAGTGGAAAGTCTGTTGAGCAACACAACTGGCAATGGAAGGGAGGGGAGAGCTATGTTTAGTTATCTGTGAAATAGATTTTGCAATTGCTGTTGCTGGAGTATAGACTGGGACAATGTTGCATCACTGTTCAATTTACTAGCTTCTCCAATAAATTGTTTCATCAGAAACCCATTACACCAAGTCTGGACTGCCTGTGTGTGTGCGCACACATGTCTGTATGTCTGTGTGTGTGTGTGTGTGTGTGTGTGTGTGTGTGTGTGTGTGTGTGTAAGAGAGAGAGTGTGTGTGTGTGTGTGTCTCAGTATCCTGCTGCAACTTTGCTTGTGAATGTTGAATCGGTGCTCGCCATTCCAGGAGCGGGTGGCACCTAATACTCCCTGCTCTCGTATGGCTTCACCGCTCACCATCTGTGGGATGGCGGGACCCAAGTAAGGGTCAGGGAGTGTGCGTCACGAGAGAGATATAGAGAGAGAGTGTGTGTGTGTGTGTGTGTGTGTGAGAGAGAGAGAAAGTGAGTGTGTGAGAGAGAGTGTGCGTGTGGCTGATGTTGATGCTGTAGATATGTTGACAACTCACTCAACAACTGCCTCATGACTCTACAGATGATCTCGCGGTAGTTTTCTCTGGATTTGTCTGTCACAAGGAGGACACAGAAGGAGAGGAACAGAGAGACAGAGAGAGAGAGAGAGAGAGAGAGAGAGAGAGAGAGAGAGAGAGGGGAAAAGAGGGAAAGAGAGAGGGAGAGAGATTACAATCTGCTTATTAAAGACATGGTTGTACACATTATCAGGACCACCACCACACGAGTGTTTGTGCAGTTAAGTGATGAGTTATAGAGTGAATGAGAGAGAGTGAGAGTGAGAGTGTGTATGTGTGCGTGTGTGTATTTCTGCGTGTTACTGTGAGCAAGTGTCATTTCGTGTGTGTGACAGACAGAGAAAGGAAGAAGAGAAAGGACAAACCACTGACAGAGAGACAGGAAGAGAAAGGAAGAGCACAGAGGAAGGACCACAGACAGGGAGGTGACAGACAGAGGGGTGCATCAGGAGGCCCTCACCATAATCCATGCCGGTGTACAGATTGGTTTCATCCAGATCCACTACACTGTGCATCCTGCTTGACAGAGACAGAGAGAAAAGGTCAACCACAAACCATCAATGACTCAATAGGCCCAAAATCAGCAGTGGCTTAAGAGGGATTTATTGTTATTTCTGATGAAACTCTTAATTTCATAAAGCAATTCCTACATAGACTGAATGTCTTTATTGGATTATAATGATTCTTACTACTGCAAGTGCTTGTGTGTGTGTGCATGTATGTGTGGTAGGGAGAGGGAGAGAGAAAGACATAAAGACAGACAAAGAGAGACAGACAGAGAGAGAGAGAGATAGAGAGAAGGAAAGAGAGATCTTTGAAAGAAAGAATCCTTAAGCAGAACACCCACAGCTCAGGTATTTTGTCTCCGACCAGGGGGGGCAAGAGGCCCCCAGCTCCCAGAAGGCAGTGCTGCACGATGGACAGACTCTGCAGGACGTCGTCCCTGTGGAAGACAAACACGATCACCATCTCAGCGTGTTAATTACAGGACCGAGGGCCAGACAGCACACTGCCAGACACCATGCAGGCTATTAGAACTGGGTGGTGGGTGGTGAGGGTTGGGGGGCGAGAGCAATCACTGGCTTTTTCCCCTCATTAAAGCAGGCAACAGACTTTGCCCACATCATTTACCCAGTCTCTGAGCCCAATGGTTTTTACGAGAGCACACAGTAATGTGCTGCACTGGGGAGAAGAAAATAGCACTTTGTCTCATCAACGGCTCTAAAACACATACGTTCATCGACTTTCTGTGGAGACCTCGACTGTTTGTTTTTGTTTGAAGCGGCTCACATACTGGGGAGGAGGAAGTTTAAGTGTGTTTACTCAGAAAAACAACTCCGCAATTTGTAGGCTTGATTCGACTCAATGGCCTCACTGAAAAAAAAGCTCAGTTTGAGCTAAAATGGGCAACATGACCCCCTTGGAATAACCACTGAGGAGCTGAGATGGCTGAGGGGCTGCTTTGTATGTACTTTCACACAGCCAGTAAGTGGGTAAAGGACAAAGCTTCATTC
Source organism: Setipinna tenuifilis (assembly GCA_030347295.1). Lineage (NCBI taxonomy): Eukaryota > Metazoa > Chordata > Actinopteri > Clupeiformes > Engraulidae > Setipinna > Setipinna tenuifilis. The sequence goes on from CM059286.1 coordinate 19,786,708, forward strand.
CACTCCAGGCAGTAGAGATGCAGTTCATGGCTTCCCTGCAGAGAAGTTTAACAGGTAAGGCATGTGGGATATCCCAGATGGTTGTGTCTGAGGAGGTAAGGGACTCCCTCACTATGTTTGAGAAACTAGGCTCTGTCTAGGCTCCACTGTAATTTAGACGGCCACACTGCCACTGTTCCACTGTGGGCCAGAGCTGTGCCAGGAACCACACGTTCATACTGTTGCATGAATCATGGCGATCAGCATTATGGTAAACAAGAGTTAGGCCTATGTCCCCCCTCACTGGATTGTCTTCCACGGAACTGGTGACTGGTGACCTGATCATATTCCTCTCACCTGACCATCTTCCGCTGTGCCTGGGCATAGCCCCGCTTACCTGATCATATCATATCCTGCTCACCTGATCATATCATATGCTTTTCACCTGATCATATCATAACCTGTTCACATGATCATATCATATCCTGCTAACCTGATCATATCCTGTTCACCTGATCATACTTCGCTCACCTGATGACATCATATCCTACTCACCTCATCACATCATATCCTGCTAACCTGATCATATCATGTCCTGTTCACCTGATCATACCCTGCTCACCTGCTCCTATCCCGCTCACCTGATGACATCATATCCCGCTCACCTGCTCATGTTCTGCTCCCCCTGTGCGTATCTCTCCAGGCGCTGGAGTTCGGGCCTGAGCAGCAGGTCCAGCATGTCAAACAGAAAGGCCCTCTCCTCCACACTGGGCACGTGCCACTGGATGTCCAGATTCCACAGGTCACCCGGGCGACCCCAGTCCTGCACGGCAAAACATGAGGGTTGGGGGGGGTTAGAGAGTAATAAGAGATCAATCTTAGCTCCTCCTTAAAATATATTTTTAAAATGATATTATTGTAATAATAATAATAATAAAAATGTTATTATTACTATTACTATTATTATTATTATTATTATTATTAATGTTTCTAATCCTGGGATTTGTGGACAAATGCATTAAATAAGACATTGTACAGTTATAGTAAGTTTTGTATTGTATGTAAGTTCTACAGATATACAGGACATATTACAACATTTCTTATGCAAAATAATTAATGAACAAACAAACAGTTATGTTAAAACCTAGACTTCTAAGTGACATGCTGTTTGACCATTTCATTCAATTCGTTTTGCTTGGTGGTGGGTAACCATTTCAAATGATTCAAATGTTTACTTCTCCCTGCTTACCAACAATCATAATAACCCCCTAGTGTCAACAGCACAAACAGCCTTCTGTTGCGGTTCTTGGATTTGTGTCACATTCTAAATTTGGCCCGTGTGCCAACGTCACTGTGACTTCAGCCCCATCTGACGCCCGCCTGCTACTGAGAATGGCTGCTGCTGTTGGTGCAGGATCACCTTATCTCCCCCACAGCAGAGAGAGACAAATCACCCCCACCCCTCCTCTCCTTCTCCCCCTCTCTCCCCCAGCACAGAGGCACAAATCACCACCTCCCTCTCTCTCTGCCTCTAATGCTTCTACCCCCACCTCCCTCCCTTACTGCCTCACCTTATCTCTCCCCCAGTACAGAGACACAAATCACCACCTTCCCCCTTCCCTCCCTCCTTCCCTCTGCCGCCCAGCAGAGACAGCTCTCTCGCTCTCTCTCCCCCCTAGCACAGAAACACAAATCACCACCTCTCTCCCTCTCTGCCTCACCTTACCTACCCCAACAGCACAAAGACCCCCCCCCAAAGAGACACAAATCACCACCACCCCCCCCTCTGCCTCTAATGGTTCTACCCTGACCTTGCTCCCTCCCTCCCGCTCTCTCTACCCCCCCAGCACAGACACAACTCACCACCTCCCTTTCTCTGCCTCTAACACTCCTACCACCACCCCCCTCCCTCTCCCTCTCCATTTTTTAAGCAGATCGTTGCGCAGTTGCCTCAGGTTTATTTGTAGCCTTTTCTAGGCTATTTTTTTTCCTTTTCTGCTCTGTAGCCCATCACTTATAGGTGTGTCAATTTAAAGATGTGACATCTCGCAACAACTTTAAACTCTTACAAACAGGTTGTTGTGGGATAAGTTGGGCTACAAATAATTTATATTTATAACAACTGCATTATTATTGGATGTAATGCAATTGTTTCTACCTTCTGTCATTGAACTATAAGCACATTTTTTATATCACTAACTAGTTCATAGCATAGGCTACAGCCCAACAAAGACTTTTTGTAGGCTATCATTATGATTATTAAATAAAAGACCAACTGTCACTGCATCCAACCTACCTAAACGACAACACACACTGCTAAAATCAACATATATAACCATACTGTATAGCCTTCTCCCCCTGCCCCTGTGCACACGTTCCGGCAACGACAACATTCTCATCTGGACGTGAATATTTCTTGATCCGATACGTGTGGATGTGAATTTTTTCACCACGGAGAAAAAAAAAGCAGGAGCCTTGTGATGTGGACGAACTCTAACTCAACTACCTCCATACAACCCCCTTCCTCTCTCTCCCCCTCTACCTCAACTACCTTCCCCACCCCACCCCCTTCCTGTCTCTCTTCCTCTAACTCTCCTACCCCTAAACCCCTTCCTGAGAGAGAGATAATAGGATAAGGGACAAGCCCAGGTCAACTTGCCCACAGTGAGTATGACTTTGTTGGTGTCTGTGTGTGAAAACACACATGTTTCATAACTGTCTGTGTTAACTAAGACTGGTCACCACAGCCACATCCTGCCCTGTTACATCAGGTGTCTGCCTCCCCTTGGTGTTTAGAGTAACCACACACACACACACCACACACACACACCAAGTGTCTGCCTCTCCTTGCTGTCTAGAGTAATCACACACCACACACACACACAGGTGTCTGCCTCCCCTTGCTGTCTAGAGTTTAGAGTGCAACACACCAGCATCCACAGACAATTAGCAGGTACACAATTAGATTAGACAATCTTCAGGTGTGTGCAGCAGACCATCATGTACTTCTGCACTTGACTACTTGAAGAGCTCAGCACATACAGCAGCTCTCACTGCTAGTGTCAATGCTCGACTGCTACTCCTCATTAGAGAGTTGTTTTGGACAAAAGTGTCAGATAAATGCAACGCAATGTAAAATGTAAGGCACCCGCAGCAAAATCAATAAAGACATGAGAAACAAACACCATTGCTGACGGCAAGAAAAAAAAAAAAAAAGACACCTGGCTCTTCCACATACTGCAGCAATGGCAATGCAGTTTGTGATGGGCTTTTGCTCATGGCCCCAACAGAGTCTAGAATCATTTCTGGCTGGACGAAACTGTGCACGTATGTTGATTGTCAATTGCGAATCAATTAATCAATTGTCAGTCATGAATCAATTTATCAATTGTCAGGTGTAGAAGAACACAGAGATTACCAGTTATCAGTGCTGGGTAACTCAGCTTCAGAAGTTACAGTCCCTTACCCACTATTTGATCCAGGCATTCACTGCATCAGGTTAATCATTGAAATCACCTGGTTGTACTTGTGCCACCTGCGCATTTAAAACAGGTGATTTCACTAATTAACTGATGCAGTGATTAGTCCAAATGGTGGGTATGGGATTGTAACTCCTCAAGCCAGGCTACCCAACACTGGCAACTATACATCTGTTATACACACATCAGCAGCAGTGCTCACCTTGACACACAGGTAAGGCAGGTGTCCGCAGCACTCACCTTGATGGGCAGGTACTCGTTGAGCGGTCTGCAGAACCCTCCGGCCACGCTGCAGTACTCGGTGGGGTAGATGAGGCCGGTGGAGCGCAGGCTGTGGTACAGCAGGTTGCAGGCCAGACTGTAGCCGCGCTTACACTTCAGGTGCAGCGTCGGACGCAGCGTCTGCAACAGCTGGGCTTTGTAGG
>CM059286.1:19793090-19870590 GCA_030347295.1 Setipinna tenuifilis
CAGTGAGAGACAGACATTAGGAGACATTAGGAGCCAGTCAGAAAGACTGAGAGGGTGAAGAGTGAATGAGAGAATGAAGAGTGAAAGAGAGGATGAAGGAGGCCGTAGGATGCGTTAACCAGTGAAGGCGCCTTACCTCAGTAAGGTCATCACGCTCATGCACAGCAGAGGAGCAGTCCACCAATGGCACCAGAGAAGAGAAGGTGGCTATGAACTGGAATGTTATCTGAGGACAGAGGAAAGGCCATGTAATGTATTACAACATAACTTATATTCTACTTAATACTGTGCTGTGGAAGTGTATTACACTTTTTATTATAGAGTGCAAAATAAAACAAATCCATTTTATATTATTAGAGAACTGGACAAACCCTCTGTGACATCTCACATAGACTAGAAGGCATGGCCATCTTTGCCAATTCATTCTATTAATGTAGATGTATATTATCTGGGAATTAAACTAATGGATTCCCCAGAATTATCATGGACCGGAAAACTATCGAAACACCCCAAAACCATTCTTTGAACCAGGCTGTAAATACGTTTAATTTTGCTGTGAAAATTGACTTTTTAATATGGGGGTGTATGAGAAGTTGCTCGCTTCGGCAGCCAGCCCCCAATGGACGTGTGAGGTACTGCAATTTTTAGAATGTTCAGTTTGGGCTTCATTGTTTAGCCTGGAAAGCTGCCGCTTGGTTGTAATAAGACTGTACTGTACGCGGTGGCGATTACCCACCATGCACTTGCTGAAGTCGTTGGGGTCGACGCCCGGCAGCGCCCTCATGAGGAGGGGCAGCATGTGGGTGGGGCCCTCTGGGTAGCGCTCGCCCCCCGACACCAGGCTCCGGGCCACCCCGATCATGCAGCTGAGGGTGGCCGTCAGCTGGTGCGGCTCGGTCAGTGTCTCCAGGGCCGGGTACGTCCTACAGGGGGCGCCAGAGAGAGAGAGAGAGAGAGAGAGCGGGGGAAAGGAAGAGAGGAAGAGAGAAAGAGAGAGAGGAAGAGAGAGAGGAAGAGAGAGGGCAGACTTAGTAACAGGATTTAGGGTCCAAGAATCACATTCACAATTTTTAAGGTTCGTAAGTGCAATCGTTATTGTGAATTGCCACAAAAAAGAAATGAAATACAAAATATCAATAATGGTAAAAGGTAAAACCATACACAGAGGAGTAGCAATAGATTAGAACCGCTAAACCAGCAGCAGAAGTGATGAGTGGAGTGAGTTATGACCGATATGGAAGGATGGTACACCAAAGTGTTCCACTGTCACCTAGCTGTGTGTGTGTGTGTGTGTGTGTGTGTAGGAAGGGGGGTCTTTAGTGTCTTTAACAACGCTCCTGGCCCTCCTTACGGTAAGACTTTTGTCAGAATGAGTGTTCTACTGATCGCAGCTCTACAGCAACAATGTAGTGCTGTGTTCACAACACGCTGGAGGGGAGGTTTTTTTTTGTCTACTCTGGAGCAGCTGGCAGCTGCGGTTTGTTAGCAGGCCTTCTGAGGTGTATCTGCAAAAAGCTGACAAGCAAGGGGAGGTTGCGCTCCACTTGCCCTCCCCAGGAAAGTAAGAAGGGGGATTAATTAGTGGTGCACCCCCCCAATCATCTATAACTTTGCCCCTTCTGTGTTCTATTTTTATTCTTCAACCCGGCATCATACCCTAATTATTACACATGCAACTACTGCTGTGTTTTGCAAATTATGAATCTTCCTGTGCCCGTTATGCATAAGCACATGAGTCAGGGGGGGTCCAAAAAAGTCCAATTTAATATGTATCCATGAAAAAGTAATTAATTTCAGGGCTAATTAATCACGTTTGTCTCTCTGAGGTTTAGAGAGTCCTCAGGGCTGTGATTCGCTGAGTCAGTTAGCGGCTACTGCGAGGGCGATTAAGTGAGGAGGGTACTGGGTCTTGTGGAGTGCGCCGAAGGCCTGAAAATAGGCAGCAACACTGACTCATCGGAGAAACACTCTACTCCCACTAACACACACACACTATCTGACTCACTTTTCAAGTTGGGGCATAGGTCTATATATGATCATCTATGCGCGCAGTGCATATGCACGCACACACACACACACACACACACACACACACACACACACACACTTTCTAGGAGTTTCTCACACTCTGGACTCACTTCTCCAGCACGGGTGGAATGACGAGTTCGGGCCTCATGAGGGCGAGGCTCTGCAGGGCCTGTGCGGCGTCCAGGCTGCCCGTCTTGCTGAACATGGCCAGCAGCACCGGCTGCTTCATGCTCTCCACGAAGGCGTCGATGTCCTGGTCGCTCAGGTGGTGGCTCTCGGGCACAGGGGGCAGCCAGGTGGGGCTACGGTGACGCTCGCGGTGAAGACGCCTCACCATACACGCCGGCAGCCGCTGGAGCAGCTTCATCAGCTTCATCTGGTGCAGGACACACACACCACACACACACACACACACACACGCACCACACACACATACAGTAATGTTACAGTATGTTGGGAGTGTAATTATTTATTAAACAAATAGATTTATAATGAAATATTTTCCTCTGAGGTGAATATTTAAAAGCTGTGAAGATGAACTATGAACATGAACCCACTGTCACTGGGGCAATCAATTTTCATTCAAATTCAATTTCCCACTTCCTGAAATATGTTCTCACGAGAAAGTAGTTTTGGTATCAATGTTCTTGGACAGAATATGGGCAGGCGACAGACAGATAACAACCCCAACAACAAAACAACCAAACATGGCTAATGGTATCCAAACCATGTGTCATGCAGGGTTATGGAAAAACCCATGAAAATGTAACAAAAGCCTCCACAGCATGACATTAACAACACTGCCACGAGATGGCATTTGGCAGGGCTTCATCACGCCCTCAGCTGAGCCAGCTAGGCAACAGGTGATGCTTACAACGTTTCACTGTCATTCATGGCTTTTGAGGTATGTAGCCAACTTAACATTTGTACACATTTTCTTTCTGGAATTCCTTAACAGGATTTCAAAGGAACCATGAGACAGACGACAAAGTGCATAATAATACCATATCAAGAGTGTGTGTGTGAGAGTGTGTGTGTGTGTGTGTGTGTGTGTGAGTGTGTGTGAGTGTGTCAGTTTGTGTGTGTCAGTTTGTGTGCAAGTGTGAGTGTTGAAGAGGGGCTGTTTCCATCCCTGCCAGAGCAGGTTAGAACCAGAACCTGAGTGACAGTGCCACTGAGTGTGAGTGACTGTGCCAGGTACAAAGGAGTCGTTTAACAGTCATTATTTACCCGGCTGGCATGTAGACTAATAGGGCATGTTTATAGAGCGCCCTGTGAAGGCTAAGACCCTATTAATAGGACAATGGCTTGGTTAACGGGCACACTGACAGGAGCTATTTAACACTCTGCCCTTTTATCCGGACTGTTACAATTAGTCTGATTTCAGTGATTTCATTAGTGTCTAACGGGTCACACATGTATGGAACAACCTCTTCCTCCTCTTAAGACTTTGTCAAGTTGTCCTGTTATGATGTATGCCTCCTCAGAAATGTCCATGTATTTTCAAAGAGAGTAATGTTAAAGTATTCACTGCCTAAAACAATTTGTTCAAATAACTGCCCTGTAAAAGCATTGCAGAGCAGACTAGGTGGGGGATACACATCTGATGGGGATGGTGGCTGACTGGATGGCCTCATTTTAATGAATGGAAGTTTCTGAAAAGTAAAGTGTCTGGCACGTGGCTCTGAAAAACATGAGCAATCTCTGGCAGCGAGGCAGCAGTCCATCACGTGTGTCATGGGGGGTATTTTTGAGAACCAGACCCTGAACATGTAAGCACACACTGCATGCCACACCTTTCAACACTCCAGAGAGAGAGACTGTCTCTCTCACACACACACACACACACACACACACACACACACACACACACACACACACACACACACACACACACACACACACACACACACACACACACACACACACACACACACACACACACACACACACACACACACACACAGCCAGAGACAGTGCTACTAAAAGGGAGGGGAATTCTGGAGGGCTTAAAGGAATTCTGAAGCATAGCATCAACTGTTTATTCATTGCCCCCTACATGTGCCAGCTTCAGTTCTGGCTATAAAAATGTGCTTGACTTTAGACCACAGCTTCTAACACTGGGCTTCCTAAACTTCAATATTTTTAAGTATTTACAGTATTCGAGGACTGTCATACTTCAGTCTACACACTCTGACAGGACGGCTCTGTTTTGGTTAACATCTTGTCACTATCACCACCTCCGTGTAAGCATGCAGAGGTCAGAAACGGTCAGACTACATTCCTAGCCTCCTACCCACTACTACGAGAGGAGGCCAGGAGGCCAGGGCAGGCAGGCAGGCAGGCAGGCAGGGTGTGTGGGGTGGCGGGGGACTCACCAGCCAGCGTCCGTGGTTGGAGGGGTGGAGGAAGGAGCTGACGCTGTTGAACAGGCCCGTCAGCTGAGTCTGTGCTTGCTTGCTCGGCCCTCCCTGTCCGTGACACAAAACCAGACCGACAAACACAATACATAACTGCCCACAATAACAAACAAACAAGCAGCACTTTACTAATACACTATTGGCACTGCACACTAATCGTAATACTGATGTAATTCTGATATGTTTTTTATGTACATATGTGCACATAATGCCACTAAGTCATTCCCAAGAGGGCATCATGTGAGGTGCGGGACTGACCAGCAGGGCAGCGATCCAGAGGACCACATGGTTGATGTCATAAGTGTTCGTCACATATCTGGACAGCATCTGACTGCTGCCAACAGGAAGGTTCAAGCTTCGCAGGATCCTGGTGAAGATCTGGGATTTGAGGTCGTAACAAGGTCACAAATATTGCTTAATATCACTTTTATGCCAACATGGAGGGGGTGACCTAAAAATACTTCAACACGTTTCATCATTTGAATGGTGTCCATTTCGAACAGTAACGAGTCAAATGATTAGTGAAAGCACAACTGTCCTGTTCGTGGGAAATGCCTTGCATGTGTGGGCATGCCAGAGTGTCACATGAGAACACTGTTGACAAAATTCCCTTTGGAGAGCTTCATGAAAAGCCCCCAGACAGATTAAATATCAATGCATATTGCGACACCACGAGTAACATTTGGGTAACTCAACTTGGCTAACCCACAGGCGGAAGATAAACAGACAGTGTCAGGACATAAACAGGGAGGGAGGGAGAGAGAGAGAGAGAGAGAGAGAGGGAGAGGGAGAGGGAGAGAGAAAGACAGAAAGAGAGAGAGATGAGAGACGAGAGAGACAGAGAGAGACAGAGAGAAACAAGAGAGAGAGAGAGACTGTGGAAATAAAAACAAGCTCACCTTGGGAATATGAGGATCCCAGTCAATGTAGCCAATGTTGTCATTGGCCAGTCGAGCAAAGAGGTTCACGAGACTCTGATTATGAAACACACACAAAAAGTGTTGAAAGGTCATTTGGAGCTCATACTCAAAAATATGTAGAGCATGACAAGATGTTCCTGTTTACTACCACTCAGGTGGCAAATAATCGTATATCACAGCTGAAAAACAGTATATGATAAGGTGCCCTTTCGCCCACCATCACGGACTATGAAGTTATTTTGAGAAATAGGTCAAACCCACCACTTCCCAGCCGGGCAGGTTCTGCACAGACAACCACAGGCCCATAAGCTCATCGAACCACAACCTAAACCAAAACAAGGTGATAAAACAAACAAACAAACAAGTCGTCATCAGTCACTAACATTCTGTCCTCAGCCGAGGAGAAGAAGAACAGTCACACGTCACAGATATCAATAACATAACAAACATCAATATAATCAGTGATGCTGGTTTATTTTGGGAAACACTCATGGCTAGAGAGCTCCTGAGTGATGATGCACCAGAGCAAGGCGCTGTGGATAATGTGTGTGTGTGTGTGTGTGTGTGTGTGTGTGTGTGTGTGTGTGTGTGTGTGTGTGTGTGTGTGTGTGTGTGTGGCGGGGGTAGTGAGACTACTTAATGGATGATGAGTTGGTGATCTGGGGGAGGTAAGTGTGTGAAGAGTGCATGTGTGTGTGTGAGAGTGAGTGAGAGAGAGCGGGAGAGAGAAAGATAGAGTGTGTGTGTGTGTGTGTGTGTGTGTGTGTGTGTGTGGCGGGGGGAGTGAGACTACTTAATGGATGATGAGTTGGTGATCTGGGGGAGGTAAGTGTGTGAAGAGTGTATGTGTGTGTGTGAGAGTGACTGAGAGACAGCGGGAGAGAGAAAGATAGAGTGTGTGTGTGTGTGTGTGTGTGTGTGTGTGTGTGTGTGTGTGTGTGTGTGTGTGTGTGTGTGTCACCCACTTGAATCCCTTCTGGTGCAGCTCGGGGGGCAGTGTGGTGGGCAGGAAGAGCTCAAAGTAGCTGATGGCGCGCTGCATGGTCACGTCAAACGGGCACAGCAGCGGACGCCACTCCTCAAGCATCTCCTGGGTGGCATCATCAGAAAAGTAACTGTGAGGGAGAGAGAGAGGGGGAGAGAGAGGGAGAGAGAGAGAGAGAGAGAGAGAGAGAGAGAGAGAGAGAGAGAGAAAGAGTCTTCAATAGATGTGCTTAACCACTGCATAAATCAGCAGCAAATACCTGTAAAATGCTGACATTAAATAACATATACATTCGCCATATCGATCTTTAGTGGATCAACTCTGCATGAGAATTCCAAATGATTCAATTCATAATTATTATAACTGTAAAAAGTTGGCATGTTGCCCAATTATGTAATCCTCTCCACTAGTAGATGCCTTGTGCGAGATTGCATTTGTGGTTAGCTACATATGACTGTAACTCTGTGATGTGTTGAAGATGGGAATGCCTCCACAAGCGGACACTGCGGTAGATGAGGGCCCTAAATGGTTGTTGTAAAGGGCTTAGAGAGGCATAAGCTCCACACCAACTTTTAGCACCTTGACATACACACAGAGACTTAACCATTTATGGATGCTCTTTCTCACCAATCATACTGCTTCTTTATGTCCGAGTTCACTAACAAAATACATGCTAACTGAAGAATATTGGGCAGCCTATGTGATGGGAATAAACCCTTTATTACAAATTTTTATTAGCACCATGAGGAACTAAACACAGATATTTAACCTCTTAAACATCTGTGCTGCATCTGTACAGGCATCTACACTATTAGACAGCGCACTGCACACCATCTCTATCTCAGGTAAACCTATAGGCAGAGTGATACCGTATGCAATTCTTTTTCAGGGCTTTTTTAAAAACTATAAAATACTAATTGACACAAAACATACAATGCCATTTTAGTCTCAGGTAAAAAGACTACAGGTGACAAGGCGCTGGTACATTAATTGAGAGGCACGTTTGTTTGTTTTAGCACCTTCATGATGAATGAGACTTCCTACCAGGTCAGAGACAAAGCACCACTGACCCCAAATCTCTCCTGCCCCCGGCAGCTACAGGAAACTCACACATGCGCCAGAATTAGACCAGCGTCTAATAGGATTAACCGCCTTAGAAGCGACCGAGAGCTATTCAAGGGTCTTCCGCAAACGGCTCCCAGTGTCTCTGTTATAACACACAAGGGTGGTGGACGTGTGTTCTTTTCTTGCACCGTCTGGACCTGCTGAAGATTGATCATTTGCCAATAGTGGCTGCTATGGGCTGTCTGCCTATGAATACCCACAATTCCACATTTCCAGTCCTGCCCAGAGATGCCTAGGCTGCTGAAAAGCCCAATGAGGAAATTCCAGCATATAGTATAATATATATTATAAAAGGATATATCCAATATAATAGCTGGATCAAACAATATGTAAACTACTAGATCAATAGTCCATGAAACCTCAAATGTAACCCCTAACACCTACTGCTGTCGAGGCTCGGAGTAAAAATCTAGCATCTATCATTGCTTGTTTTGGTTGCCTTAAAAAAAAAGCCTCATTTTGGCTAATCTGAGCAGCAGAGCAGTGCATATTGCAGTCTATGGCAGTCAGCATGGAGGAGGAAAAGCAGGGGTGCGCCCAAAACAATCCTGTCTGACAGACACAGTGTAGCCACTTCGGCTTCCAGTCAGTTCTCACTGATAGAAAAAATGGGTCTGAATCCCCAAACGACCCATGGAGCGGATAAATATAGCTGGGAGGCTGTGTGGCTGTACCCCGACAGGGCCAATGAATATATGAATGCCTGGGCATATACTCAGCCATACAATTGTATAGAGGCACATGCAAATTGTCTCTACGCCAGGGTCGGTCAGTCAGGGTAATTCTAGAATATGCAGTTCATAACCCTAAAGGGCACAGGACAATAGGTCACATTCACATTCACAAAGCTTTTATTTGCCTCAACCAAGACAAAACAAAAGATGCATTGTGGGTTTTTTTTGTTGGTGGCAGTATCTTTAGTGAGATCCCTCAGTTAATCACACCACATCAGAGGAAGGTACTTACGGCCTGCAGTTCTTCACCAGGGCTTTCAGCAGACCGTCCACAGAACTAAAGGCAATAAAAATACAAACAAAGCCAGTTTTTTTTTTAAGACAACAGTCAAATCAGAAAAATACAAATCAACCAGCAAGTGCAAGTTATAAATGCTTTGTAATGATGCAACATCACAGTTCCATGATGAGAACTAAAATACAGACATTTCACCACAAACACACACTTCTGATGCTGTTAGGAGACATGCACAGCCAATCCTGTGCTGAGAGCCCAGAGGCCATACAGCGGGGAAAGTCTGAGTTTATACTGGTGATATTCAAATATAGCGAGGAAAGTGTGAGTTTAAATTGGTGATATTCAAATACAGTGAGAAAGTTGTGATAATATTTCTATTAATGATATTCAGGTACAGTGAGGAAGTTGTGAGATTTATATTAATGTTAAAATACAGTCAGGAAGGTGTGAATTGATATTGGTAATAACCAAATACAGTGAGGAAGGTGTGATACTATATTGGTGATATTCAAATACAGGGACAGGGAATGCCTATGTGAATCAAAGCTGCCCTCAAGCTGATATGTTTCCAGTCTGTATGTGTGGGAGACAGTGTGAAACTGGTGAACTGGCTCCAGAATACTTTAGGCTGTAACCAGCTGTGTGTCTCCTACGACAATTTCATAACAATTCTAATATAGTGGTGATTTATTTGCCTGTGACTATGGGATTGTTTGACAAGAACTAGGAGGAGCTTAGCATTAATATCTGAGGATTAAGGGAAATAAATTGGTGTATATAAGTGAGTAGACAGGCCCTATAATGAACTATTCATTGCAAAAAACAGCATGGACACCAAGAGGACCATGGCCAGACACTTAGATGAACACGTGCACTGAAACTCTGCACTTCAAAGAGTGTGTGAGAGTGTGTGTGTACATGTCTAGTTGTGTGCGTGAGCGAGCGTGTGTGTGTGTGTGTGTGAGCGTATGTGTGAAAGAGACCCCAGGTACAAATCAGTTTTGGACAGCATCTGCTGGGGAAACATGTGCCATTCAACTTGCTGTTGGCCTTAGAGAGAGGGTGTGTGTGTCTGTGTGTGTGTGTGTGTGTGTGTGTGTGTGTGTGTGTGTGTGTGCCTGGGGGGAAGGGTAACAGGTGAAGTGCAAGCGGCTGTTGTCTGAAAACCAAGGGGTGTGTATCCACGAGGCTAATAAGAGGCTAATGACTGCAGCTGTTAGTGGCTGTGGCTGTGCGATGCTTCAAACCCAAGCAGTTCAGACAGCGTCACTGGTGGATGCCTGTGAAGCAAACCCTACCAACTTGTTGTTGATGATGTTCTTTTGTGTGTGTGTGTGTGTGTGTGTGTATCAAGTACTGTGAGCTTATTCCATTCGCACATGCAGTGAGAAGGGTAAAAATAATAAAATTAAAAAAAACACAGAAGGAGAGGAGACAGACAAACACATCGCCTGAGAGGGCGACGACAAACTGGAGAACAGACGACGTCTCATCCTTACCACCTCTGAGCAAGCTTAACCATTATATGTTTAGAGGTAGAACGTGGCCTCAGTGAACTGAATATGAGAGGAGAGAGGGAGGGGGAGGAGGAGAGCAGAAAACAAAAGCACACTCAGAACATCAGCTCAGCTTGAAAGAACACATTTTCATCAGACTGCTGTTTTGACCATGTGTGTGTGTGTGTGTGTGTGTGTGTGTGTGTGTGTGTGTGGGCTTTAACAAAGAGACAGCACGGCCTAAACATCCACCGGCGCCCATCTGATTCGCAATTGCGCTCTGACCCTTTTCTCACTAATTTTTGGAGTTGGGCTGGTTGGTAAACAGACACAAAAGGGCCGTGAGGCAAAAACAGCTTGTTTGTGTACATCGTGCCATGTGAGCTGATGTCCCTCGCTTTGTTGTGACACACAATGTTTTCAAAGTGTGGTGATGAAAAAACCACCACACTTTATTAGAGGGACAGAGAAGGGGCTTTCCAATGTAATCTACACAAGGTGAGTGTCCGGAGTAAATTTGTCAACAGAGCAACGAGCTAATGATCACTATGGCAACTACCACAACAGAGCCATGACAGGCGTGTACACCGTCAGTGGTGCAGAGAGAGAGGAGGAGGTGAATGGTTTCAGCAGTGACCAAACTAATGAGAAAATAATGTGTTTGTCAAAGCTATATTTACCCCTTTAAAAAAAAAAATCTTTACAGAAATAACCAAATGACACACTCTGCTTGCTTACTTGCACCAAACTCTAACTCAATATACTGACCGGGAGAACAAATGCAGGGAAAGGGAGCTGAGGGACAGTTTTAGTTGGTTGTTTACTATTGTTCTTCATCTCATGCACTAAGGTGCCTGCTTCTCTCACTGACTTTGCAATAGACCACTTAGGTGTTCCAACTTTTGTGGAATGAGGTTTTATCCCTCTCCTGTTTTGTAACAACAAACCATTGACAGAAGCACATTCTAATTCATTTTTGGCATGATGTAACACTTTTGCTTAATTTCTGCACAACCCCAATAGCCCTAATTTAGTGCAGCTGTACTTACTATCACTACACTCATAACAATAGCAATAGCAGATGCATTCAGTAGCAGGCAGAATGATGTAATATCTCTTCTCAAAACCAACTGCACGCCCATGTCTATGTGTCCAGCAGTTTTATTTAAAAAATCAAAATGGTGCCACATGTTCTCACTCATTTTTTTTCTCAAAGTTTTGTTTGTTCTGCCTCCGCCAAACATGGTGATGTAACGATGACGTTTCACCTGACGGAATGAGCCCCTACCTGGGAAACCAGTTGAGCCCCAGATGCTCCGTTTTGGAATAGAGGATCCTCTCATGAAGCTCGTACAAAGGTCGCCATGGCAACTCTAAATCCTCTCTTGTGAGTAGGTCCTTTTTCCTATTATGATAAACAAGAAAAAAAAGATAATGATCGCTCAGCAGTTCTTTAACAGAAACTACGCCAAACCTACAATTTTTATGCCAAACTCTACAACTCTTTTGGTTGAAAATATTAGGGAAGAAATGTGTCAAAAATAAACCCTGGTTTTCTACAGCGCACACAGAGTGTGAAATGATGACAGAGAGAGGCCCTCCTTGCTTGCGTACTTGAGCAGGTTGATGAGGAGGCGTGCGAAGCACTGCATCATGCTGATCTCCATCTTGGGAATGGTGACCAGCTCGTACAGCAGCCGGATGAACAGCACATGGTCCTCTTTGCTGAACTTCCTGCCGTACAGCCGCAGGTACCTGTGAGAGAGGGAGAGAGACAGCCGCCATTACACGAGTAGGTGGAGGTGCAGTGGGTCAAGCGAGCATTATTACCATTACTAAGGACACAGCCTAATCAGGGATGGAAATCCGCACTGGCCAGCAGACAAATGCTGGTAAAATATGAACTGGCTGGTAGATTTTTAGACACAAAATTATAATTTAATGTTGAGTGACGGCTGAATTTCTATCATTTATTTGTCAGTGGCTGGTCAAGGTTCACATTTTGCAGTGCATCCCTGCGAGTGGGTCAAACGAGCATTTTTACCATTGCCAAGGACACGGCCTAATGTTAGTGGGGAATGTGACAACAGCAGCCTAATGTGAGGTGGGATGTGTGTCAAACCAGCATTATTACTGCTACCAAGGGCACAATCATTTCAGTTCACAATGTTTCGTCCGATTCTGGGGCAGCAGGATTACACAAAATTGAATGGGCCGATATTCCTAAAAGTTAGCACAGCATGGGCCGAAGAGGAATCCAGGACATTTTAGACAAAAAACGACGACAGAGGCATGAGCCATGGAAGAATCCAGAACATTCTGGAGCAAGCCACTTTCTCTGCCACTCTTACATGAAGCATAGCCTACATGGCCTTGCTGGAGTACTTGTGCTTTGCGTGCCTCTCTGGTTTGCATTGCTGCGCTGTTTGAAATACTCCTGTAGCTGAATGTAAACACAGACACAAGCCCTGCTCACAAGGAACGCCGCTTCGTACTGCTGCTACTACTGCTACTACCACTGTACCGAACATAACAGAAGTTGAAGTGACTGGAGAGAGTGCATGTAAAAAAAAATGTGTGAGATGTTTAAAATATGTTGTACTGTATGGCTAAATAAATTAATTGGGTGTGTGTAACCTACGAATTTGTAACTGTCTGGCTAAGTGTTTTCAGCCTATGCTACATGCTGAAGATGGAATGAGAAGGTAGTATGCCCAGGTTAATAACAGACAGCTTGTATATTGGCTGCCCTTACGAAGTAGCCTACCATAAGGCCTTCAGTGCATCACTGTAAAGGATGATCTGCACTTGGATAATAATTAAGGGCAAAATCATGTAACCTTAGAACTTTGCGGTGACGAATATAGCTGAGCTGAGCAGTGCTAGCCTACTCGATGACAAAACAAACTCCATCAAATCCCAGGCTCACCATGCACTCCGCCAGCACATGGCCTGGGCAAAGAGAGAGCTGTGACAGCACAAAGGCTCTGGTTGGCATGGCGTGCTGGCCTGTGACATGCCTTTGCTTATTATTAATGTCCCTTTCACAACAACTTTTTCTGAAGGACACCCAGTGCAGGGGAGCACATGATGGCCAACTCATCCAACACAGGCTCAGCTTACAGCTATAACTGGAGCTTGTCACTGATTGTGTCATATCTATTACTGCTGTTTACAGTGTCACCCAAGGTGTTTTGTGGGAGGATCACATGAAGATGGTTGTTGTTTACTTCAAGGAATCTCATTTCTAGAAAGCAGGCACTATTTGTGCTGTGCCCTTTTTAAAAAAAGATGTTGGGATGTCCAGAGACAGGCCGACTTCTCAGAGGATAGGGTGACAAACATGTGCACGAGTACCTTTGGAACAGTGACACAGCATATTAATGCTAAACAAATGCCAGAGCATGTCTGCAAATGCTCGCTTAGAGCTGACGGCCTGCAAAACAAAACAGAACCTTCTATTTGATAGCAATAAGTAATACACGTGTACATTTCAGTGAAACTTATCTTACAAAACTGACCACTGATTCCTAAAGGACATCACACTTCAGACTGTGTGTGTAATATTTTAGACAAATGTTTAGGTAAACACTTCAAATTGTTTACAGCTTTCACCTGTAAAATGGGGCAGCAACAAATGACCTTACAGCATCTGCCCCAACATCTTTAGAACATTGTCAGGAGTGATGCATGTCACCTCCAACTGAAATCTCCCGAATATGCCAAGTTAATTTAAGTAGAATTTTATTTCTTCTGATGCTGAGAATCTCTTGCTTCTTTGTATTTCTCATAAAGTATAACAATAATAAACATGACCAAAAAACAAAACAAAAATAAAAATAAACCAAAAACAAACAAAAAAACAAAGCACTATGGTGATTGTCAAGTCAGCCATGGTTCAGGAAGTAGACACTGGTAACTTACAAAAATAGCAGTGCTTCATTACCTTAGAATGAGCTTAAGCACACGTGGATTTAGACTTGCGTATTTTTAACTGGGACGAGGTATTTATACAAGTGGCCTGATTCATCCAGCTAAACACAAAATCTGCACTTTGCAGTCATTTAAATGTCAGAGCTAACCAACGCTAGCTGTTGTTACCCAAATAACATCCCCAGGCAGGCAAAAGTAACCATCATTCAAGGTAAAAGGCAATGGTTAAGGCAATACTCACGTAGAAAGTTTTCTCGTCCAAAACAACACTCCTGGCCATAACTCCCTGAGGTAGACAGCTCGCCCCAAGTTCTCCTTGATTCTGGCGAGGATCTCGTTTGACTCTCCATCCAATTTGTCCGCATAAGGCAGAAGTTTGTTGTAAACAATGTCTTTTTGAGGGACAAAACCTAATGTGTCAGACACCTCTTTTTTCATATTACAGTTACCCCAAACAAATCAATATTTGTTGATCAGATATATCGACAAACTCCAAAGCCACACTAAAAATTCCGTTTGTGTGACAGGTTAATGAGGGCCAATATCACCCAGCAAACACATCCGATCTCGTCGCTATGTCATGCTGTTTCCCATTTTTAGACGTGGGAAATATATCATCTAATTCTGTAAAATCCTATGCTAACTCGTTCGAAGCAAAGTAATCCTGAAATTGTTTTTTTCGAAGTGTGCATTTGCATCGACCGTCTTTCTTCTGACCTCCAACACTGTTTGATACCTTTCAGTCGTTACCTCCCCTATGTAGCTTGGCTGGTGCACATGCATTCGGCTCACCCAGACACATCACTACGTCAGATCAGCTGCGCAAAGAGGAACGCGTCAAAATAAAAGTCGTGTTGTTAGCCCTGTTTGTCAACACTTGGCTTGTCACTCAAATTGTTTGTTGTTGTTGTTGTTGTTGTTGTTGTTGTTGTTGGGATAGTGTAAAACTTGAAATCTATAAACATATTAAAATATTTTATAATATTGGATATAAGGGGTAATCATATAAGCATTATTTTCATGTTTTCTTGTTTATTTTTGCCACTAGGCCTTATTGAAACAAATAATTTATTGATGGTTAGTAATTGATGAGTTTTGTTCAATAAGAAACTGATTAATTTACTTCAGGCACGGTTTAGCAATTATTAGATTAGTAAAACTGATAAACCTCGAAACACCTTCATACCTGTAATTAGGAGAGTGAATGGGCTCTTTTCCATTAGGAGGTTTCAGAGGCGGACAAACTGGACTGAGAAAGTAAAAGTCCTGCCATGTATTTCTTCTGCCTCTGCTCATAACACAGGTAATTTCACTAATTAGCACATCGACCTAGGGTAAGCTGGTTCAGTGAATTGGCTGGAAGAAAAATGTAGTAGGACTTTTACTTTCTGAACCCGGGATGTCTGGCTCTGGGAGGTTCACTACTTACTTCGAGTTGACTCAGTCACTACTCTATTTTTTTTTTTTTAAATATCTCTTACTTTCTTTCATTGTGTTAAAAGGGCCTGCTACCATCATCATCAGGCCCTTCACGCCTATCATATATGAGCACATCATGAAAATGATACAAATTACTCAGAACTCAGAAAACGCAGTGCACTGGAACAATTTATCAACACCTGAATAATTATTACCACCAATGGCAATATCCTACTGCAATGAACACGCAAAACTGGACTCCTCGACCATAGAGAAATAACTGACAGCGAGTTACTGGTCATATGGTTGCTGATGTGTTCTCATTGAACGCTCCCTGCCCTTTCCCCAAAATTAATTTGGCAACGTCTCCATCTAGAGGACAACATGGGTAACTACAGTTTATTTTGTGCAACTGTGGTGCCCTCTCTATGGATTGAACTGTTCTATTGATTAAATAGGGTGGGGATTAGTTTAGCTTTCAGGTGCTAGGCAATGATACATTTTTGTATGTTTGTTTGTCTGCCATATACTTGAAAATGCAAAGTTGCGTACTTGCATTTTATAGGGTCTTAAAATTGCAAACTTGGCCAACCGCACATGGCCCAATGGAGCTGACAGCCAGGCTTCACACACAGATTATTAAGACATCAAGGGTTGTGAAATTGGATAGGCCAAAACGCCCTATCAGACCATGATGCTACACCTAAAAAATGGCCTTGTTTAACTCATCACTCCATGGACAGCATTACATGGGGAGCACGCCTTCATACTTTTCGGCTGCAGTAGCCTTTCAGAAAAGCCTGAAATGGGCTAGGCCACCACATATTAAAAAAAACTCTATTTAGGCTTACTGGCCTTATGGACCTAATTAATACCTACATTGTTTCCCAAAACACAGCTGCGATGAATATAAACATTAAAGGCGATGTAATTATATTTTTAATGCTGGAACCGTCACGCTCGCAGTATCTTAGTAACCAGGGGCAACAGACTCACAACTCGCGTGAGGGGTGGCTGGCTTACAGTATGCCAGATGAGAGTTGTTTGTCGCTGTTGTCTGTGTCCCTAATGGATGTCGCCACATAGTTGCAGAAGTGGCTGTTCTCTTTCAGTGGCTCTAGCTTTGTATCGTACAATACTGTGAGTCACTTTATGAGTAGAGGAGAGGGAGGTTTCTCATATCTTGCTCTTGAAGAATACCTGAGGCGCGTGCTTGTTGTTTGGCAAAATTTGGCAATGCTAATCGACTGTCTGTTAGCCAGCGAATTAATTATCCCTAGCCATGGGAAGTATAACCTATTTAGACATTCTTTTGTGTCTTTTTGGTATCGTATACACCCAGCCTAGTTGGTAGCAAGTATATAGTTAGCGGTAACTACTAACCTAAAAGAAAGTTTAAGCAGCAGGTTACTCAAAAGTGCGACCCAATTGCTAGGCTAAAGTCCCTTTCTAATGATTGACTTGTTATGTACAGCTTTGCCATTTTATGTAGGGTCCTGTTTTCCCAGGACATATCCTGTTTTCACATCCTGCCCTGGCCGTCCTTTTTGTTTTTTATAAAGTGATGCAAATGTCCTGGTTTTCATTGTTGTTCATTTTATTTGTATTATGCATCTTGAAACATAAATATGTTCACCCTAAATTGATGGACATTGCCAAGTTACTGGTTCTTGATTCCTTGTCTGTCATTGTGCATAGGGCCTGTCCCATGATAAGCCACTGAAGACCCGCAGGCATGGATGGCAGGAGGGGCACTGAGGACTGGACCATCGCTGAAACATTTTCTATTGCCTGTGATAACATTTCAGCTCATTTGCAGCTTGACTGCTGCCCCTCATACAGTGTTCTGACGTGTCAGGGCAAAAACCTAGTGATACATTGCATCACAGACCCCTCCCAGGTACACACTCCTGTTGTGTAATTAGGCTTCATTTTGTACTTTTATGTTTATCCACTACCTGAGCTGTCGCTGTTTTGGGTCCGTACAGACGCCACTGCATCTAACTGGCCACCATGGCGATGTAAGCGCCGTGTCCTTTGGAAAGGGAAGAGACCCTGTTATGCTGTGCTCTGCCTCCGGAGACTATGTAATAGCCTGGGATGTGGAGCGCTGCTACAAAAGAGCAAGAGAGGGTAAGTACTATATTGTCTATGTCTAAATGTGTGGGTGTGGGTGTGTTTGTGTGTGTGTCCAGGATGAAGCCTTAGGAGGAACTATGAGTTCTGTGTGTGTGGGTGTGTTTGTGTGTGTGTCCAGGATGAAGCCTTAGGAGGTTTCACTGGTGGTCCAGTGCAGTGTGCTGTGATTAATGAGTTCTGTGTGTGTGTGTGTGTGTGTGTGTGTGTGTGTGTGTTCGTGATTACTAGCAAACCTTCATCACCAGATTTGCTCAGTGTGATGTTCACAGTAAACCAGTGCTTTCTGTCCAAAGTTACAGTTTACCGAGAGGAAAAAGTACGTATAGAATGTCAACACAATCCAACATATGACAGTCCTATTAAATAACAGTAAACAAATCTCCCTGAATTAGAGCTGTAATGGTGCCATCTAGTCAAATAGTTTCACATTTCCTGAAAATGTATGTACCTTTTAAATAATGTACAACCACTAATGGAAATTGTTAGTAAAATAGACTAAATGAATTTATATAACTAATTTGATGACTTGTGTGTTTTTTTAAAGGTGCAGTGCCATCAGGGACAGTTATTGGGACACTTCTTGGCAACGTAGTGCATATCTCCTTCTGCCCTCTAGACAGGAGAGTGTCAGCTTGCTCAGGCTCAAAAATGTTTATTTTGAATTCCAAGGTATACAATCTATGATCCGCTTTAATCCCAATAAATAAATACCACTTAAGCCCAAAAGTAAAGTAAACACTGTGTGTGTCTGTCCCTCACAGAAGGAAGAGGTCCTTGCTGTGCTCAAGGGCCACCTGGGCCCTGTGACGGCATCCGTGTTCTTCCCGTGGGACCCAAACGTCCTTGTGTCCACCTCGGAGGACCGCACATTTAAGGTCCTCACAGGCAGCCCTTCACAACAGAGTGTGTCTTCACACAAACCTATACCTAGACTTTACAACCAGAGTGTGTCTTCACACAAGCCCATAGTTAGACTTTACAACCAGAGTGTGTCTTCACCCAAGCCAATACCTACTACTGATTGTAAACTTTGCAGCATCGTGGTTCATCCTCATGACCATCCCTCATGACTAGTCTCTCTTTTTTGTAAGGTGTGGGACGTGACCAAGCAGGAGATACTGTATCAGTCGGCTGTGCTCTCAGGTACGTACAGTGAGCATACATCCGCAGTTACTGTTCAGAATATGGGTTTACATTTTCTTTTTTTTATTGCATGCGTGGATACTTTAGCATGGGTTAATGCAGATGTGTACTTTACAGGCAGTCCACTGCTCAGTGTTTATGTCGCCGAGGATAGCAAGCAGTTAATCACTGGATCCTCTGATGGACAGGTGGGAGATATAGCCTATTCCATAGCAGTTTCTTGTGCAGTCTCTTCAATTCCACACAGTTACCTGTTAAATACATAGTAAAAGTATAGGATGAGGTTAATAACAAATGTGATATAGGAAAGTAGGCAAAGAATTACCAATGAACTATATGAATGTGTAACTGTGAATATGATCAAACACATTTTGAAGGGGGTGCTTTGTTTTCTTGAACTGTCTCTTCTCTGTTAGTTTTTTTTTGTACCAAAGGGTTGTAGATATGACAATACGCATGAACTAAGATAACCTTTAAAGAAGGCATTGCTAAACTCTCAAAGGCATTTAGTACACGTACACACACACACACACACGCGCACACGTCTTGCCATCACAAGTCTCGATCTTCATTTTAACACATGGTCCCTGTGTGTCTGTCAAGATTTGGCATCACACTATCCTGGATGACTACAAATGTCGCCTGGTAACCAGACTGGATTTGCATAACATAGCAGAAAAACAGAGTAGGATCCAGAGGAGCCAAGCACAACATACCACAGCAATATCAGGTTTGGGATGTATGCAGTTATGTACCACTTCTGTCACATTTACTGACCTTTCTCATAAAAAAGTACATTTTGGAACATTATGTTTTATGAAACTTTATCTAGTGGCTGTTTGTATTAAACTGGGAAGCACTATATCTGACTTAATTGAATGAGCATTTACGGTATTATGCTATTTACGATATTTCTTTTTTATCCAGCAAATCCTACTGGGGACACACGCGTGATGGTAGAAACAGCAAAGCCAGTTTTAGGAATCTTCACATTCAAGCCGTCACCTTATTCAGCACACACCGAAGAGAGGTATAACATACAGAGCAATGTGGCCAGTATTTAAATGGATCCATGGACACTAGATGAGGGGGTAATGATGGGGATTCAATGCTCAGGCTAAATGGGATGATAAGCCTGAACAGTATGTTTATTGCTATAGAACTGAGCTGTAATTAAGCAATTTTGCTCAAAGATGAGTGGCTCCACATCCATGTCTCCTGTTTAGTTAAGAGGATGTTTATCTATCCGTCTGTTGATAGTATTCCATTACTTCCTTATCCGCTTTGCTCTCTCTTTTTCCATAGGCAAAGAGCAGGTCCAGGAAAATGTAGTGTTAACAAATGGAATTGTGTAATGTGAAAAATTCATTCGTGGGCACGCGCATGTCGTGCTATCGCAGAGGTCTGGAAATTGCTCCTTCATGTGCCTACATACGTCTGTGCTGGTAGGGGCTAATGAGGTATGGAGGTTTCCATGGCGATAGCAGGAAAGCTTGTATTAGAGGCAGTTAAAGTAGGGTTAACGGTCCCAAGCTGTCAAAACAGCACCTGTTGCCATGGTTTGCAAGGACACAAGCCTTTTCCACCCAGAGTGAGCTCTTGGACTGGACTGGACTGGACTGGACTGGAGACTAGAGACCTGCAGTTCAGTTCTGAGGTCCAAATGAACCGCTGTGTTTAATAGGCCTGACATTTACACAATCTGACACAATGAGATAGGGTTCTGATTCAGTTTCCAGCGAATGAATAAAATGAAGTAAATGAAATTCAGGTGTATCTGCTTGCTATTGAAGGTTTTTTGTTTTGTTTTATTTTTTTTATTTTTCTATTTTTTGTTTATTTTGTTTTTTTTTTTGTTTTTTTTTTTTAAGTTATAGAGGTAATTTGATGGTCACAAGAATTAATTGACAGTCAGCTGGATCAATCTGCAGTGCCAACACAGGGGATTATAGCATTCTCTCCCTGATCCTGCCAAGCCACACGGGACAGAAACAGACCTTGAAATTTCCCCTCTTCGCTTCTGATACCCTGTTGTGTAACAGTGACAGCGACTGGGCTGTTTGTTGCAGCGAGCGTAATTTATTGAGCATGGAATCTTTGCGGGCGCACTCGACACTGCGGCCTGTCTGCGGGGTGCGTCTTCCCGCTTCTGCTGAGCCAGCGCTTCTTGGGGATGCGCGGCCGTGAATCACAGAGGATCAGCCAGACCCCCATCTCTTCTGCCACGCTGCTTCTGTTTATACGGCAGCGTGAGACGAGCTGAGCTGAGCTGAGTCGAGTGTAGTGGAGACGAGTCGGGGCGGGTGCCCGGCTTTCCAGAGCATGATTTACAGGGGACCCACACCGCTCCAACTGTATGAAGAACGGCCAAGGGCTGGATGGGGTTCCAGCGGTGCATGTGGGTCCATGAGTGTCGCCAGCTAACCATCACACTAGTCTCGTCCTACTCCACCCCCCACCCCCCACCCCCCCTCCTCTTAGTGCTGCTACAGTACTAGACACACGCACGCACACGCACACATACACATGCACACACACACACACACATACACATACACATATACACACGTACACAGCTGTGTCTTTTTGAAAACAGAGCCTACAGCGCAACTAATCACAGTACATCTGTCCCCTGCAGAGACAGGAGGTGTGTGTGGATAGGCAGCTCTGATGGACTGTACCTAGTGAACCTAGCCTCTTCAGAGCTCCTAATGGCCCTGCTATTTAAAGGTATCCCATCCAAATTATGTGCACATTTATTATTTTAGTCCTTTGTGACTTGACTTGACTTTGTAGCAGCACAACACAGCCAAGGTTGACAACACATTAGCAGGAACATTTTATGGTTGTACATTTACTGGTTTGATTTTTAAGGTGACCTATCTTTTTTTTTTCCTCTCTCCTTTAAGATTATGCTGACCTTAGTTTCACCTTGGCCGGATCCCTGGCAGTCTCCCAGACAGACTGTAGCGTAAGTCATTTCCTCACAGGGTGTTCCACTCTGGAGCTGGACTGGTACCTATTGCTGAAATGTATGACATTAATTGTGTGTTTTCCTTCCTTTCATGTTTACTGGGTGACCCTCTCTGTCTGCCATTAGTGTATATTTTCCATCACTCAGACTCATTTCTCTTACTTTCATTGCTTCTTTATGGCTGAAACAGTACTCCCTATGAAAACCCCATGAATCAAATGTGTATGTGAAATTGCACTTATTTGTTATTGTTCCATGCAGTTAATCCCGACCACTGTCCTGGGGTTCACATCTGCAGAACCTATGGTATTTTTATAGTGTTGCAATTAGTAGTTTATGGTTTCTTTCTGCTACGATTATTCGAGACGTAACGGATTTACTGGACCTGGCTGCAGTTAGCATCCTGCGGGAAAAGTAGGTTGCCCCATTCCCTCCCTGAGAGGTCCTGAAGTATCACCCCACATTTTAGTGGGGCACCACCCAACCCTAGACACACACACACACACACACACACACACACACACAAACTCATGTAGCCTCTGTCACCAGGTTTCCATTCAACGTATTCGCATCAGTTACGCGTATTTACAGTAATTTTCGCTTAACAAAATGCCTATCAGCGTCCATTTTAGACAGCGAAGATTAATGCACATTAACAAGGTAGATGGAACCCCTGGTTACTAGACACAAATACATGCCCTCATTTTGCCTCTGTCTCCTCTTCTCTAACCCCTGTAGATGTGCTGTGTGGTGGCCGCTCTCTTTGAGCCCCGAATGGCAGTGTGGGATATCGGGCTTCCCGGAGGGGTGGATCACCTGTCTTCCCTGCTGGATCACCTGTCCTGCCAGGTGGACGAGGACTTAGGCCCTCGGCAGGAGCTGTCAGTGGTGGCCAGGTGACCTGTGTGCTCTCTCATGTGTGTGTGGACTGGCAGGCTGCTTTTTTAGTGCATACACAGTAAATACATACATACTACATGCATATACACATACAGCATTTTTCAAAACAAATTTATGAAGCCCTGTAAGAGTTGTTGGCCAGTAAGAGCTTCAACAACTTCTAACCAACTGAGCTAACTGGGCAAAAGACATACACACATACATACACACATACATACACACATACATACATGCATACATACATACATACATATGTACATGCATACATACATACATACATACATACATACATACATACATACATACATACATACATACATACGTACGTACGTACTTACATACATGCATGCCATCCCATTATCGGCATATCGCCTATTATGAGCCACTTATCACAGTGAAAATAGACAAATTTAGTTCCCATAAACTTCTGGTTTGAGTAGGTGAACTTTTACTTCAATTGATTTCGCATCCAAATGTCTCTCACCACCCGGCCGATAATAGACTTGCTTGCGCTAGAATAGTAAAGTTACTCGTGGCTCTGCATAGCCTGTATGTGTCGCCAGTTGACTAACATCACCAGAAATATGCATACGCCAGAGAAGAGGCTGGTAGGGAGGATTGCACACTCTCAGACTTTCATTCCGTTCACCCTCGATACAGAAGACGGTGAGCATGAATGGCGACATAGGCCTATCTAACCTTCGCCCCAGTTGGTTCAGCGGAGTGGTGAATGAATGGAAATGCAAACAGCATGTTAAAGTGTGTCAGAAATGCTTTGCAACATGTTCCGTTCAGGCATGCCCCCAAACCCCCCCCCCCCCCCCCTTCTCTGGGACCCCATGATATGCAATTATGCTAAGTGCCTAGCTTCCTTAGGCGCAATTTACTTTACAATAACTGGGGATGTTGACTGTACAGCGCTCATTAGACCAGACTTTTTTTTTGGTTTGTTGGTTGGTTGGTGTTGCTTTTTTTTCCCTCTTCTGTACAGTGCTCCCTTTCACTATGGTTTCCCTGGCGCCCCGCTTACCCAGGGTGCACGGGGGCATGCAAGGGCGTCCAGCAGCTGGGCCTGATGCCTGATGCCTGGCAGAGAGCGCCTGGTCCCCCCGCCAGCACCCGCCCAGCACACTGTTGTCGTCGTCTCAACAGACGCTTACACTAAGCTGACTTTTTCAGGATTTTTTTCTTATTTTTATTTTTTTTAATATATATTTTATTTTTTCATTCTTTCTTTTTTTTTTGATGACTCAGCTGCGCCTCGGCGCTGAAAGAGTGGATGTGGCGCAGCTGGAGCTGTGTGAAGCTCGGAAAATGCCGAGCTCGGTTGTTTCCACTAGTGGAACGGTTCCTCAGCTGCCCCTCCCACCCCCACCCCCCCAGCCTTCATTCCAACCCCCCTCCACCACCGGCTACCCACTTGCCACCCTCGTTCTCTCTCTTTCAGCTCCCAGCCGATGCCCACTTCCTCTCTGAACGCTGAGCTTACAGGAAGAGACCCCAAACCCCCGAAGAAGGCAGGTATGTGTCACCAATACCACATTTTTAAAGCACTGCAAGACTTCTGTAAAACCCCCGTACCCAATCCTACGCACATGCATACACACTTACACACTTACAACTGGCTATTCTATAAGCCAATATGTTGGAAAGTATTGCCATTTTAGTGGTCATGTTTGAATGGAAGACTGTTCCACTCTTCTATTATCGTAGATTTATATGTTGTTGATGTCTGTCATCACCAGATTTTCTTCGAACCCATTAATGCACTCCCTGCTGCTCCACCATAAACGCATCGAGCAGTCGACACACAACAACACACATATAAAATAAAAATATCCACCGACATATTTTTTACCCCCATTTTCCTCTCCTGTGCAGATGGTGCACAGGCTCTCATGCTTTTACAGCTCTTTATGGTGCGAGCGAGACCAAGATGAGCCAGTGTGTGTGTGTGTGTGTGGGTGTGGGTGGTGGTGGTTGGGGGGGGGTTGCCTCATTAGCGTCTGGCAGCTTCTAGGCCATCTCTGCTGGAGACAGTAGCTCAGACAGTGGTTTTTGCTCAGGGCTTACACACGCAGCTGAGAAATGTGCTGTTGTGAGATCAAGCGAGGGGAGGTGGAGAGAAGGATTTGGAACGACCACCGTGTGTGTGTGTGTGTGTGTGTGCATGTATATGTGTGTGGAGGGGGATGAGTTAGGAGCTGGTGCGTGACTTTAACGTTAGGCCAGAAAGCCACAAATATTTAGTCGGCTGCACTTCTCTGCCTCCACAGCCCTCCTCCACCCTCCTCCTCCTTCACAGCCCTCCTCATGTGTTCCTCCTCCTCTCCTCCTCCTCCTCCACAACCCTCTTCCATGTGTCCTTCTCCATCTTCCTCCTCCTCCACAGCCCTCCTCTATGTATCCTTCCTCCATCCTACTCCTCTTCTCCTCCTCCTCCTCCTCCTCCTCCTCCACAGCTCTCCTCCATGTATCCTCCTCTTCCTCCTCCTCCTCAGCTCCTTCTCTATCCTTTTCCTCCATCCTGCTCCTCTATGTGTCCTCCTCCCCCTCCTCCTCCTCTTCCACAGCCCTCCTCTATGTATCCTCCTCCTCCTCCATCCTCATCCTCCATGTGTCCTTCCCCTCCTCCTCCTCCTTCTCCCCCTCCTCCTTTATGTATCCTTCTGCTCCATGTGTCCTCCTCCTCCTCCATCCTCCTCCTCCACAGCCCCTTCTCCATCCTTCTTCGTGTCTCCCATGCTCACATGCTAACATGGCGGTTGCACGCACATTTGCAGCACATAAGGGTATAAATTAGCACTTGCCTAAATAGCCATTTTTTTAAGCTTTGCCGGTTTGTTTACTTTATTTTGTGAAAGCTTTTATGGCTGTGTGATTTCTATCCGTTCCGCATTCTGTAGATGATGTGCTTGGTACCGGGTGAAGCCAGGAGCAATGATTTGGATTTTTACAGATCATGGAGTCTTTGGAAGTGACTTTAACTACATGGAACTGCCCCACAACACATTTTTAAAGTTATTTTTTTGGGCATTTCCACCTCTAATGCAACAGGACAGTAGAGAGGCAGACAAGAAATGAGTGGGAGAGAGAGAGGGGTTGGGATCGGGAAATGACCTCAGGTTGAATTCGAACCCAGGTCCGCGAATACATAGTAAGGAGCATTAGCCCCCCCCCCCCCCCCCCCCCCCCATACATGTTTACAGACATTAATTCACCAGTACATTTGATGCATATCATTCATATCATGTTGCTACCTGCAGAGCAGTCATCTCTGGCGTGAATATGTCTTCATAGCCAGTGATATGATAAGTGTGCCACCAACCACAGGAATGCAGGGTGAGCTTGCTTGCTTGCTTGCATAGGGATGCGCTGTGGGATCCAGGGAGGTAAGAGGAGGGAGAGGCTCAAATGGCCAAATTGTTTCCCCTCTTTTCATGCCCAACAAAGTGGTTGCCATGAGCTGTACGGAGTTATGCAGCATTCAACTCAGATGATTCAACGCTTTCAGACACAATGTTATTTATTTTTCGTGCGATTTTTCCAGCGCGTCTTCCAATAGTAACCATGAAACAGTGTCTTGTTGTGGAAAAGAGTTGTGGCAGTGAAGGTGGCACGCAGATGAAGCCTTTCTTATTTCTTCTCTCTCTCTCACTCTCTATTTTATTCTGTCATTCGGAACTAAAGTTGCCACACCTGTGTCCTTACCGGGAGTCTGGTCCCCCACCCCTCTTAACCCATAAAAGCACCATAACCCCCGCCCACCCCAACCTGCTAAGACACTGTGTCCAAAAGCACCATAACCCCCCCCCCCCCCCCCCCCCCCCCCCTTAACTTGCTAAAGCATCGTTCTCCCCCTTACCCTGCTAAAGCATGCCCCCCCCCCAACCTTTTAACACACCATTTGCCCACCCCCAGTAACCTGCTAACAGACCCACTATTGCCCCACCCCCCCCTCGCACTTGGCACTGCGGGGTCACCAGCTGTGGCCCACTTTTCCCCCAGGTCAACGCCAGCCACCGCCACAGGGGAAATAATAATAATAACATCCATAAAAGAAAAGCAGAAGAGGGAGACGGGCCTGATGGCTTAGCCAGTATCCTGTACCCCTGGCCCTGCTACCGCTGAGCATTCCCTGCGGTTTTGGGTGAATTGGCTAATTTTTCTTGGGAAGCGACCAGGTCTATAACTCGGGGCCCATCCTGAGCTGCATACCTGCTGCTGTCAGGGGCTTGGTTTCGGCCCCGCTGTGCCAGGATGCCTGAGGTTGAAATCAGGCCACGCTAAGAGACGGTTGCTGTGTTTAAATGGGACAAAATAAATCTCGGCCGTTTATTTTGTA
This sequence comes from Setipinna tenuifilis, assembly GCA_030347295.1. Lineage (NCBI taxonomy): Eukaryota > Metazoa > Chordata > Actinopteri > Clupeiformes > Engraulidae > Setipinna > Setipinna tenuifilis. Next base: position 19,819,890 of record CM059286.1, read on the forward strand.
TTTGATTAGAAAAATGTGGATTTGACCATTCACCTAGTAACCACCTGTTTACAGAATGGGCTGTTGCGAAGCTGAATTGTTGATCATCAATAAAGCTTATCCGTAAATGCTGTTATTGGTGACGAGTGACAGTCACGTGTGTGGTTCTTCTAGCTAACGCAGTCTTTACCATGTGTCTCTTTCGCCAGCAGAAACGTTTTCAAAATAAAGAAATAATGACTTGGAAAAAGTGATTTCACTTTGGAGAGTGTAGGCCTTAATGCAGGAAACAGTCAATCAGTCATTGTCTTCCCCAGTTTGAGACCGAACTCTGTGATGAATGGCACACATTGTCCCAAACATAGCACACAGCACAGCGGTCACTCAGCAAATTAGACACAAAATACACAAATATTGCACAAATATTAGTGTTTGAATGACAGGCTGATGTTTTTTTGCTTCATTACTGTGGGCTTTTTGTCTTACACTTTTACTCACACACGTGTCACATGCTCTCTCGCGCTCTCTCTCTCTCTCTCTCTCTCTCTCTCTCTCTATAGGTTCAGGAAAGGCCTGTGGTTTGAAGGACCAGTCATTAGTGTTTCACACACAGGTGAAGTCGTCTGGCTATGCGGTATGCTCACAGTGAGTAAAATCTTTCATCAGACTTAATATTTCAGTCTAGGAAATGTTTTAGTCTAAGTAGCAAGTTACTCCAGTTATATCCTGAACATATTGTTTTAGTTATTATACTTACGTTTTACGAATTATATTGATTGCAGTTTATGTATGTCACTCTGCATAGCAATCCTGAGTATCTGTTAGTCTATGGCGTGTAAAAGTTATCACATCATCATTCAGGACTATGGCTACTGTAACTGTGAACTAGATATAAGTCAGTGTTTTGCTTTACAGGAGAAAAATGTTCGTGCCCAAAACCAACATTCAGAGGAAACCCCAAAGGCCTGTGAAGACAACCAGAAAGATGTGAGCAGTTCTTCTGGGTCACACAAAAAAAAAATGTCAGTAAATATTTTTGTAACCTTAGAAACACGTCTGTGTTCTCTCTCTGCATCTGTAAATGTTCCCACATAAGTGACAGTCTCCACACCGAGTACCCATCAGGCCTTGCTGCTCCCTCCGTACAGCACACTCTCCTGAGCGCCTCTCCAACACACACACCGGTCTTCTGTTTACAGTACTCAGGTAAGTGTAACACACACACACACACACACACACACATACATACACACACACACACACGCTCACACACACATACACACATGTTAAATTGGCCGCACGTGACTAACCACTTCCAGCCTCGCGTCTCCATTTAGGTCAGACAAATAAAAGGATTGGTTTGCAACCTTAGGAAAAACTAAATGGGTTCCCTGCCACTCAGGGCCTGGCAGCCCTCTGTCCTCCTCCAAACCAGCATCGCAGATGTTGCGAGCCCAGTTCCAGGCTCATAAAATGGCATTGGGACTTTTATAGAGGCATGTTTGCCGACATTAACCCCACACTGTGATATTTTTTGCTGTTTTCCTTTTTTTCCCTTGTGTAATTACCCATGCTTCAGGTGTGTTATTAGTAATTGACCCAGATAAAGTTGCTGAACCTGATGATGGCTTTTATTCGTTTTTCCTTTCTCTCTTCCGCTCTCACCCTCTCATTCTCTCTTTCTTTCCCCTTCCCCACTCCCCTCCCTCTCCCCCTCTCCTTCTCCTACTATCTCACTTACCCTTCCCTGTTTTTCTCTCTTTCCCCCTCCCCATCTTTCTATCCCTCTCATTCTCTCTCTAATCCTCTCACCTCCTCCCGTCTCTCTCCCACTCTCATTCTCCCTCTCTGTCGTTCTCTTAGGAGATGGAAAGCAGATCCTGTGTGGTCTTGGAGACACATCAGTGTTATTGTACAAGCCCTCCCTCTCTGGCAGTCCTTCTGTCTACACAGGTACTGGAGGTCGGCTGTCGGGTTACAACCCCTGGCCCCGTGTTTGTTTTCCCGCTGCTGCTGCTGTATGTTTTTCTGTTTCTGTTCCATGTCTCCCCCATCTTCTCAAAGTCTTCCTCTTTTTGTTGGCTTCTGCTTTTCTACCCTCTCCCACCATCCCCTGGTTTGTTCTCCTCAGGATGGAATGATGGGCCAGGTAGCACACAGACCAACCCCTGTCCATGTTGTTATTTATTTATTGTTGTTTAGCACGGCACATCCTGCCCCACCCCCCCCCTCCCTGTGTCAGTCGCCATGGTGCACCCGGTGGCCGGGCCCTGGGGAGGTGGGGGGGGGGGGGGGCAGTTGCAGAGGAATGTCAGTTTGTTATTGTGCTCCCCCGCTGTGCCCTGGTGAACCAAGTGTGCACTAATTCAGGCGCAGTGAGGTCAAATGCATATTTTATGTTTGCCTCATCCCACTTTTACAGTCCTGAATGATGGCTTTACTACATGGATTGATGGTCTGGTGGCAAAAGTGAGATCATCAAATATGGGAATTCAACAGGTTTTTTTTTTTCTTTTCACCTTGAAAATAGTGTGTGTCCCAGACTCTAGGGTCCTCAGAAGCCAACCCGGGACAAAGTTAGTCAGACGGTATTCATTTGAGTGAGAACATATCTGTGTGTGTGCAACTTTGCAAAATGTGAACCTTCACCAGCCACTGACAAATAAATGGTAACATTTACCAGCCACTCAACAGAAAATCATTATTTTGTGTCTGAAATCTACCATCCATTTCATATTTTTACCAGCATTTGGCTAGTGGCTGGTGCATATTTCTATCACCAGTGTGCATACATGCGTGTACTGAAATGTAGGGATGCCCAATATTGGAAATATTACAAATTTCTTTGTAAATAAAGCATTTTAAGTCATTTTGCCTGGAGTACAAGAGTATTTAACAAGACTAGTCCTGTGCTCATGAAAATGATGGAATAGATGTGAAATATGCCACATTTATTTTTTTTAGCAACAGCTTGAAGATAAAATTGAAATTTTCATTGTACTTGGACAGGGTAGTGATGATGCTTGCCTGAGACCTTATAAGCCAGGCACGTCGGTAGAAATGCTTGTCTGAGATTTTATCATCCGGTGCCGATGTCACGCTGACATTATTATGCCTCCCTGGATGCTGATGCTGAAGTGGGTCGTTGGGGGTTTATTTTAGGTGCTGTGAGAGAGTGGAAACATGGATAAAAAGCTGCCTCCTTTTTGGCTGGTGTTTACCGTATAATGTTATAATGGTTAAAATTGGCTTTTGTAAGGACGGGGCGCCTCTTCTTTACTCACAGTGGTCAATATCTCCCTCTGTTGTACTAGTATAAATACTGTAGCAGAGGGAGGTCAGCTCCGGCTGGCTGTATGGCCGAGGTGAGGAGGGGGAGCTGGGCTCTGGAGGGATGCGGCCCAGTTTAAACTCTGATGTATGTTATACATTATTAGGCAGTGCCAGCTCTGTTGGAGATGGGGCAGGCAGGCGAAGACAGCCAGAGAAGGGGGAGAGGGAGTAGATGACAGATATGTCTGCCTTCAGTATTCTCCATGGGTGCAAATGTGTATGTTGAAATACAGCACTTCTGCCAGTGGCCTGGGTAGCGTTTTTTTCTCTTTTTTTTTCCTTCTTTTTTTTTTGCTGCTGCAGATGTGCGAACACATGATCAAGGGCATTGTATTGTTGTTGGCTTAATCCCACTCTCACAAGTCACTCGTGACCGAGCCACAACAGAGCAGCAGCGGCCCCAGCCCCATCCCCAGCTCAAGCACCCCTTCTCCAGCCCCAGCCCCAACCCCATATAGCCCCAGCCCCAGCCCCAGCCCCATCCCCAGCTCAAGCACCCCTTCTCCAGCCCCAGCCCCAACCCCATATAGCCCCAGCCCCAGTAGCAGCCCCAGCTCCAACAGCCATTCTCTAGCTCTAACCCAAGTCCCAGCCCAGTTCCAGCCCTTTTTAATCCCTAGCAGCAGCCCTATCCCCAACTCCAGCAGCCCCAGCCCCAGCTCCAGCCCCATATAGGTCCAACCCCAGCCCCAACTCCAACCCCATATAGCTCCAGCCCCAGCTCCAGCAGCAGCCCCAGCCCCAACCCAATATAGCTCCAGCCCCAGCTCCAGCAGCAGCCCTAGCCCCAGCTCCAGCTCCAGCAGCAGCCCCAGTAGCTGCTCCAGCTCCAGCCCTTCTCCAGCACCCCTTGCCAGGTTGGGCTCGTTTTCAAAGCGGGTTGTGATGCATGCCTTCCCGTCGCCTCTGTGTGAGTCACTGAGGTAGCGCGGAGGGAGGAGAGACAGGACAACCAGCTGCACGTTTCGGATTTACAGCCCAGCTCTCCTCCTCTGTGGCCGGGCCTCCTGCACATTCCTGCGCCGATAACATCTTAAACGCTCCGTAGACTCGTGGTCTCATAGTGCGCCACTCACCCCACACAACCCAAGGGAGACAGAGAGAGACAGAGAGACAGAGAGAGAGAGAGAGAGAGAGAGAGAGAAGGGGGGGGGGGAGTGAGAGAACGAACACAGGAGGCTCTCCTCCTCTTTCCCCTTGATGTGTCCAGGCCATAATGACTAAGCCCGTTCTTCTGGAGGGGAAATGTCCTGATTTAGGGAGCTGTCTGGCCCGGGACCATAGAATCCTACACTTCTGTCCCGCTTCGCTGATCTAAAGGCGAGCGGACAGCACACTGTGTTCCTGATGCTTACCGGGAATCCTGCACTGAAAAGCCCTTTGAGAGAAGCCTGGGTCAAGGATGGTTCAGGGGGAACTTTAGGCTATAGTGCCTATAGTCTGCAAGTTAAGGCCATGTCAGTTAGGCTGGACCTTTATGGACGTCCACTAGAGGGCAGCAGAGGTGAGAAGAGCACTAAGGCCCATCTCTCCCATTGACTCTGTAGCTGTGGCCATGCGGACTGTGGTGTTAACTTTGGTTTACTCTGTGGTCTGAGGATTTCATACCTTTTACAGACACCATTAATCAAACTGAAGCTCATCAGTGGAACAGTCTCATCAGAGGCAAGAGTACAGTGCAAGATATTGCAGCGTTCAGAAAGAAAAAAGGCCCAAGGCACTCTTTTTAGTTAAAAACCTTTTTATTAAGCTAGTTCATATTAGAACAGGATGAAATAGCCAATCAGTTTCAGCCACAGTGTAGGCCTTCTTCAAGACCTGTCATATCCTACATCCAACTCCCCCTTATATACACTTATAGCCCGGTCAAATAGAATGCTGTTTTCTGATTAGCTTGCAGGGTATGCATTAATTCCACCGAACTGTTCGCGTTGGGAAGTTATTCAGCTCCGCCAGCGTTGATTAATTCCATCGAATGCACGCCTCGGCAGCTGTTATCTCTTGCACATCATCAACTAGTCAGCATATTGCAGCGGCCGTCCGATAGCTGTCCCTTACGTGTGTGCTTTCCTCTGGTCTGTCTGCCCTCCACAGGTCACAATAAGGCGGTGAGTGGCGTATGCTGGAGCCACAGCTGTGACTGGTTTCTGAGCACCTCGGAGGACCACAGCCTGCACATATGGGCCCCTGGAAGCAGCGAGCCTACCCTTATCATGGTAACCCAAACGCCCCCAAGAAACAGACCTGCCCCACTTCCTGGCCCTGGCCCTGGTCCTGGCCCAGCATCGCTTCCTGTGTACAACAGAGCAAAATATGACTTTTCTTCCCGATCGATTCAATTGTCAAAAGTCATAAAAGTCTTAAAAGTTCCTTGTGGGAATCGCACAAGTCCCTTTTAAAAAGCATGGCCGAGGTCCCATCCTTTCATGTGTCATGTTAATTCCGGAATCCGACGTAACGATTTTGTTTGTCTGACAAGTTCAACCCACGTCGATATGGAAGCTATTAATATTCCACTAATCACGTCCGCCCCCAACCCCCCACTCCCCCCTCACCCTTTCCCTCAGCTCCGGTGCAAGGAGAGCTTTTTGGAAGAAGTGAGCAAAGGGGGCGGTGGCGGGTAGGGGGGTTAGGGGGGTCTTGGCTGCACATCCTGACAGTGTCACATTGAAACATCTGCCCCGGCCTCTCATCCAGGCCCGCTCCGTCCCAGAGCACGTGCAGACCCCCCACCCCCCCCACCCCTCTCTCCAAAACGTCCTTCTTGGACTGCACACTTTCCCAGAAGTCCCAGGGCAATTAGTTTATGCCTTTGTGTCTCAACTGCGGCCAAGGCAACTTCTTTTTTTGTCAGAACTTCAGATGCTGTTAATCGACTTTAAGCTATAACTACACAGGTCATCGGGACACAAGCCATGTGACTCTTGGCTGTGGCATACAACTCCCCCTATTTGTGTTGTATCAAAGTGCCGCAGCGGCACAAAAAGAAATCAGGAATATTATTATGGGGTGGAGAGTGAAGGACACAGCGCATGACTGTATTGCGGTCAGATTTGAAGACAGGTATGGAAGGAAAGTAATTCCAGTGGGTACTGAAGTATTTTTGACCACAAGTATGCCTGAGTCTTTGTGTCTTGCTTTGCTCTGAGATGAGGTCCAAACAAGAAGTCACTCCAACACCTTTTCATCGAGTTTCTGTTTTGAAGCTTAAATGTCATTTTTCACCTCATGAATATCGGACGGTTGGTCGGTCAGCCACCATGGCCTCTAATTGCCTTTTTTGGCCTTGCCACTTGAGAACACTCCCCACACCTCTCACTTTCTTTCTTTTCTTTCTTTCTTTCTTTCTTTTTTTCTTTCTTTCTTTCTTTATTTATTTTCCTCTGTCTCTCCCTTCAGCATTTTTTTCTTTGTCTCCCTCATTCTTTCTCTTTCTCTATCTCTCTCCCTCTCTCTCTTTCTCTCTCTCTCTTTCTCTTTCTCTTTTTCTTTCTCTCTCCCTCATAAAGAGGAACACATTACTGTTACAAAACAGGCGATGCATTGATGAGGGCACCACTTCACTCCTATCCAGTCTGCAGGATTCTCTTTCATGAGTCTCTTTTTCCACATGGAAAAAAGGGAAAATTCCTGCAGTCTGTGGTGCTGTGCAAACGGCCTGGGCCAGTTTCAGAGGGGAGGGGAGGGGAGGGGAGGGGAGGGGCGCTGCAGCTGAATGAAACGCCACAGCTGAAAAACCAGGGCAACAAATGACCGCGGATACTCGGTAAACATGAAGTGGTATTAAATATTTCTAATGCATTGAGAGCCCTAGGCATACCTCTTATTAAATTCTGTGTTGTTCAAAAGAGTTTGTTGTGCAGGGATTTGGAGAGCAGTTGCTTGCCCTGTTGATTGATACCTGATACTGTTGCTGTTGCTGAATGTAGTAGAGAGAGCTGCCTGTGGGAGATGTCAGAATAAAGACATGTGCTGTGTGTCTGGATGGAGGATGGCTGTGAACGGATGGCTGACCTGTATGTTACATCTACATCGTGTCTGCTCTCAGGGAAGAGACCGCTTCGCCAAGCCAGTCCGGAGTGCTCAGTTTTACTACCTGGACAAATTCCTGCTGCTGGCCTCAGGATCCTGCGTCCACCTCTTCCTCTGTCACCTAGACACCACTCGCCATGACATCAAGAGGTATGCAGGCCGGACCGCCCACTCTGTCTCCCGACACCCAGACCCCCGAGCACCCCATTGCACCGCACCTCACCGCACCCCACCCCAACCTCCATCTCAGTCCCACACAGTTTTCCTGGAAAGCCAAGCTGATATTTTCAGCTCACACTACTTCTAGTTAATTAATGATCTCTACACTGTTTCGTCTGTGTAACATACCATCTCAGACACATACTGCGTACATGCCATGACGGGACTTTAAACAGTCTATTTTTGGAGATACAGTGGGGATGGGAGAGATAGAGATATTCATTGAGATATATATACACAGCAAGGACAGTTTGGAGCACATCCAGGCCTATACAGTCCATTGCTGAACATCTCCTTACTGGAAGTGTGCAGTGGCTGGTTACATGGAAAGTGTCCTGAGAATAAACATAGACGGTTTAAAAAGTGGCACACTCAAAAGACAGGCATTTGTTCACATTTCCTGTTTATGAGCACTGATGCGTTCAGTCTGTTCTTGGTGTGAAGTGCTTAGATGGTTTTTTTTTCCTTCTTCGTTTTTTTTTTTTTTTTTCTGTTGAAAGGCAGTTTGGAGAAAGGCCTCGTTTCTGGAAAGCGGGTCCTCTTCAGAAGTGTCTGCTTGGGTTTAAAACTCAAACACTGATAAGTGTTTTCGACTCGGAATCGCTGCGGCTATAAAGTTTGGCTGACACACACTCAACCCACTGGATCAACCAAAAACAAATATGTCAGCGATCCCTCTCCATGTCCTTTTCAGTGCTTGAGGGTAGTTGTGTTAAAAATGTAAAAATTACTATTCTAGACGAACTGGGTGAAAGGCACCGGAGGGGAAGTGTGTCAGCACCATGAGACTCATGTTAGCTTGGCCGCTATCCGGGATGTTAATGCGGAGTTAAGGGCTCCCGCCTTATAGAGGCCACAGGTTCACATCAAGATTCAAGACTTCGAGATTTCGGGATTCAAGATTAAGTACTTTGTTGCTATGCAACCTGTGCAAGAAGCTTGGGATCTGCTTCAGTGTGCTCGTTGACAGAACACAGAAAAACACATAACAAACATGAGAGCATGAACATGAACATAAACACTGGCATGAACAAGGGAAATAAAACTGGTACCACACACAGGATCACACACTACATGTAAATACAAGATAGCACCTGGCAAACATCCTTAACCTGGATGTCAGACCAGGAGGCAAAGATGTCATGTTAGAGTGACTCTTCAGAGAAGAGCGACTACCTCAGATTCACTTTAGAGGAAAGCCAGTACCATTAAACTGTATACCTGTGCTGCCCTTACCTAGGCTAAATGTGGCTGAGAAAACAACTTCCAGTGTAATCCTGAATGGAGATGTATGGACACGTGTTACACTCTCTCTGTCTCTTTCTCTGTCTCTGTCTCTCGCTCTCTCGCTCTCTCGCTCTCTCTCTCTCTCTTTCTCTCTCTCTCTCTCTGGGTAGAGCAGGAGTCAATGGTCCTGTGGGCCTGTGCGGGGTGCCAGTAGTGTGAGACCCTGATTGGTTGTGGGCCTGTGCTGGGTGCCAGCATTGTGAGACCCTGATTGGCTGTGGGCCTGCAGGATTCCATCGTGCTTGCCACCAGAAAGCCTCACTAAGCACCAGGGTTTTACGCCTCGAGCCACAGCAGTTAACTCTGTCCTGCCCTGCCCCCCCCCCCCCACACACACACACACACACATCACATGGGCTCATCTCCATTATCTTATCTTTCTTTCTTCCACTTCCTTTTTTCACGTGTTTATTTTGTATTTAAATGAACCCCCTTTACTCAGAATTGCGTCTTTGTTGTTAGACACTCTGCTGGCTCCTCTTTCTGGGCTGCCGTTATGCGATGGGGGTCTGTCTCCCGTCACTCCCCCACCACAAGAGCGGTGCTGACATGCAGCACCACCCAGGCGAGCATAGTTCGTTGTGTGTGTGTGTGCGCATGTGTGTGTGTGTTTGTCTGCGCGCATGTGAATGTGTGTGTGTGTGTGTGTGTGTGCGCATGCGTGTGTGTGTGTGTGTATGCATGTGTGTGTGTGTGTGTGTGTTTGTATGTCTGCGTGCATGTGAGTGTGTGTGTGCGAGTGCGCGTGTGTGCGTGTGTGTATGCCTGTGTGTGTGTGTGTGTGTGTGTGTGTGTGTGTGTGTGGGGTCGAGAACCATACGCTGTCAGAGCTTGTTCGGTGTCACCAACATAAACCACTGAAAGCTAGAGGCCCCTGTAACACTTTGTTTCCACACACAGACACACACATACACACTCCCATACACACATACACACACACACACACACTCACACACTCACACACACACACACACACACACACACACACACACACACACACACACACACACACACACTACTTAGTCACCCATCTGTGTCTCCTAAACCGATTGATAACGTTGCAGGCGTGAGGGGTATGAAAGAGCACTCAGAGGTGATCAAGGGAAGAGGTACATCAGGAGGCAGAGTGGGACTGCTACACATAGGCGTACGCCTCATGGGCACGAACTTACACTGCCAACCACTGCTCATCATATGGTGTTCATCGCCACTGATTACTGTTTGATTTGGAAGTTGTGACATTTGAGTAACACATGCACTCTTGTTCTTTCTTACTGCCAACCCCTACCCACCTCCCACCACACTCACAAACACGTGTACGTACACACACACACACACACACACATGCACACACACACAAACATACATGCACTCACCTCCCCTGTTTTTTTTCCTCTTAGGTACGAGCAGAAAAACTTCTCCAGACTGGTTAAACGTTTCAGTACGAAGTCAGGAACTGACATCACAGCCATGTCGGCCATCAACGACTTTTTCTCCTGTATCCTTACCGATTTCCCCTTAAACACCGCGGTTCCCCAGCGGTCTTCCAAGGGGACCGCTTACAAAACCAGATTTTTGATCTCTCCGAGCTCCGAACAGGTGTGTTGGAGCAAGACTAGGGATCTCGTCAAGGGATCTCTGGGGATTCGAATAAAGCCTGAGAAAAGCCGCTTTCGTACAAATCTGGACTATTCAAACTATGTCCTAAAACGCAGTGTCACAGACAGAGCAAGTATCATTGTCAGGTCAGTGTAGTAAATCACCACCAGCAGAAATCACTCTCTAAGAAGTTTCTCTAATCGCACTCCAGCTGGTTCTTTTCGATATAACTAAATAAACTTCAGATAAAAACTCTTGCAGTGCACATTTTTTAGAGCCTTACCCAAGATAAAACCCCCGGGGCTGTCTAGTGGATGCGGCAGGGCCTAAAAAGCCAGATGAGTAGTTTTAGCGTAGCAGGAATATATAAGCTCCACAGCACACTTTAAAGGCATCCTCAGACATGTTCGCGTAATAACGGATCTCACGTGGAATCCCACAGGCGAGACACTTGATCTCCGCCATTTTGTCCTATTTCTTTTTCATTTTTTTTTTTTTTTTTTTTTTGTCAAAATCTGTATCACTGTCATTTTCAGGAATGTCTCCAGTTCACTCCCTATTAAAAGGTTTACAATACATTTATTCTGCAGTAAATCCTCTGAACCGCAGAAGCGGCCTGTCCTGTGTTCCACTGCAGTTTATGCTTCTGCTTTAGGTAATGCAGCCGTGTTGTGCTTGGCGACACGTCTCGTGGAAAAAGATATCAAATCATTTGTAAAATTTTCCAGGTTGTGTTATTATGGTATTCTTGTTCGTGCTCCAGGGACTAGGAGCTGGACGTGCCATGAATGACTGAAAATGTCATTACTCTGACTCGCATTAAAATATTTTCATTGTTCCCCTTTTTATCCAGTTATTTTTCCCTCAGGCACTGTGAGGGCTGAGATCTCTTTGTTGTGTTCTACTGATAAAGGTGTTACTGTGTCCTCAACTGCAGACTTAGACATTGTTTTGTCGTGCGGCGCTGACCGATCCATCCAGGTGTTTGACCTGAACGTGGGCAGTGTTGCCATGGAGATCCCAGAGGGTCACAGCCGAGCAGCCCATCATGTTGCTCAGAACAAGGTAATGCAACGGCAGGTGTCCGCATGTGGTTAAAACACAGCCCTCTCGATACAGGAAGGGACAGATGTTAACCTGTATTCTCTCAATCAAGGCCAACTGTTGCAGGCAAACAAATGTCGTTGGACACAAAAAAAATTGGCTACAGATGTTGTGGTGCTGGAGACCTTTAAAAGTCCTGCCCTGGCAACAGAACAAAAAGCAGAATCAATAGAACGCAACATGCCGTGCATGACCAAGGCAACACTCCAGAACTTTCCACTCCAGTAATGGTTTATGTGTGACCTCTTATCAGTTTGTTGAGCGCTACAAAATGGAGTCATGAAATAGTTACAACCTGTTTTGTCTACCGAGCTTGTCAAGAGTATCATGAAATATTATCATACCTGACATTTATTAAAGCTGTATGTCCTTGTATCTGTCTCAATCCCAATGCAACAAACAGAGGAGGTTGATGTAGAGTTAGTTAGCATTCAAGAATTGGTTGAAACACTTCTCTTTGATACAGATATACAAATATGCTGGAAATATGGTTCTTGTAAAATGTGCAGGTGTGGAACAAAAACATCAATTTCAAAACAAGCCTGAAGAAAGAGTACAATAACAACCAGTACACAACCAACATTGTTTCCACCTCTTTGCTTGGTGCTGCTCTGAATGTGTGATGTCAGTTAGATAGGGTTGTGTCCAGGTCGGTGAGGATGGTTGATTAAAATTCCATGAAGTCGTAAGTCCATAAAAGCCTGTGGTCCATGCTCTCCGCTGAGATCACCTCCCCTCACTCAACTCAACTCGCTCTGCTCACACTGGTCTTCAGTCCGCCATCCAACTCCACAAGATGGAAAGCACATTCAACCTTTCTTTTTTTTCCCCTCTCTCTCTTTCTCTCTCTCTCTCTCTCTCTCTCTCTGTCTTCTCTTTTTCTTGGAAAGATGGCGGCTTTTTATTGACGATGAAAATCTGTTTGAATCAATAAAATAGCAGGCCTTGGGCTCGGCATCAGACAGGCTCTGCATTAGGCAACTTGTTATTGATTACATGCTAACTCCCCCTGCTTGGCAAATCAATAGATGTGAATGTGAAAAATGAAGAGTTGTAAGGAGATGAGAGTCCTTACACAGTACAGACGCAGAGGTTACGTAACAGAGGAAAAAATAGCGTGGAATTAAATCTCTGTTTGGTGTATTCGTGTTTTGCAAAGCATTTAAATGCCTTGTGCTCTTCCACCATGGCAGTCCTAGCTTATTGGGGTGAATAGTTGTTATTGTATAGGTATATTTTATCAATATTTGTTAAACAAATGCCTGGGACCAAGCTAATTTGGGCTGGTTTTTTGAAGTCTGTGTAAATACTTAAGTAGACATTTTGACACATAATTATTAGTGACAGATATAAACAACAAGACAAAAAATAGTAATTATTTGGTTACATAGTAGTTTTTTTAAATGGATCTCAAAGCATATATTTAGTGGGAAACTAAATCAGCTGCAAACTCAGAACCGTTCATCATTATTGTGACTATGAGGAAACTATTTTGTTTGGTTAATGGAGGAAATCTGAAACCTGTTGGTTTCAAAAACACAACGGGGACGCATTGTACGTTGGCAAAGTACAAAACCTTTGTCGTTTAATAGCAAATCTACAGTTTTGAATGCACACCTGATTTTAACTGGTTTTATCTTACCATGTTACACAGTCTTTCTATGTTTTAAAATATATTTCTTTCTGTATTTCTTTCATGAAGTGATACTAAGGGAGAGGTGCACTACCTCAAACTATAGACACTTTCCCTTGACTGACTTTCACTCCCCTTTTTCTCTTAGGGGCATGCGCTTCCAAGTAGAAAGAGTGAGTCAGTATGATTGTGTGTGTGTGTGTGTGTGTGTGTGTGTGTGTGTGTGTGTGTGTGTGTGTGTGTGTGTGTGTGTGTGTGTGTGTTTCAGAATCAGCTGGGAACAATTAAACTTATCAGTTTCAAGTTCAACAAGTTCTTGTGCGTTCAGTACTGAAGAGGTGAACCCTTATTTGCGTTTCTGTAAGAGATATGTGTGGGCTAGTGTCAATAGCCACATGATGGAGGTGGTAATGGAGAGGGCATCTGGCTGAAGCGTTTTGGTCGATGACTGCCTGAAAAACCACAGATCAAGTAGAAATGAGGCCAATGCTGTTGAAGGAATCATTTTAGCCCAGCGTTGCAAAACAGTTCAGCAGAGAGCAGACCAGACTGAAATGATCTTATCTCCATCGTTGCCCGAGTGGCGGCTCAGAATAAACAGGATTCTTGGTGGCAAATCAAGGAGTGCAGGCTTCCCTTATGACTCACAGGAGAGCAGACAGAGAGTTGAGGAGCAGCGATGGATGGGGATGGGGATGGGGATGGGGCAGAGAATATAATATACAAGCAGCACTAACACCAAACGCTTAAATCTCAAGCCCCAGTGTCAGGCGTGTTAGGCGGTGCCAATGTGGAGGGAGGAGACGGGGATTATGGTCGCTCAGGCGGGCAGGCAGATGATGAGCAGACAGGCCCCGTCGGGCTCGTCCCCAGCTCTTGGAAGACCTGGTCACTCGGAAAAAGCAGCGCAGAGCGTTTGGCGTTATGTAAGACGTCCCTGACACTGTCTGCTTTTCGCAGAGCAGAGGATGGGGATGGAGATGGAAACGGAGAGATCGTGACAGGGGGCGGACCCGTCTCGGCCAGTGGCGTGAAGTAAAGGCGCTTCGGGCAGGCGGCGTTAGACGCGTATACGCGAGAGTTTTTCCGTGATGTGCGGTCCCCTCCGGCATCGTTCATCTTGCCGAGCGTCTGCATGCAAATCCCAAGCGCAGCCAGATTCAGACGCACAAGACAGATTGGTGGCTGAGGATCTGAGTTGCATTGTGTGTGTGTTGTGTAACTCCTACCACGTACCAGCTGTGCCTGCTGATGCGTGGAGAGCTTATGGGCGTACCGTAAAGGAAGAGTAAATGGGCGTAAAGGAAAGATAGCACAGCGCCGTTTCAGTGTATGATGGAGAGCTTATGGAGGCAAGCATGCATAGAGGACTTATGGGTGTGTTATGCAGTCATAGGAAAGATAACACAGGGCAGTTTCAGTGTATCATGAACAGCTTATGGATGCAAGGATGCATAGAGGACTTATGGGTGCCCTTTTCCACTCTTATGAAAGGCAACACAGTTGACGGACATTATTAAGTAGGCCGGCAGTTTACTTTCCTTTTCGTCATACGATTGGAGATCCACATAAACTTCTGGGCTTTGAATATAATTCCAGTGCCATGTCTCTATACATGTAGGAACTAATTCCCATTTCATCAGGAACTTTAGAAACTGGTGTTTGTCAAAGTCCCTTGTGTGGCTAGTATGTAAGATGGGAATCTTCTCAGCTGAGATGGGCACACTATGAACCTGTTGACTTCTGCTTTCCCCCGGCACACAAAGCATGACTTGCGTTGCATGTAATGAGGTCATGCCTGTTTGAACACCGGCACGCCATGCCGCTCCCCCCTACCCCCACCCACAGCCTCAGCCCAAGCTGCAACATGGAGGGGCGACCTGGATCAACTGTTTAAACCACTTTTACAAGGGCCGGATTAAGTGCTTTAGGGTGCTGGCCGGGTCTGAGCGCAGATGCACTCTCCCACACTGTCACCCCTGTCTCGCCCCTGTGCGAAGACGCCGGCTCCCCGTCACGCCATACATGCATCGCGTGTAGCGCACAGAAGGCCAGGGGCAGCTGGGGGGGGGTGTTGTCCCAGGGTGTCCGAGGGTGGCGTCAACAGGAGGGGTCAGACAGGCTTGGGTTTCTGTGGAGACGAGGGGCCGGTGGGATAAGCTTCTGACAAGGGCTGGGAATTCCTTTCCTGCGTCCTATTCACAAGCAGATGTGTAGTGTCACACTAAACTCCCTGCAACTCTACCACCCCCAACACACGCACACACACCATCTATACTCCATTCTACACTTCTCCTGTTCAAATCCCTCTGCCTTTTCTCCTCTATCTCCGCAGACATAACCAGCTTTTCCGCACATCACTGGTACCCCAAGCACATCAGGTTCTCTCTTATGTTTTATCTCTGTGCTTCACTTTTGCCCAGGAGTCTCTTAAACTCTTCGTCTTTAAAAGTCAAATCTTCCCTTTCAAACCCCTGCTCCCTTCCTTTCTTACATCTTCTCTTTCCTCCTTCATCCTGCCTCCACCCCCCCCACCCCCACCCACCCCACTGCTCTTTTCACCTCTCCTTCGCTTTCTACACATTTTGTCTCCCATCCCCACCCCCACCTCCACACCACCACACCACCCGACTAACCTCTGCTTTAAAACCACTTTTCTTCTTTTTATTACATCTCATCTCTCTTCCTTCACCCCTTTACTCTTTTCACCTTTCCTCCTTCTCTTTCCTACACCTTCTGCCCCCCCCACACACCCCTCTACTCTCTTCAACTCTCCTTAAAACCACCATTCCTTCTTTTTCTTACATCTCTCCGCCTCCACCACTCGACTCTCCTCATCTCTCCTCCCAGCATGGTGCCTCCTCAGGGCTCGGCCATTCTGGTTGTCTTGGCTGTTCTTCCGCTGCTCCCCCCTCTCCTTTTCTTCTCTCCCTCCTTTCCTCTCTGCCTTTCTCCTTCCTCTCCTCTCTCCCTCTCTCCTCCTCTCCTGTCTTCATCTCTCCCTCTCTCCCTCCTCTCCTCTCTCTGCTCTCTCTTTCCTCTCTACCTCTCTTCTTCCTCTTCTCTGTCTTCTCCTTTCTCCTCTCCTCTCTCCCTCTCTCCCTCCTCTTTACCTCTCTTCCACTTCTCCTCTCTCTCTTCTCCTCTCTCCTCTTCTCTCCCTCTCTCCCTCCTCTCATCTCCTCGCCTCTCCCTCTCTCACTCCTCTCCTCTCTCCCTCTCTCTCCTCTCCCTCTCTCCCTCCTCTCTCTCCCCCTCTCTCTCTCCTCTCCTGTCTCTGCTCTCTCTCTCTGTCTTTCCCCTCATCTGTCTGCACCTCGGCTTCACCCAGAGCATCCCCAGCAGCATAATCCTGCCTGTGTGTGTGTGTGAGTGTGTGCATGTGTGTGCGTGTATGTGTGTGCGTGTATGTGTGTGTGTGAGAGAGAGAGTGTGTGTGTGTGTGCATGTGCACATTCCCATCCCCAACATAATCCTGCCTACCTACCGCCGTCCATGCCTCCAAGCCTCCCCTCTCTCCTTACACCTCAGGCCCCCATCGATGAGAATCGCCTAAATATGTGGTGTACTGAAAAGGCACTGTCCCTCACCCCTCCTCCACCCCTTTGCATACAACTTTCCATCCTATGAAAGATAGAAAAAAAAGAAAAAAAAAGGAGGGGAAAAACTACAAAAAAAAAATCTGGAAATCGTCAGTGCAGTGTGCTGTTGGGAGAAGTGGAGCTGGAGTGGTTGTCCAAGGCACATTGTCCCACACTTACTGGAAATCTCCCCCAAGCCTCCATCCACCTCCACCAACCCCCCCACTCCCACCCCCACCTCCCACCTCCCACCTACCACCTCACACCATCACCACAGATTAACAAAGAATTTCAGTTATAATTAGAAGCCATAAATTTTGCATGTTGCAAGTATAAAACATTCTCCCTTTCTTTCTCCCCCGTTCTTTTTCTCTGTTAATGGGAGAGAGAGGAGTGTGTTGTGTCTGGTCTGCCCCTTCAGTATGCTATCTCAGAGTTGCGGGGAGATGGAAAAGAATGACAAGTATGTTTCCACTGAGCCGACTGTTGGTTTTGAATGGTCTTGCAATGGTGGAAACTTTTTTTTTTAAACACTGTCAGGGTCACCTGCAACCTGTTTCCAATCTTGCTAACCTCATAACCCCCGTCAGACACCCCTCCACCACCTCCACCACCACCACCACCACCTCACTCCAAACGCCACCTATCTGCCATGCCGTGGAGACACTAGGAAACACCTGCACATCACTGACGAGGGGGGCAGGAGAGACCTATGTCAACCTGACTGACTGCTGAAACAGATTTGAAAATGCAGTTCATAGTTAGCTACATGTAATAATCAACTCCTGATCTCAGCGAGCAGGGATCCAGCAGTGCCGAGGCCAGTGCTTTATTTCCCGTGGGATGAAGACAACTGATAAATGGGGATGCTAAGCCTTGAGAGTGTCACTGCGTAAACAGACATAATGAATTGCTTTTAAACATTTAGTGCTGCTGTTTGAGATGATTGACAATGATTTTGAAGTTCATGGGAAGGTCATTCGGCCATGTACGATAGGAAGACGTCTCCTCCAATTCTAGTCAAATTCAGATTTAGAAGAATCAATACAGCCATGACTTTAACTGTCTTCATTATGAACATTATTATTATTACTATTATTACCATCCAGCAAATGAACTATTAATTACAACAAGCAAAAACATGTGCGTGTATTCATGTTGCTGTTGGTTGTCGTCCATCTCTGGTGGGGAGTAACATTGTGCAGTGAAGACAAGGCATTACTCATTTTCCCCCAGGAGTTATGGCTTCCTCTCCTGACAGTTCACCAGCAGAATGTCAGGGAGGAAAATGTCAGGTCTTTAAAATAGCCTCTCTTAATGTCCTGATTGTTGGGAATTGGATGTCAGGATGTGCAATCCCCTCTCTGTCCAGCGATTACTTCAACTAACTTTTTTTTTTCCAACTGTGTGACCTTTGACCTTTGACCTTGCAGGGTTCCATGTACAGTACCCAGACCCCCGACTCCTACAACCTCTTTCTGACGAGCGCAGTGACCGATGGCATTAAACTGTGGGACCTGCGCACATCAAGGTAGGGACGCCCCTCTTACTTATTTCCTGTTTTTGACTGGCTCCAGTGGCTGCCACATATGAAAGCCATGATCCGAAGGGAAAACATAAGAATAATCCAGTATGGCAGATAGAGATGAGGCCAGGAATCAGGAGTTAGGAGGCTAGGAGTTACTTTTTTGTGATACTTTGGTGCCAAGATGTACTGCTGCTCCATCACTGGTTGCTTGACATCCAAACTGGGCAGACTTAAGTAGTATAGAGCAGTATAGAATTAGAATCACATGCTGACTCAATACACTCAAACAATCAGTTACGCCTAATCAAATTCAGTTTTTTTTTTTTCTCAAAAAGACCCCATTCAGCTGGTGCATTGGCTTGGTTGGCTGTTTGTAACAGAGGCCAAGATGTAACTCATTCTGCAAAAGTGGATTGACAGGATAACGCAGTCTGGGCTTAAGGCACAAATACACACACACACACACACACACACACACACACAGCGTACACGATAGACACAAATTCAAGTTTGAGGCCTGACTACAGCACATTGAATAACTCATCTGTTTGCTGATGTAATGCTGTGAGCAGCATCTTGAGCACAAACATCGTTGGGTCAGCTTGGTCCTCCTGCACAGCACGCCAAACAATGGCTCTAGCTCTTGCACAAGACACTTCCCCCGTTGCACAATGTTTCGCACGTGATACGTCATTTAAATGAGATCCCTATACTGGGCTTAGTGAGAGGTGAAAAGGCAAGTTACATAACACTGTGACATCCTTTGTAGTGGGGCTCAAAGCTTAGGTACATGTGTTCTCTCAGCATGACTGTGTGAAGGCCCTAACTCTCCCCATCCCTTCCCTGTCATACACTCCCAGGCCTGCACTTCAACACCGCCACTACAGGGGAAATGTGATTTGTGTGTGCTCCACCAATGCAGACGGAGAGCCGGGAGCTCTCATAAACCTCTTCAGGGGAAGGTGCGGGAGGGCAGGTTTCACATGGGAATATAGGACTGTCCTCTGTACAGGATTTGTATTTCGTCTAGATTTTTTTTTTCTTAAACTGCTGTTTAAACTGCCCTGTCATTCGCTCTCCTGTGTTTCAACACTGGCGAGGGGGCAGGAGAGACCGTATCAGTCTTACTGATGAAACGCAGGCTCAAGTGCTCACTATGAACTGCATTTTTACATTTCCCTCAGCAGTCAGTCAGATTGACACGGTCTCTCCTGCTATTTTGGTCAGTGAGATGTTACTTTAGTTCTGGATGAGGAACCTTTTGGCTTTTATCATAGTGGCATGATTTTGTTGGCATTGTAAGTTACACTTTTTTTCAGAATTGTTGTGTAAACCTTATGATAGGTGGTTTCTATTTTGAGTTGCATTTTGTGAGTTTGTTAATGTCAACTAATGGGTCAAGTTAGTGCCATTAAGTACCTGCACCCTCTCAGATGTGTGAGTCAGGCTCCCTTCCTGTCGTGTAGTGGGGAATAATTCTGCAAATCCGTTGTTGATATTACATCAACACAGTCAGTTATTATTGATTGAGCTTACAAACCGCAGGCATAACGGCTTCCGAATGTCTAAATATGGTGCTTTGCAACCGTCCCAGTTTAACCTGTTTATCTGTGTCTGAGTACTCTTTTTCTTCTGTTTGAATACTAAACGCAAGGCCTGCTATAATGTTTTTAAAAGATGATGGGCCATATTTAACCCGGGCGCAGCTGCAGGGAATCCACAACATGCCCTTTGCAGAGAGCCTGTGAGACTTCTCACACTTTCCGACCACAGACACGGAGGCTCTTGGCAGCGCGCACTTCTCCTTCACTCTCGTCTGGTGCTCAGTCGGCCTGCACACACACACACACACACACACACACACACACACACACACACATACACTCCTAAGGTAAAGGAGTTGGACACCTCACCCACACACACGCCTGGTGCTTAGTGACTGTGCGGATTGCCCTGTGTGGATACGGACCTTGCTAACACTGCTGAGCTTGTGCTCGAGTGATTCGTGCCAGTGATGCATGCTCCCATGCAGCAAGGTTTACATTTGATGCATATACCACCATGCTACTAGATTCAGATTTGGTGCATATACCAGCATGCTACTAGATTCAGACGTGGTGCGCAGTACCATGCAGCTAGGTTCACATCACCTCATTTTGTCTCCCTGGGCATCAGAGGTGGGGAAATGGACTTCAGAGAGTGAAAGGCCAAGCAACATATTTGTACACCAACTCAAAAGAACAGTTGATTATGTAATGTTTTAATTACTGCAACTCTTTATCCATGTGCAAGTAAGGTAGGCAGGTAAATCAAGTGTGTTATATGTGCAGGTAGACGTAGTGCATGGCTAAGCTTTTATTCTATGAACCTGAAGTTTCCCGCCATTGCAGATAATATCTGATGCTGATGCTTTTGCAGGAATGTGTAACTGTTTAGCCTTTTTGCCAAGCTCTCCAAAGCAATTGACAATTTCTGCTGGTTTATATCAGTTTCTGCTGGTCTAAATGTCCCAATCCATGTGTGTTCTTCTACGTGTATGTGTGTTCTGTCATGAGTCTACATTTACGAATGAGGTAACAAAATGCAGAAACAGAGAAAATGTAACTTAAATTTTTTATTTGATTTTATAAGTAAATGCTGTTTTATTTTGTTTCTAACTCGGGACTGTGCTTGTTTATTCACAGGATTGTTTTTGAAAAAGCTGGGGTTTCAGTACAACTACCAATAGGGGGAGTAACTTGAAAAATATGATTTTGTGACTGTTTTTCCCGTTGACTCCTGAAATGTTCTTTCACGTCTTTCATTTGCTTGATTTCAACAACATTTAATAGTTTGTTTCGATGTGATGAACCCCCCCCCCACACACACACACACACACGCACACTTTCCTCTCTTATCTCCATATTTGTACATTCCTCTGTGGAAAGCTCCTCTCCTGTGGAGAAGAAAGCTCCTATCATGTAGAGGAGATGCTCCCTCTCTCTCTCATCAGCGAAAGGCTAAAAATGTGAGACGTAAACAGCATAATGGGATCTCTTACTAGGATAATAACGGGAGAGCTTATTTTGTTCCACTCGGTGAGCTGAATGGGACGATATCATCCCTCCCCTAAATCTCCATGTAAGGCTGCTCAGCCGATTGGGAGATAAATTAAACCACCAACACAAATGCATATTTTGCAGGGCCTCCTGGCTTGTATCAGGAAAGCGTAAATCATCTTTTGTTCTATTATGTCTGGCGCAGGATTTCCACACAGATCTTAAGAGGCCCAGACGTTGAAACAAGTTCCATCCTCCTCTGATAAATATTTCCAAGCCCTTTCCAGGTTGAAAAGCGGGTTCAGGCTCTTTCTTGCGCTGGGGCTTACTGTTTAGTTTCACGACCTGGATCTGATCACGTCTTTCTCCTTTCAAGTTATATTACATACACAAGTAACAGAGCAAGAATTAATAGTCGATTCGGGAACTGGAAAAAACTAGGAACCGAGGCACAGTGCAGTGCCATCAGTGGATTTCGAGCACACTGGTGTGATTTGGGCTGTAGGCAGTCTGTCTGTCTGTCACAGAGGTGGTGCCAGAGGTGGTGTCCAAAAAGGGTATGTCGGTTTCGAGCAATTTGTGTAATTTATCTCTCTTCCTGTGGGTGGTCGCAACATGTTTACACACAGCACCTTAAAATCCGCACCCCCCCCCACCCCACCCACCCCCTCCCAGTTTTCACAGGTGTCTAAAACAAGTGATGGAGCAGAACAATACAAGGCAACCCAAACACTGGATCCTGTTCAGGATGGCAGGAGTGTTGAGAAGCAAGTGCTTGCCAGACCCAGTAGAACAAACACACCGTGCTCCACAAACACACATACACACACAAGTGCACACACTGACACACATACACACACATAAGTGCACACATACACACACACACACACACACACAGCACATACACACACACACACACAGCACACAGAGGGATTTATTATGGGGTTGTCGTAGTTGTGCACTCACCTCATCCAAAACGTTTCAACTGGTTAGCGAGACAGGGCGAGCCAGCCTGGGAGCGCAACAGAGAGCCGATCAGCCCTGTGTGTGTGTGTCTGTGTGTGTGTCTGTGTGTGTGTTTGTGTGTGTGTTTGTGTGTGTGTGTGTGTGTGTGTGTGTGTGTGTGTGTGTGTGCGTGTGTGTGTGCGTGTGTGTGTGTTGGCCGGCAGCGGCGGGGGCTGGCAGCGGCACTGGGACCCGCTGCTGAGGCTGGTCTCCACAGCCATCACTTCCTCTGAGATAGGAACAGCAGGAGCACCAGGCTCTCATGGTGTTGCTGCTGCTAACACACACACACACACACACAGATATACAAACACATATACACACACAGGCTCAAACACATACACACACACATACACACAAACATGCACGTGCACACACACATGCACATACACACACACACCACACACGCATGTGCACATACACACCCACGCATGTGCACACACCCACACACAAACACAAACAGTCACATTCCCACACACACACATACATCATTGCTATGAATGATTCATCTCCGTAAACAGTGTTGCTGCTATCTTTTTCTTTCTTTTTTTTTTTTTTTTGTTTTTTGGCGGGGTGTGACGTAAACAGTGGAGGAATGCTTAAAAACAGACACAGCGGTGCATTGTCATTGTAATCGGGCCCTGGCAGTGGTGGAAGATGGAGAGCAGAGTTTAATCAGACCCTGACAAGCACAACAGCAGCACTGCTCCTTCTCAGGGCTGTTTACCATCACACGACGCAAGCTGGAGAGATACTTGCGGCCCGGGAGCGGAGCGAAGCGGAGAGGAGCTTTGGAGTTCTCCGCGTCGTCCGTGTTGTTGATCCACATTCCTGTAAAACATTTGAACCCTTTTATTATTATTTATGTACCGTCAGACGGATTACTTGGTAGACTCATCTAATTGCCCCTGCCTTTGTGGTCATCTCCGCTGTGTGTGTTGTTGACCAGCATTCCTGTGAAACACTTGAATCCCTTTATTTGCCCCTCAGACGGAGGACTTGGTAGCCTCATCTCCTGAGATCATCTCCCTGCTCTTCCCTTTGTTGCCATCTGCATTGGCACGCTCTAGACCGCACTATTGGGATTGATTAGGCTGATCAGTCGCTCACGCACACACACAAAACCACACACACACACACACACACACACACACACATACACACACACACAAACACACACTGTCGCTCTGATCACAGCGGATAAAGCTGAAGAAAAGCTGGCTCGGCAATCTGCTGTTGTTCATTTTCGTTTTGTATCACTCTGTCTGTAATTATTCTGATTCTTTCATCAGAGGCAAATCGAAAAGACGAAAAACAAAAACAAAAGACAACTAGGACGGAAATAGCTTCTGGGGGTTGATTCGCCGACGTCTCTCTCTCCCGACGCCGCACAAGGTGGCCGCTGCCCTGTTTGTTTCGGCTTTTCCTGCCTGATTAAAATACCTCGGAAATATTAGGACGTTTAAAAATAATTGTATTTATTTCTTATTGCTGGTTTTATGTATTCCACTGCTTTAATGAAAAACAGGCAGCTAGTTGTGGAGGCAGACTGTAGATGACGACAAAAAGGCACGCTACTGGAACAATGCATGGGTGAGCGATAAGAAGGTGTATAGCTGCAGGCCTTCTCACCCATGAAGGCGATCGTTTCTCTTTTCCTAAATGAATTTTAATTTATTCCGGCCTTTGGATTAATAACTCCTGACTTGTCTTGTTGGGTTAACGCCATCTAAGATATGTTTTCCTCCCCTGATTAAAGGGGCGAAGGCAACTTTGGCAGTCTGGAGCAGCATCGTTAGAGAACTTAATTTGTTGTGTTATTTTGCTGGACCATAAAGATTGATGATAAATGCCTGTCTGGCCTGGCAGTACATTGCTCGACTGTGTGTATTGTTCTTTTATTTGGACGTGCTCATTGTGCTGGGCTGCTAATGGGGCTAACAGTCTCATTAGACACAAATCCTCTGTTTTATGGCCATGTTAAGATGGGTTAAACAGTGGGGTTAACGGCCCCTCTGTGTCTCCCAAAATAGCGCTGATTGCAAAAGGGCTTCTGTAGAGGAGTTCTCTCGTCTATTTGAAACCTCCACTGCGTACCCAGTTGGACCAGTTCACTCGATCGTGCATCGGGGTTTACAAACACACACAACCACAACCACCACCACCCCATACACACACACACACACACACACACACACACACACACACACACACCAGGCTGCTCCATTGCAGACTCATTGGGTTTACCAACACACAACCCCAACAACCACAACCCCACACACACACGCACACACACCAGTCCACTCCATTGCAGACCCATGCGGTTTACAAACACATACAACCCCAACCACCATCACCCCACACACACATACACACACACACACACACACACACACACACACACACATACACACCAGTCCGCTCCATCTCAGACTCATGGGGTTACTTTCTCTGTGACTCAGAGTCTCCCTTCTCACTCAATCAAGCATGCAGTCGGACTGTCCCTTTCTCTTTCTCACACACACACACAAACACACACACAGACCAGAGACATGGAGACATGCACACAGTGACCATAAGTGGCCGACTTCTCTCATTCTCACACACACACACACACACACACACACACACACACACACACACACACACACACACCAACACTGCAACACAGACACACACACAGTTGACCATAAATGGCCAGCTCATGTCTGCCACTATGTACTTTGTGTTTTGCGGGATGTTGTATTTGCCGTTCAGTTAGGGCTGTGCGTGCCAAATCGGCCGCAGGACTGACCAGCGTTTGTTCTTCTCTGCAATCTTTTGTGCCTGCACACGTCAGTGTGGGTCCACTTGTGGCCTTTGCAGCATTCTCGTGCAATGACACATAAAGTGTTTCCCTTCACCGATGCTTTGTGCCCAGCAGGGGGGCTTTCGTGTGACGTGGTGATGCATTCCCGGTTCTGGCCTATGTGACCTGCTCAGAGAGCCAAGGTGAGAGAGCACACAGCCGGCCGGCCAGTGTTTCTGCTGAGCTCAGTAATGTCCACCAGCCCATTCTTTCTCACTTGTTTCTCTTAACCTTGCTCTTAGCCCCCCCCCCCCTTCTCTCTCTCTCTTTCTCTCTGTCTCTCTCTCTCTTTCTCGCTCTCTCTCTGTCTTTCACCTACACACACACACACCAAACCCAACAATCAATGGCTGTGTGTGTATATGTGAGTGCATGTATGCATGGATGTGCGTGTCTCGCTCTCTGTTTCTCTTCTTCTCCCTCCCTCCTTCTCCCTTCCTGTCTCCCTGTGTGTCTGTCTGCCTGTCTGTCTCTTGCTGCTGTGCTCTCTGTAGACTAAGGCCCTACACTGTTGATTTAAATGAAAGGTTCCATGCAACTCAGCAGTGGAGTGAGTGCCTTATTATTTTTGTTGAAAATAAAGGGGGAAAGGGGCCCCCCGCTCTGCGCCATGCTGGCAAAAAGATGAGCTCTTATTACAGTTATTCCAACGCATGCACGGGAGCGACTAGATGGAAGAAGAAGAAGAAGCAAAAGAAGAGAGAAGAGGAAGAGAAAAAAGAAAGGATATGCACAGTCATTTCAGGTCGAATGCATTTTCACATGGAAAAGTAGGCTAATGGCAAAAACATCTATCGCTATAGTTTTTTGATATTTACGAGGTTGCTACAGACAGTTAGCTTGATGACCACTGTGCTGTGAGGGTGCAAGCTCTTAAGTTTTGTCTATTTTTCTCCGCTCCTTGCCTTGCTCCGGAGGACCAGGTGTATCCCATCAGCCAACTGTCACAGCTCCCCACACTTGGCGTGAACGAGACGTGTGTGACTGTAGCCTGGTAAACCAGCCCCTCGTTAACCCCCTCGTTAACTTCATTTCGTAGAGAGGGTCTGGCTGTGGTTTCATTGACATGGTTGTCTCAGGCAGCATCTTGCCTGACCAAACAGCAAACAGAGGGAGTCACGGCCAGATATTAGCGATCTTCAGCTAGCGAGTTTACACCTCCAGTAACCATGTCAATGAAACCACAGCCAGACTGTCTGTATGAAATGAAGTACGAGGGTCTGCTTTACCAGTCTGGTCTGGCTGGGTCACGTGCTCTCTCTCTCTTGCAGTCAAAATAGTGGGTCCTCACCCTGACCTAGATAGCAGGATGGATGGACACCATGCTCGCCTGACATTTGAGCCTAATTGGCTCTGGCATTTTATCTCCGCTGACTCTGAGGGCCTCCCTGTATGTGTGTGTGTGTGTGGTGTGTGTGTGTGTGTGTCTGTGTGTCTGTCTGTCTGTCTGTGTGTATACATGTGTGTGTGTGCGTATATGTGTGTGTGTGTGTGGTGTGTGTGTGTGTGTGTGTGTGTGTGTGTGTGTGTGTGTGTGTGGTGTGTATGTGTATATGTGTGTGTGTGTGTGTGGTGTGCATGTGTATATGTGTGTGTGTGTGTCTGTCTGTCTGTCTGTGTGTATACGTGTGTGTGTGCGTATATGTGTGTGTGTGACTGTGCAGCTGAACATTGGTGTTTCAGAGCCTTTGGGTCGAAGATCAAAGCTGAGGTCCTGACATGTATCCCGTTGGTGCCGTCTATGTTTACCTTAGTGGCCCACTGTTAGCTCTAAAGCCCACCACTCTTCTCATGTGCTGCTGCGTGAGCTTATGCTAGCACCAGTTTGCACAAATATATCTTTCGACTTGAGCTGGTGGGTGGCAAAACAACAAGTGGTTGATTGACAAGACCAGCAAATATTTTGCACAGACGTAGCAAACTAAAGGACTCCAGATCAAGGTTACCCTGCTCATACTATGTCTAGCTGGGCACACTGTGTAATTCTGTCAAGTTGGTTTTATTTCTTGTTCTTTTGTTTTTGATTGAATTGTTTGCTTTTAAGTACATTGGTTAAAAGATTTTTTTGTAGAATCATCAGACCAAGTGCAGAATTAATAGCAAAAGTCAGAGCCCATCTTTCACCCAGATGCAAACTCCAGTCCTCATCAGGGATAAATGTGTCTCTAAGCAACTGTTTACTTGTTTTTTTGTGTGTGTGTTCTTCGTGTTCTTGTTTTCTTTTGTTTGCTTTTAAGTACATTGGGTAAAACATTCTTCCTTAGAACCGTCAGGCCAAGTGCAGAATTAATGGCAACACTCAGTGCCCATGTTTGACCCAGACGCGACCCCCAGTCCTCTTTGGTGATGAATGTGTCTCTAAGCAACTGTGTACTTACCGTCTCAGAACTTCCATGGCTCCCCCGCCAACAGCTCAAGCACATGGGGATCTGTTTGACATACACAGCCTTCATAAATTCCTAGGAACGCCGATTACATTCAAGAATGTGTGTATAAATGTACATGTGTGTATACATTACATGTATATCTCCCATTTTAATGCATTTTATGGGCTTTGGGAGTTTACAGAGATGTTATCTCCCTCGACGGTTTTTGGGACTGTAACCATATTGAGATGTATACACACCTGTTGGCACATGGTTATTTATAAGAACTTGGATGTATATGAACTTGGATGTTTCATTTGGCTCAAAGCATCATGGGAAATTTACAACTCTGCAAGTGCACACACACAAACACACACGCACACACACATATGCATGCATATACACACACAAGTTTTTGACTGCATGAATTTTAGATGCATTTTTAAGGTTTTATTTAAAGTTGAGGCCTTAAATGAGGCCTTAAAACACGTGCATGCTAACAGTGGGCCGACATGTAGGTCAGTAGTGCCCGTGTGCTGCACCGACCCAGTCTTTCGCACGCTCTACATTAGGGGAATGTGTTGAGGCCACTGACCCCCAGGACCACACACACACACACACATATGCATGCATAAACACACACAAACAAAATCTAATCCTGTCACTCTCCCTCCATCTCCACCAGGTGTGTCCGCAGGTACGAGGGCCATGTCAACCGTTGCCACCAGTGCACAGCGGCATTCTCTCCTTGTGGCCGCTTCATCGCTACCGGATCCGAGGACAACAGTGTGAGTTATCTATCCCCTTTTCATTTCGATCATTCATACACTCTTCCACTCATCGTCTTATTTTTCTTGCCTACAGCAGTGCTGTATTTTTAGTTATAGAAACATGATTACAAAGTGTCTGTGTAGGTTCTCATTCATCCAGGCCATGGTAATCATCTGGTTAATTCATAATGCAACTGAATTTCTTTTTCTCAGCTTTTCTAATGCAAAAGTCCATTTGTAAGGAATTTACACAATTATATTTATATAATTTTGATACACTTTGTTATCAGTTCTACTCAAATTGGATTGTTTTGGCTTGATTTGTTTTTACTTGATAATAATATTTAAATTGCAGTTTGATTTGAAAATTAATATAATAACTTAATAAATGTTTGCATATTTATGAAAACGGACACAGAGGGTTTTGCATCTGAGCATTTAACCCCCTAGAGGTTTAATATTTTGGACTGAGGCATCAGCTCTTACAGCTGCAAAAACCTTTTGGATAAGAGGCGAAACGTCTTCAAACTGAAAAAGACGTTCAGTTGCCACGACTCACCACCGGCAAACGCTCGAGAAGTAATAAATGGTCTGGGTGTCCTGGCACAAGTAGCAGTATACACACACACACACACACACACACACACACGAACACGCACACACACACACACAGACTTTCCCATGTGGAGGCTGCCAGGGTGGAGAGGCTGGGAGAGAGGAGGGAATCGCTGTGGCGATGAAAACAGGAGTGTAGGAACGTGACTGAGGGCTCGTGTTGCTCGATTCGATATCGGGATTATGGGGATGGAAGGAGTTCATGTGGTTTCGGTGGAGTGTTCGATGCAGCCGTAAATCATTAGGGGTGTTTGATGCTTGGAGTGCTGCCCGCGACAGATGCAAACTAAACTGTGTGGCCAGAATGTGGGGAGCCACGTTTCTCACATCATAAATAAGGACACTTTGTCAGTGTGTGTGTGTGTGTGTGTGTGTGTGTGTGTGTGTGTGTGTGTGTGTTTGTGTGTGTGTGTTGGTGTGGCTTCACAGTTCAGTAGTCCTTCCTGGCTTGGCACAGCGCACCTCTCATGGAATGACTGTCACACACCTGCGTGGCAGTCATGACCTTATCCCCTGCGTGGCAGTCACCGCAAGTTCACGAGGTTATCCCACATGGCCAGAATGGTCACGTAAAATAGATACACCAAGACATCTTAAATTTAGTCAGACGTGAATTCCAATTTTAACATCTCAGTAAAGTCAGATTAGCTTAAAAACTAAAAAAGTTTTGGCAGGTAAGTTGAAAACTCTGGCTCCACGTATCCACTTGGGTTGCATTTCAGTGTCAGTCACAGTTCAGGCTGAGATAGCAGCGATGGCTCTGCTGTGTGCTACAGCAGTGATTTGTTTTGGCCGACGTGTAGAATGCCATACGTAGCGTCTAACAGCTCAGCGCCGTGGCAACAAGCAGCAACCAATCCCAGACCAGCTGATGAGAGCCACAGTAGTCTGCGCTTGATGGTCCAGCTCCCAGCTTCCAGTCATTCAGGGTTGAAGTACAGGTCACAGTGAGGTTTTCGGCCATCACCATTTCTTGTTGCTTCTCTTTTTTTTTTCATTTGTTTGTCCTTTTCTTCTGAAAGTAATCTTATCTCTACTGTGTCAATTACCAGCTGTTTCGTATTTATTCCAGAAGCTTCTCTGCGTCTTGTGCTTGTTGCCAGAGTTGTCATAACTGTTCATTCTATGGAAGAAAGAACTCAAGCCCCAATACTTTCCTGCTGTACTCGTGTGAAAAGTTGGATTGTGGAAGTTCTGCTTTCCGTCAAAGGATCTGACCAGGAGAGAGAGAGATTTCTGCCTCTCAGTCCACACAGAGGCATCTGAAACATCCTAAAACACAGATGCACAGTCATTCTTCTTTCTGATCTGTATGTCATTCTTATTTCTCATCTGTCCTTCACTCTTCTTTCTGGTCTGTCTTTCCTGGTGGAGTGCTGCTTAAAGCAACACTAAAGCGTTTTCATATTCTGTTGCCCTACAGATTGGAAGTAGAATTGTCTTTCGTATGTCTCATTCGACTGCAGATCAGAGCGACCCGCTTCTGTAGCCCACAGATGGATGCAACGTGAGTTTAGAAGTGCCTTTCACCCTGTTACGAGTTGATGAACCACTGAAACAATTTTGAAAACATTATTTTAAGGTTAAAAAAACTACTTAGTGTTGCTTTAAGAAGAGTGGTTTTCTGTGCCTTTAGACCAAACAGTGGCTTTGAGTCACAGATTTGTTAAAGTGTCTTGGTCCCTGATGTATGCAGATTTATACTGTCTCGAGTGCTATTGCTGTATATGTATGCATAGTCAACCAGAATTTGAATGAAGAGTGGATGGAGGAAGCAATGTGTGCAAAGGCTATTGAGAAAGGATACTAATTTGGGTTTTGCTTGTATAAAGGCATCCTGTACAACACATGCTGAACTGGGAGCTGGAAAAAAAAGATTATAAACATTTATTTGGATACAGACAAAAATAGGAATGCCACAAGAGTATGCGTCATTTCTTAGAAAACTTCCTTGTTATTGTAGTCTGTACAACAAAGGAAAAACCAGTGAAATCAGAAATATGGCAGGGAGTATGAGAAGGCCTTTCATCTAAACACTTTGAAACAAGATTATTTGGATAGTAGAAAATGTTTAACTGACCAGGAAGGATCTTTTGCAGACCTATTTTTTCATGATAATGTGCTTCCTGCAATGAGCAAAGCCACAAATAAGGTTATTACTTTAATAAAACCACATCAAAATATACATGTAGTCCTCAGACTTACTATCAGCATTTTAAAACCACTCTGCGTGCAGAATTTATGTAGGCTATGTCATTGCCCAACTCTGCATTTCACCTGTGTAAAGAGAAATGTCCCAAACTGCATATTATTAAAGTGTGAATGTGTTTTATCTAACTTAAACCTTTAGCAAATCAAGGCCTGGCTTTTTCGTTGAATTTTCTTTTTTTCCGGTAGAGATGAATCTTAATGACCTCTGCTGTGAGTGATTATTTTAATCTGCCATCATTTTGGATTTTATGTTTGTTGTTGTGACTGGACGCGTGATGCCTCTCATGAGGATGACTGCAATGTTTATGGTATAATTGCAAAAGTAGTTGATGAAAAATGCCCAAAAGCTGCACTTCTGCAGAGTAAATCTACTCCGTTTCGGCGTTTTGGGAGCAAAGAAAATCCTCGGCTGAGCGGATGTGCCAAACTAAGCATTCCCATGTTTGTCCAATGATGTGTGTGTGTGCTTGTGTGTGTGTGTGTGTGTGTGTGTGTGTGTGTGTGTGTGTGTGTGTGTGTGTGTGTGTGTGTGTGTGTGTGTGTGTGTGTGCCATGTTACCACGTCAAATGGAAGTGGGTTTTTCCAGCCAAACCCCCTGTGCCAGATGTTCATAGGAGCCAAGCTCTGGATCTTAATACTTCACTGGAGGTGTTGTTGTCCACACGGACAGGCACATCATTGCGTATGCTGCCCAGATTCCCTTCTCTGAATGTAGCCTAAGGGCGGCAAGCCTCATTGTCATGTCGAGGAGTTGGAGTTGGTCTCTGGTATGACCCATGATGTGTTGTTCCTTCCATGGTGCGTTTTGACTTCTGAAGTTAGTTGGGAAGTGAATATGACAGGATCTATTAAGTCAGAGACTGTGAACTCTGCTGACGAAAATACAGCCAAAACAGGGAACAGAAACAGGCCAGTGTGTGATTGCAAGACAACATTTAGCAGAACGTTCACGGAACGTGAGAGACAGCGTTTTATTGGTTTCTCGAAGCGACTCTTCCTAATTACTTTTCCACCTTATATCTGAGATAGGCTTTACAAGACAGCCAACATGTCAGAGATTCAGACTCCTCTTTTCCCCTGTCTCAGTCTTTTTGCTTCTGCCGCTGGTGAAGCCAAGGGAACAGCACATTAAACTTGGCAGGGGCCGGTCTTAGTGGATCTGCATGGACAGAGTCGGCTTCCAGTGCTTTCTGGAGGCGGACCACGAGCACGGTAGTGAGCTACGCTGTCGTTATTTGTGGCTGCTCCGAGAGTTTCATAAGCCAAAGGCATTTGTACTTGTCTCAATATTTCAAAGGACAATCAGAAAAGGGGGGAAAAAAGGCTTGGGGCTCACATTACCTTTCTGACCCCTGAAGAAGCCTCTAATTCAGATGATATGGGACATTTCTCAGTGTATGGAGCCCATTGTCCATAAAGACCTGAGCCCAGAGCTATAAAGAACCGAACATTGGAGTGGTTAGCTACACCGCATATGCATTCCCAGACTCCAAAGGGTGATATAGGGGCTGCCTTACTGCTCTTCGTCTTTCAAGCAGCGAGAAAAGCTGTTTTCACCACTGAAAGTACAATGTAATAACAGCTTGAGGTTGATAGTGAAAGAGCAGTTATATTTTGCCCTTGTGGTCCCTTAATATCTTTGTGGGGCTTTATTCAGAAAGTAATTTTAGTTTCAGTTTTTAGTGGCATTAGGGGCTGTTGGTAGACGTTAGTACTGTTAAAATAGGTTATGTTTTATCATGTGGTTTTGCAGCGTTTTAAAGTTTTCTTCATGTGGCATCAGTCAGGCACATAGAAGGCTCATTGGGGGGGTAGAGAGGAGCCACCAGGGCTCCATGGTGGCAGTCAGGGACCCCTTTGCTGCTTTCGCTTTATTTTGCCTTTGTGGTTCCTTTCAGAGGGGGGCTTAACTTTGCTAAAAGACACCCGCTATTATAGGTTTGTTGTTACCAAAATAGCAATGACCAACTTGTAATGTGTTACTAATGACTCTCTGTAATATCGTAGTGATGTTGTAGTTATGTAGTTTTTCATTCACAGCGAATCATTCCACCGGTGGTACAGTGACCACTAAGAGGCTACATCAGAAAGAAATCGTAGTTTACAGTGGTGTGGTATTATGGGCTGTTTTCAAGCATAGACGGCTTGGTTGGGGAGTTGTGATGAGCTGCCTGCACTCAATGCTAGCAATGATGGACCCCTCGTTGTCCCAAAAAAAGGGTGCGCACATCTGTAATCTAAGTAGGTGCTGAACCAAAAAACAGAAGGAATCCAAGACATAAAAGAGAGGTCCACACAGTCCCTGTTTGTTTTTTTTTGTTTTTTTTGTTGCTTTTATTCACGTTCCTGACCCAAGTGACGTAGGCTAGAAACTGCTGGAAACGCCACTTGGCTGAGAAATGTGAATAAAAGCAAAAAAATAAATAAAATCAGAGAGTGTGAAGTGTGTGGATCTCTCCTTTATGTCTTGGATCCCCTCGCTGTCACATCCATCTCCTGAGGGAGTCCTTGCTGTCCCATCCATAGTCGTTTTTTTGCCCGTCCTGTCCCATCCATAGTCGTTTTTTCGCCCATCCTGTCCCATCCATCTACTAAAGGACCCCTTACTGTCCCATCCATCTCCTGACTCACGGCCCCCTTAGCTACCAGGGCTTCTGGCTACCCGTGGGCCAGCCCACTCACACCCCCCCAAACCCCCACCTCCCCGCTCATTCAGAGAGCACGCTCAGTGGGCTTAGTGAGCGCACTAATGGGAAACATCTGCAGGAACTCGCCCAGTCGCTGTCTGGTAACAAACATCCCAACATCTGTTTTTATCTGCGCTAGTGGCAGATGGCTTCCGTCTCTTTTTGTGTGCTCTCCCTTTTTTTTCCCTCCACACACTCTCCTCACAACCTTTTCTTTTTCACTTTCTTCTCTCACTCTTTCAACTGTCTCTCTCAATCTCATTCACTCCTGACCCCCATAATTTGGGGGTTGTTGAGAAATAGCTTTAGAATGAAAGGAAAGAAATCCACCGTGCCCTATAAATTTCTCCTTGCATGATCTTTGTCAGTTTACATTAAGCATCAGTAACACATCAGAGTTGTTGAGGACGGTTAAGTGTAGAAATGATAAGTCAGTAAGGTCTCTCTCCTTGTTAAGTGGAATAAATCGAGCCAAAATGCAAGCCGTGTTACCAGTCGACCAAACTGTCCATCTGCCACTCTCTTGCAGGCTTATGTCTATGACAT
Organism: Setipinna tenuifilis; assembly: GCA_030347295.1. NCBI lineage: Eukaryota > Metazoa > Chordata > Actinopteri > Clupeiformes > Engraulidae > Setipinna > Setipinna tenuifilis. The sequence goes on from CM059286.1 coordinate 19,854,272, forward strand.
CCGAAGCAGCAGCTACCTGCACAAACTTCAGAGACACACAGACACCGTGCTCAATGTTGCCTTCAATCCAGCCACACCTGAGGTAAGGAACTTCCTTTCCATACGCTTCATTCAACCCTCTGTTTTTTTCAAGGGGCTTTTTCCACCCTGAGCTTTACCTGGCTGAAGCTCTTAAGTGGTCTGTAGTTGATTCTTTATTGATTACACTGTCACGAGTGAAACATCTATCCGGTGACAGAGCCCTGTTTCCAAATGCGTTTACCAGACGTGACAGGGGGGGAAAAAAGCACAGAAGCCAGGTTACTCCGGTTTCATTCTGTATCTTATCCCAAGAGGTGGACTCCTGGCTTCACAGAATTTCTGCAGTAGACTTGAGTGTAAAAACATACCACGCTGTGCAGCTTCCAGAGGGAAGCCCCAGGATAGCGTGGTGACCAGAGCTTTCCAAACCAACCCCCACCAGGATCCAGGGGTATCCTGCCTCTGTCACGGGAGTGGTGGCCTGGTGGCTAGGAGGTTGGGGGAATAAGGGGGTGGGTGGTTGAGCGGTTGAGGTGGTTTAGTGGGTGGCGGTTGGTAGCCTGGTAAACCAGCCCCTCATACTTCACTTCATTTTGTACAGAGGGTCTGGCGCTGCTGTTTTTCTTCCTGGAGGTCTCTGCTGAAATTTAAAACGATTGGATCTGCCGTTGCCCCAATTGTTAATGTCTAATCATGACGTTCTTTGATAGTTGGGCGTGGGGTTGGACGTGTAACCCTGTAAACTTCATGTTCCATTATCTGGCTCCAGTGGCCAAAGGTGGCTCGGGCTCAAATTCGGAAGCCTGAGTAGATCCACAGGAGTACCCCCGGCGCACACACAAACAGACACGACACACACACAAACACACACACACACACACTCCCCACCCCTCAACACCCCGTGTTCCCCTACCCTTTGTGAGGGTGTGAGATACCCCATAAAGAGCTATGAGGAGAGGGGCCGCGTGGCCTGCGCATGGGCCAGTATTCCCCTGCTGTGGCGCCTGTTCTCCCATGGCTGACCACCACTATGTCTCGTCTCCGCACGCGTGACCTCACTCCGCACACGTGTCCACGACTTGCCTGTCAAAGCTCCTGGTCTCCCAGCTAGATATTACCGAGCCCAGAAATCCCTGCTCTACCTCTCAGTGTTTATTTAAGTTTTCCCTTTTTTTTAAATGGTCAGCGTGACCACATTTTAGAAGTCTCCTAAGCCATATCGTAGTTATATAGTTATTCTTATAATGGAGGGAAGGAAAAAATTAATATAGGAAACAATTTCGTCTAAAAAAAAAAAGATCTCTTTTCTGTATCAAGCTTACTTATTCTTTCACTACCTTGCTCGAGAGTGAATGCTCTGAGGGCTGTCTGGAGTATTAAACAGTGTTTATATAACAGATGCTACATAGGGACCATACACACAGTGTCCACATGACACAGGAGATGGGCACCTTTGGTCTCCAGGGCTGTTCATCTGAGGGCTGTTCATCTGTGATTGTCATTAAACAACCCTCTTTAGTGGCCAGCCACGAACACAGTGGACGAAATGTCCCAACATTATCACGAGGGGACAGGGGAATTCGGGCTAAATTTTTAAGTGGAGTCAGGCTTGAATTTACTGGGCCATAAAATGTATATTCTTCGGCGGTGCTATAGGACGTTTTTGCGAGGGAAAGCATGATTCATGCTCGGCAGCTGCATCTGATTTATGTAACACTTCGGAATTATTGAGAGCGTTCTAGAATGTATAATTCTTTGCATAAACATGATTGGTGGGGCTGCTTGTGAGGGGGCGCGCCGACTTCTTCTCTTGCTCTCCGCGGTTCCCCAAGGAAAAAGGTGTTCCCCTCCCGCAGAGCCTCGAATCATGTCCACGAGCTGTCCCTTAGCCAGCTGGACAGAGCGAGACTAAAAGAAAGCATCACTGTGCTAGTGTTACCGTATGTTTTTGCTTGCATTTTTATTCGAATGCATTTTTTTTAAAATTTGGAACAACACTAATTCCTCAGAATTATAAATATGCATGCATGACAAATGTCACACAAGTTCCAAAATATGTAGTGAGATGTTCTGGAACACAAAACTTGCAGTAGTTCTTCAGGAAATACAAATTCAGGAAAAAATTGCAGCACATGAAGAGCTTTTTTCTCTTGTTATTTATTTAAACGTCCTTCAGCAAATAGCTGTATGAAAAGGAGTTTCTGCAGTACAACATTTATGCAGGTTGCATTTTTGCGTAGCTACTGTACTGTACTGTAAAAAAACTTTAAACTGTCATGGAAGGCATCTTTACCATAGTAGTAATGGAAAATACTGACAGGAAACCTGATATCAAATTAGGTAAAGGCAGAATTCCCTTTGAGGGAGCTTACTCTTAAAGCTGCAGCCTGATGATGATGATGGCTCATAAAAAAGTCCTTAACATTTGCTCCATTTTCACTCCCTCCTGGTTCAGAGAAGCAAAGAGTGGCAGGGGCATCCTTAACCTTTGACCCTGAGCACTTTTTCCAGGGCTTCACGCCCCCCTTAGTCACACTAGGGAAAGCAGGTTGACTCCTTCAGGAGTCAAACGCAACTCATCTCCCCCACCGTAACCCCGGGTCACTGAGCCTGACGTTACCGTGGTAATATTCGCCTCACCTTCCATCATGGGTTAGCTACGTTTTTTTTTTTTTTTTTTTAAGTGACGGAGTGTCTGAATGAGTTCATATGACATCATACTTCTCTTTGCACCTGGAGGTCAGTACACAGCTGACACACTTCTCTCCTCAGCACTCAGCAGACAAGAAAATCCTGGACCATGCCACAGCCTGGGATATGTAGACCGCTTTTTTTCTTTTTGCTAGATTGTCTGAATACTCTTATGTTTATGTAGACCAGTGCATGAAAAAGAAAAGGGGGAAAAGCCAGTGTCGGTACTGTAATTTTAGAATAATATTATTCAAAGAAATACATGAAGGATCTGTTTGCTCACCGCTCAGTATTAGATTTCCCTGTCTGGTAGACTCTCATATCTCTGCCTTTTTTATGTTGAGGTTTATTTTCCTCCCTTTAAGTCGTTTTGTTTTAGTATTTTTCCCTCAAGCTCAAGGTTGTGAAAATTCATAGTACAATTTTTTTCTTTTTACACTCTGGGATGTGCTAAACTGAGAAGTGAATGGTGGAATAACCCTAACCTCATCACAAGGGATTTACTCCATTGCACTGTGTAACCAAAACTTTTAAAGTCGAGCAGTTTAGAGAGATGTTGACTTCACAATAGTATACTGTTGAAAAGTTCAAAGACCAATTGGGATGAAATATTGTAATGTCCTGTGGTTTTAATGCTACTTTATTGAAAATGGTTTGGTCTGAAAAAGACATTAGCCTGAAAGCTGTTTGTGATGTATAACAAACACACATACACGCATGCACAGACACGCATACATGCATGGCTGAACGCATACACGCACACACACAGAGTCAGTCATGGACACACACACAGACAGACAAAAAGGAAAACAAATATTTTTACCTGGATCAGTTTTGAACTAGAGGATTTATGTTCTATGATTTAAAAGGTTGTGTTTTTTTTTAAGTTATGTAATTCCCAAGAAGATGTTTTTGTTAGAAACTGTAAAACACATTACAACAAAAGGGATGAAAGCCAGTAGTGGTTCTGTTCTATTTCTCATTTACACAGAACACAACTGCCTTTGGGCAAGTTTAACTTTACCTGCAACTCCAAAAACAGCTTCAGAAAGGATAAAAACAATGGCAAATATCGCACACATATTTAAAAAGACATAAACTTACATTTTTTAAACTAAAGTCTTTTCTATGTTTTTTTTTTTTTTTGCAGTTTATCGGGTTTTCTTTTTTTGTACAAACCACTACACCCCTTTACCTCTCTCATTTGATTGCTCTTTACAGCCAACTGCTGAGATGAACTTAAGCCAGAGCTCAGCTGTGCAACCGTTTATATGAGTAACAACACCAAATTAATTTGGACTTAACTATAAATGTGCAGCTCAAGAAACAACCAATAAGAAGCGGATAGTGTAATGAGTGGGGGAGAGCTGTGCAAGTGTAACACTGGCTGATAGATTAAATATGAAAAATCTATCACTGTCACGGACCCAACCATCAGCACAACAATCCGCTGCCCAGACACAAGTAGTCATGACGACTAGTAGTCATGACGACTCACGGCTATTATGGACTAGATGTGCTGCAAACAGGCTCTTCGGTGGAAAACCATGAACGCGACCAAGGCTCTAAACCTGTCAGAACCAATCTGGCATATGCTGTGGATGAAATGGAATGCAAAATATGACAAAACATAAAATATGAACTTAAAAATAAAGTAGTATAAGTGATTTAATATGGCCTCCTGTAAATCTTGTCGAAGTAATTATTGGTGTTTCCAGTTGGTGCAGTGGTATATTAAATCGTATAATAGTGACGCATTATACTTAATTTCTGTAAAACATCCTGTAAAAAAAAAAAAAAAAAACGGATTGACCATTTAATCACATTTTAGTTTGTGCTTCGAAGTCACTAACTTGGGTGCACAGGTGCATGTTGGGATGGGGGTAAAACAAGTAAGCACAGACCCTTGTGTTAGGCACACTTTGACCTGTACCTACTTATTGCATGCCAGTTTTTATATATTTCATCCCAGTGACTGTACACAGTCTCTGCCTACTCCCTGTCAGTCACTCCACCTTGGAGCCATACCCATTTAGCATCCAGTGCCATTTTTATTCCTCACTTTAGTGTAAAACGTGACTGCCTTTGTGACTCTCTCACAACATGTTTTTCTCGAAAAAGCCTGTGTAGTAATAATGTTAATGCTGTTGCTCTAATGGGGATTCACAGTAACCTTGTCCCCACCCGGAGGTGTGATGATGATGAAATGTACAGGTGTTCTCTGCATGTCAGCATGAGTGTGGCGGGCCTGGGCGAGCGCTCGCCCCCTGACAGCATGTTTTGTTGGTGGGATAACCCTGGTGAAGAAGAAGAAGATACAGAACTAACTCCAGATGCTGATCAGAGCAGACATTCCTCGGGGAGGGGAAGCGCTCATCGAGATCAACATCAAAGGGGGAAGGTTCCCGTTTCATGGTCGTGTGTCATACCTGACAATTGGAACGGGGGGAGCACCTGTGGGAGATTAGGCGTGCAGAGACAAAACGGTTATTCTTTGCGCTGCGCGGCCGTTCGGACCGGACGTACGTACGCTCTCAGAGGGCCCCCAGGGCTCTGTTAGTGAGGAGATGGAGCAGTACAGAGGCATTGGGAAAGGCACGACACTGCCTGTCACTGAAGACTTTAATGGCTTAATCCTTGAGGTTGTCACTTGGGACAAAGGGCAGTGAGGTGGGTTGGTGTGCGTGCGTGTGTGTGTGTGTGTGTGAGAGAGAGAGAGAGAGACAGAGAGATTGGGTAGTATAAAGTAGGCCTACATAAGCGTTAAAGAGGCATTGGGAAAGGCACATCACTGCCTGTCACTGAAGACTTTAACGGCTTATGTATGTGTGTGTGTATGTGTGTGTGTGTGTGTGTGTGTGTGTGTGTGTGAGAGAGAGAGAGAGAGATTGGGTGGTATAAAGTAGGCCTATATAAGTTCTCACATGCTAAACTGGGCCAGCCAATATTTTAGCTGAACATTTCACGTAAAGTTGAGAACTTAAAACCCCAGCAACAGTGCCTTTGTGTATGTGTGCGTGCGTGTGTGTGTGCGTGTGTGTGCGTGTGTGTGTGCGTGTGTGTGTGCGTGTGTGTGTGCGTGTGCATGTGTGTGTGTGTTTGTGTGTGTGTGTGTGTGTGTGCGTGTGTGACTGGATAGTATGAGGTAGATATGTTTTTAACTGTGTGACCTATACAATCTTTTTTCATTTTAGCTTAATGTTGAGGCCGTAAAACACGTGCGTGCCAACAGTGGGCCGACATGTAGGTCAGTAGTGCCCGTGTGCTGCGCCGACCCAGTCTTTCGCACGCTCTACATTAGCGGAATGTGTTGAGGCCACTGACCCTCAGGGAGTTAACCACATAAAATGTCATCTCCTTCTCCTTAGCCATGTGCACAAGTAGGCCACACACACACACACACACACACACACACACACACACACACAAACACACACATGCAGACACGTGCTGAGGATATGCATGTCCTGCTCTGTGGTACGGCTGTGTCAGAGCCGTGCCTTGATTTGGCTCAACTGTTGCATTTGGAAGTGGAAACCATTCGTTGTCTTGATTGCTGAATTACATCTGTGGAGCCTGAGCACACTTCTCTAGACATTACGAGTCAAGTGCCTCTACATTCAGTGTTTTTAAACTATCTGAGCCCTCTGGCCATTTGAAAACAGGATCTGTTCACTCCAAGTATACCAAGGACTCTTTCCACAGAAATATGTCATCATGCTGCATGTATTTACAAAAGACTGTGGGAAGAAACTAAGATTGAAGATGATCTGGAGGCCTCTGTTCACAGAAATATGTCATTATGCTGCATGTATTTACAAAAGACTGTGGGAAGAAACTAAGATTGAATGATCGTGACTAACTATTCCTCTTTTCTTATTGCTTGTTTCTGAGTAATTGTTGAAAAGTTAGTTCACAAAGGACTTAACAAATCCAAAAAAGGGATAAACTATGAATCATCGTGATATTTTTTTTATGAGGGGAAGAATGTTGTATTTGTAGAGGTGTGGGGAAATTTGCAGATTTTTTTTGCATTTAGTTTCTGACAGTGAACCTTTGATGTGCCTAACAAAGTCCATGAGAAGACTGAAATCTCCTCTTTAAAAACTATGAAATACTATGAAGTTCATTTCTCCAACAAAGAGTGTCATACAAACAGACAAAAGGATTGCATTTAAAGTTTTACATTAGCGTCCGTTTGGTCCAACCAGTGGTCGGTCCTCGCTGATTTCCCCTGCTTTGCCAGGACTGCCTGTGTCGATGGGACAGAACGCAGCAGCATCATCAGACGACTTTTCATCGCTGCTGTTTCCCCATACAGTGCTGCATTTTAGCCCAGCCAAAGCATATTTTTCTTTCACGCAGACCATGTGGACACACGCTGCTATGTGTGCTAGGTTTGAGTTATTCCCCGCAGTAGGGCTTGGCTGCACTGCACAAACAGCTGTAGCCGTATCTCATGGCCCGATTCTGGTGTCACAGTCCATTGGACGTGGGCCACGATGATAGAGCCGTGGAGTAAAAAAAAAACCGCCTGTACAAATGTGAAATTCATCACCTTCGCCACCTAACTTTCACTTCCTGTTAGCCCGTGAAATGAGGATCCCATACTCAAAATCACAATTTAGACGTGCTTTAAATATTATGCCATGCCTTCCCGGGAATCTCACTAGACCATTCATTTAAGAAAACTAATCATGGTTTTGGGTCAACAGATGATCATTATAAGAATTCTGAAATCATCAAGTTTTTTCATCAGTCTGTGGATGGACATCTCTGAATCTTTGTCACATATCAGTCGTAAATCATTCTTCAGATTGGAAAAGAATGTTGTACCTAGATCCAGAAGGCAGAGGGCCTGGTTGAATTTTTCCATTTTTCACCAAAAGATTTGGAGAGGCCCATTAATACTCTTGGATATGCCTTGCAAGAACCTGGAGCCCCTTGGCTTTGGAGCATGATGTTCTCCTTTACACACTTTTGGTTCTTGGAAGAAAAAAGAGAAGACAACATTACCTTCTCTCTTTGGATGCCTCCGTTTCTCTAGTGACTGATTCCCAGCATGCTCTCTCTGGGCTTGATAACAGAACAGCATGTTCCCTCCTGGTACAAGTCCTCATCTGACGCATGCACCCATATGCTTCGGTTCTCGTCTCATAATTTGTTCTGTCTCAGAAGAAGTTGTCCCACCGCTGTCGCCCAACACTGATGAATAGCGTGACAGGAAAACAACACAGACAGAACAAAATGCACATCCATTTGCCTCCTTCAGACTCCCCAAGTGTGTCTGTTAGGACAGTGGTAGATTGACATGGTGTTGGAAGACTGTTTACTGCTCCTGGTGACAAGGTATAGTTAAACCATATATTCTCACCTAAAGGTCAGGACAGGTTGGCATCCATGTTACTCGAAAGAAATATCTCCGGAAGACAGTTTAGTTGTGTCAAAGCTTTGTACAGTCTGATTTTGGTCGAGCCAAAGACTGACTGCAAAACCGCACATACAATTACATACATTACCACTGACTAAATCATCTGAGTCATGGCATCCGTTTTAATGTATGTAGAGTAGTACAGTGGAGATGCTTTATTTATCCCGAAGGACATTAAAGAGGGTAAATTAATTGTAATGTAGTTGAATTTTCATTAACATTGTTTCTTTAAAGTCCTCATATACCTCAGCAATCAGGGAAGCTCACAATCTGGAGGTGCTTTGGATGCTGGTGTGGAGCAGCTGATTTCACCCAAAACATCACATCACATCACACACAATGTCAGATAGGTTTCACCTGGTATCAAACCATTTGTTTTTGTCATCTGTGTTCTCTGGATCCATCTGGTCTGAAAACTGCTCAGGGCTATTTACCAAGACAAGACCAAGACAAATCTTCAGAGTAATTTCACCAGATGCCCAAAAGGACAAATTGACGGTAAACAAATAAAGAAGTAATACAATAGTCTGGCTAACGGATGTTTTGAAGTTGTGTAAACATATTAAAATATCTAATAAGTGCCAGCAGCAACGGAACTGAGCTGCTTGAATTTGGCTTGGACCTTAATCGACTTGGATCAAGCAGTTTTGGAAGGCCAAACATTTTTGACATCAAAACATGTGCATTTATTATATATATAGTAATAAATATAGTATAATAAAGTAATATTTTTCCTGTGGTGGAAGTTGCTGTGACACATTATCTCCCAGGATATCCTGTTATTCATTGTCAGACCATAGTCCCTAATGCTAGTCCAGCTGCACCACTCGTGCACAACACACTTATTTAAAACATTATTTGGACCTAGGGGAACTGAAAGAACCAAGACACGAGAAACAAATAATAGAAGTCCTCATTAACTGCTTTTGGCAGATCTGTATATGGCTCAGAGTGAGTTTTTCTTTGGCTTTTTAGCTGTAAATTGTGTGTGCACATTAGTTGTTACGAATAAAAGTTAAAAAAAAAAAAAAAACACTCAGTGCCTTGAAAAATCCAAAATTTTTACACAGTCGTATAACTGTAACTGTAAGGTCATTAAGCACAGAAGCGCCTGGACATTCTACTGGTGTTGACAATGTGTCACAGTAAGCTCATTCATAGAGCTACTTTTGGTAATCTTATCCCACATCAGCAAGCACTTGTTTACCATCAGCCCCGCAAAACACTCTGTGATCTAAACCCCGAAGATATATAAACACGAGGCCAAGCAGCTGTGCGGCAGTGCAAGCATTGTGGGTCCTTAAGGAGTGGTCTCGTGACACAGATACAGTAAGGCACCGCATCTGGAAAAGAGCTCCTGTCCAGGAGGAATTGGGATCCTTCGGGGGTTTCTGAGGGTTCATCTCAGTGTCTGGGAACAGATGCCTTTTTTTCCTTCTGCGAGGAAACTCAATCTAATAAGGGTTTTGGGCTAATCACTCTGGCAAAGCTTTGTTGTTGGTGGACTAAGAGAGACGTACAGCACTGCTCACAGATGACTTATTTTTCCTAATTTTTCTCATTTTTCTTCATGATTGTCAATAGAAGGGAAAGGATTATAACCTCCCCAGGTGTTCTTGTAATCTTCTGATTCCTGTTCAGTTCATAGGTTACTGTGTAGGGAGATTGCCCCAATGTAAACGACTAATAATGACTACTTTGGGGTTTTAAATGAAGGAAGTGAAATGTAATCATTCTCATCATTAAGAAGATTTGATTGCTACACTTAAATCTTTGGTGGGCTGAGTGACCCTGTTAATTTTCATCCCCTAAAATACACTAATCTGTTTTGAATTTTCCAGTTTAGGGTATATCTGCTTCTAATTAACTTTAATTTATGTTGATCTCATGTTTGGCAAGGTAGGCTCATTTCCCTTTTTTTACCCCTTTGTCGTAGGGGGCCAGCAACCAGAAGTGTAAATAAGAGGAAGATTATGCGATTAACCTAAATCGAGAGACAAAGGTTTTGCTGTTTGAAAGGCTTAAAACTATTTCAACACGTGTCCTAGATAGTCTCTGTGAAGTGGTCGTCTCCCCAAGGTCATTCAGAGTAACATCTTGACCAGTGAGATCCAGACTGCAGCCGTCAGCAGCAGGACGTCATGCACGACTTGTTTCATTTCGAAACGAGAGCCAGTCAGTTGTTAAGCAATAAATTTTCCCAATTAAAGTTATTTAGCTATTTACCGACTGCGTGATATCCTTCAGGCGGTAGGAAAACTGTGGGTGTTTCACATCATGATTCCTTTTTTATCGCTCCAAGTACTGAAGCACACTCAAAATGGAGTCAAAAATCTTGTTTTGTGCATTATATATTATATCATGCATTATAATATATGACTTTAAAAGGCAGTTTATACAGTCATTGAGCAGCTTGTTTACACGAATACAGAGGTGATTTCGCAGAAACCTCCCAAAGCACATAAATCAGCAGGAAAGAATTTTGGTTGAAAACTAACAATTTCGGTGGAAAGTGGAAAGACGTGTAAAAAGTGGACATAAAAACAAATTCCAAAAGGAATACGTTTGACATTGATAAAAGGCTTTCTGGCAAGCTGACTCATGCAATTTGGCAGCAAAGGGCCGTAAAACCTTCTCCAGGTGATTAGTTGACAGCAACAGGTGTGGTGTGTCTTCCACATAACCATAATTTAGCCATATTAAAGATGACAGCAGTACAAGTTTTTTTTTTTTTTTAAACGTTTTTTAAAAAGTGGAAATAATTGGTGTATACTGTCTAGTTAACTTTCTTTAGAATGTTAAGCCCAATAGTGAGAGCTCCAACAAGGCTAACACACTAAAGGCTGTGGACTAACAGAAGCTGTATAAGTGTTGTCATCCTAACATCTGATACTTATCTACCACAAGCACATTCAAAAGCACCACTAAATGAAATCACAGCCATTTAAACCTTGTCAGGGATAAGAAATCACCCACTGAAAGACGTTTCGGAGTCGGGCTAAGCAGGTTTGTGGGTCAGCTTTGAGCGCTCGCCTCAGGAGATGATGCTGTGTTTGGGTTACTTGTATCGCATCACCCGTGTCATCGCCGCGCGTCTGTAGAAGGCCTCTTCGCTCCGTGGCCTCGTGCCGCCAGAAAGCCTTTGAGAGACGCTGCCAACCGATGAGCTCACCGCTCCCACCGCTTAATACGTTTCAGAGCTAACAGCCCCATCGCACAACTTGAGGTGAAGAGGGCGGGGGGCCGCACTGGCTGCGTACACTCGTTCTGCTAGCCCAATTTAAACAGCCTCTCGTGATGAGAAAGGCATGAGGAGGACACATCCTGTCTTCTTTTTCTTTTCCATTCCATCCTCCCCAACCCTTCTTGTTTTTCTCAGCTCTTTTCCCCCCGTCTCTCACTCTCTCCGTATCTCTGTCTCTCTCTCTCTCTCTCTCTTGCTCTCTCTGTCTCTCTCTCTCCCTCCATGGAAGGCTTCCAGAGGAATGAAACTGTCATAATTTGATAGCGATGCGGCATGGTGAGCAAAGCTGAGAAAACAGAGTGGTGTCCCGGGTAAAAATCACCACTGTTGACTTTGCAGCTGGGGGGTCCAGATATTGGAGGAAATACTCAGCCATGGAGGCAGTGTGGTTCACTTCATTCTTTTTTCATTTGCGCACCCAGCGGAGTTCAGCATGCTGCTTTTCCCGTGAATAATGAGTCCTCAAAGTGATGACACAGGCATGGATTGGGAACTGACAGTGTGTCTATTAGCAGACCAAGGAAAAAGTCTCAAGTGACTGTGATGTTATTGTTGGTCAGGTGTTCCTATTGCATTGAATTGCTTTGCAAGTTAAGCAGTTGTTGGTAGAAGCACAGCTTTTAATTTATCTGTCTAAACGTGTTACAAGTCTTCACATGGTCCTAATGACGCTAATGGAGCATGTGCTGCAGTCTGTAGTCTTGAAGATCAATATATTTGTCAATCTTTGCTTGAATGATGTTGGCACACTGTAGACCTAAATATTTCCAGGTTGGAGTCACAATCTTGGGCCAAAAAAAGAAGTGAGCTCTTACGCAACAGTTTTTCTTTCCTGTCAGGGTGAACTCCTAGACATGCATGTTCGTCTTGGGATTAACCACCTGCCAACACTGTGAGTCGTCCTGAACATCAGGTGCTTTCAGAGCGGATCTCAGGAGGATGGCGTAGAGGTGTGAACCTCTGACACCACCAGATGTGTTCCACCAGTGTTCTGGAGATGAGAACTCTTTACCTTCATCCTTGCTCTCTGTCGCGGTCTTGCCCCTCCCCACCCCCGCCCCCCTTACAGTTTGGAATGAACAACTCCAGCATGCCACCCCTCTGCTGTTATGTTACGTAAAGTCCAGCATACATTTGTGCTTTTAATCTTGTTTAGTCTTAAATGGATGGCATTCCCGTTCATATATGTTTGTCACTTATCACCATGTGATGTGATCTGTATTGTTAGTTTGCTCAGGTGTGAAGTTGGTCTGTTTGGTTGGTCTGTAGTGTGTCTAGCTTTGGTAGACATAATCGAAGATGCAGATCACTGCATGTAATTTATTACAAGTTGTTCATTACAAGTTTATTGCAAGTGAATTGAGGTTCAGTCTCTAACCTGCAGTGTTGTGAAGGTGTTACAAAACCAGTGACCAAGGCAAAGCCAGCACTTTCTTACTGCAGGACTTTGGGTCCAATCAGGAAATCCCATTTCCAGCAGTAGCTGCACTTAATGCTGGAAATTATGTCTCCTGCCAAACCACCTTTACATCCGTTCTCTCTTGTTTTTTTGTTTTTTTCTGCAGTGGTGTTATTACTCTCCTGAAAGTTGTCTTCGTGGAGGTTTGAGGTGCAGTGCAAACAGCAAACAAGAGTGTAAGGTTCCTCTGGGTGTTACTGAATTTCACACCGTCCTGGGACATGAGTTTTCTCCCTTCTCTTTCCCCTTTTGGAGAGCTATCAAAGACCTGCCCTGTTATACGCCCGCTAAATCAGGAAACCACCTCCCGCTGGCAGACACGCCTCGGAGGATCATTGGCGCTTAAGCTTTTTATGATGGATGTACAATGTTTCACAGGAAGATGTTTAGAGGCCAATCAAAAGTAATACACTCTACCTGGCATTTAGGGTGTGTGTGTGTGTGTGTGTGTATGCCAGTTGGTCAAAGCTTAGTGTGGATTTTCCACTCAAAGTTTAATCTTTTTCTTTGACACGCTCCGCTTAGGGCAGAGCATGCGTACACTCCATGATACGCTTAGTGTGGATATTCCGCACGGAAAATGCTCACTGCCAACAGAAAAAGTATTCTTTCAGTTTTTCACTGCAAATCTGCGTCCTGTCTGATTGCAGCTTACGAGAGGCAGCCGTAAGAGTTTTGGGGAAAATGGGGGGTTATCTGTCTGATCCCAGTCAGAGGAATGTGTCTGTGCCATCTTGGAGGGCCTTAAAAACCATCCATGACCCCATTAGCTTTGAACAATAATTTATCAGTCTGTATATATGTTTCTTTCCTGTATTCATTTTTCTATGTACAAGTTTCTTTTCTGTATTCTTTTCAGAGAAGAAAGTAGGAGCCAGACAGCCCTTTTCAAACTTGCCCTGAGGAAGGCTGTCTTGGCCGAATGTGTTTTGCAAATGTCTGGCCTTGTTATTGTCTGTTTGTAACTACCTAGCCTTCTAAGTGCTCATGTTGTAGCTGCCTAGGCTCCTGGCTCTCTAGGCATAGACAGGCTGGGACCTCAGCACCCCTGAGCTCACAGCATTGAATCATACAAGGGGAGCAGTTTCGTGTGTTCTCCTGCAGAGCATTTCTAAAATCTTAAATCTCTCCCACCATTTCTAAGTACAAGATATGGTTACATTCTCCTGCTAGATTCTTGCCAGCCTGACCGGCTTAGCTGTTGATAGGACTGCACAGAGATAGATAAAGGTTTCTGCACTAGGCTTTCGCTGTAGACATTGATACACTACATCCTTTGAAGATTGCTTTTAATTTTAAGAGGTAGACTGCATTTACGTTATGCATTTAGGTCCGTTCTGTTCTCTGGTCCCATACTAAACTTAGTAACACGTGATGGGCTATGACAAAAAAGTTCACCATGCCCTCGTCCTTGAACTGTTGATTTATTATTCTGTCTGCCAGTGCTTTTAGCCAGCATTTGGATAGTATTTCAGATTATATAACCTTCTAAGGAGGAACTTTTAATTCTGATTTATCTTTGGCCCTCATTAAAATATTTCCAGAATGAGCCACCGGGTTTCAGTAACTGAGAAAAAGACACTCAGTAAAAATTTGGTGCGAGGCAGTATTGCAGATACTGCTGGCAGGCAACCACGCTGTGTGTGTGTGTGTGTGTGTGTGTGTAAATGAAGCCATTTTGACTCACTTGACATCTGGGATTTGCAATGTTAACACAGATAAACCCTTATATAAACCCACTCAAATGAATATATCATAAGAAACCTGTGTTTAGCTAAAGAGCAGTGAGGCCCATTAATTGCTCTCTGCCTCGCCCGTCTGTCCTCATCTCCATCATCACCTCCATCTCCATCATAACAGCCACTCCGAGAGGCGAATAGTTTATTGTTCCTCGCAGTGCGGTGAATTTCGGGGTGAATGTGGCCAAAGAAACAAAGGTTAGCTAAAACAGAGGAGAGAATTATATAGAGTGCTTGTTTTCAAAAGGGCTGGGGTAATTTGTACATTTGCTGTGCTTGCTTTTGCTGTCCATGTTACACCGTAAAAACCTTTTCCAAATCGCTTAGGATCTCGGGCCTGTTAAAGGGTTTTTATATGCAATTGAAATTACACATACGCTTCCCTTTTTTTTCACGTCGATATCAGGGGGAGTCATTCCAGCTCGCTTCGGTGTTGATAATGCCCTCCTCCTGACATTGCTTCCCCAGCTGTGTGATGTCTCTGCTGGCTGTGGAGAGAGGTAGGCCTCGTCGGAGACACGGAGCGCGCCAGAGGGACTGTAAAGCCAATGCTCCCTGACCTCATTTGAGTCATTCGCAGATAAATACCTCTCTGACTTTTCCATCCCTTTCTCGTCTTTTTAGCAGACGTGCCGACTGCCAGACAAGCCCCCTCTCCATGAGTCGTACAGGCAATAGCCCACGTTATCAACGTTATGTTTCATGTTAAAGCTGGTTCAGAGTGAGTCTCTTGTTGTGGCACAGGCACTGAGTGAATGTATGGCTCGGGATTGCAACAGCATACATCTTGGCACAAGAAATGTTCGACTTTACATTACACACCACTGCGGTGTCCAAAAGCGTATTGATTTTATAATTGGCTTCACTGAGCTCATTCGAAAATCTCTGATCCATAGCGTTTTTCAATACATCATCCGGTTGTGAGCCGACTGTAAAATGACCACTATAGGTCCCCAGTAAAACCCCGACTGGACCACATCCCTCTGGCACGGCGGCACAGCTGGCTTCGGGAGAGACGGTGAGGTAATCCTTGCGCACTATGATGCCTGACTGAGAAACACAAGATAACAGCCCTCTGCAGCCGCAACACAGTGTTTGACACAGCTAACTTGTACGGCATGAAGATGTTTCATTCACTGTCTCTGTGTCTTTACATACTTGACATGTAAAGATCATACACTGGTATTGACATGGTGGCCTTGTCGTCATACACTGGTATTGAGTTTCAGACCATCTGTGGGTGGAATATATGCGTGCGAGGGATGTGTGTTGTATGTTATACGCGTGAGTCTGTGTTTGTAAGCGCTAGAATGTTATTCATGTTGTTGTGTATATTTTTTCTGACTTTGTTGTGAGGACGGTGCTTGTGGAATATGAAGTGATGTGTGGAATAGATTATCCCTACGGGATGATAAAGACTCTCTCCTCTCTGGCCCCACGAACACTTGGCTAGGTGCTAATTAGGAGGACGACTCGGTGGGGAGGTGGCAAGCACCCAGCTCCACAGAGCCATGCGTAGACGTGCAGCAAGCACGTGTCGGCTGGAGCGCTATTAAGAATATGAGAACATTTTTACGAGCTACTGTGACTTCAAAAACAAAACTGTGAACGCATCTGGTCAGCCCCATCTGAGGAAAACAGGTGGTGTGTTATGCAATGAGTTGTTTGGAAGAGAGTGAAAATTGTAAAGGCAAACAGGATGAAAACAGGATGATTTTATTGTAGATTTTTTAG
>CM059286.1:19873090-19893090 GCA_030347295.1 Setipinna tenuifilis
GCAGGAAGAGAGATCCCCAGTTGCCTGGACATTATTCTAAAGAGTTCAGTATGCAGCGGGTTATGTTTAAACACTGTAGTCTACAAGCCAGCAGCAGGTCTCCCCATCACTGTAGGACTGTAGTTGGAACACTGGATGGGAACATAGAAATGGTACACAATAAGTCATTCTGAACAGTGAATTTTTTTGAAAACAGGTTTATTTTTCTTTATTCCTTATTTTGCCTTTGATTTTTGATACAAAAAAGTGATACAATACTGTATATAGTTTGGCTTAAAATAAAATGTAAAATACATATTTAAGCAGCACCGACTATCGTGATCACGTAACACTTGTGCCTTCTGATCTGTTATGTACAACAACTACAAAGGGCCCTCTGACTACTTACTGATTTTGTTGGGAGCTCCAATGGGTGTGCTGCCTCTAGTGTGTTTTTGACATGGATCACAGTACTGCAGACTATTCGCTCCTTTATTTCCTGATACTGTAATCATAAAATGGTAACAAATCCACGTTCTGTTTTACTCCAAAAATTAGTCTGAAATGTTTTGACAGACAAATCACACGCTATCATAAAGAATTAAAAACATAATGTGTGTTATTGCTTACTACAATGTAATAACACAACAACTCGTAGATTTAAGCTATATTGATGGCTTATTAAGACCTGCCTATGTGAATTCAAGTAGTTATAGCAGTAGTAGAGGAGTACTGGAAATGGGTGGAATAAATGTATGAGCTAGCATTAGCCTTCTGTTATGTGGCCTTTTTCAGGACATGGGTAAGAAGTCCTGCCAAGCATAACCAAACCTGAAGTGATAAGGACACCTTGCAGTTAGCAACCATGCATGACAGCTCATCTCATTATGAGAATCACATTATGAGATGTAAAGATGTGGGTCTGCACACTGCCTCGTTTGCTCCAAAAGTTAAACTATATTACTTAAAATGCAACGTTTCGATCCTTGTGGATCGACAAGGATCGAAACGTTGCATTTTAAGTAATAAAGTTTAACTTTTGGAGCAAACGAGGTAGTGTGCAGATCCACATCTTTACATTGTCTGACACTTTTGTCTTGCACCTGCCGACAAACTACTTGGATGTGCGCACCCACTCTCCACAACAATCACATTATGAGAGACATTTTTTTTCAGGCTAAACACCTGCTGTTCTCACCTTCAGGTCTTGGGGCTGGTGGCCTAGCAGTTAAAGTAACAGATGTGTAACAAAATGGTCGCAGGTTCGAGTTCCTCAGGGAAGGCAATGGACCTGTGGCTGGGTGGTTGCAGGTTTAAATCACAACTGCCAGAAAAGGTACTGAGCATGGTACCGTCCCCACACACTGCCCCCTGGTCACTGTTGTCATCGTGGGCCCCTGCTCACGTGTGTGATGGGTTAAATGCAGGAGGTTGAATTTTGTTGTGTGTGCTGTGGTGTGCTGTGTGATCACAATGAAAAATGGGAATCACTTTTTTGAGCTGAACCTTTCTGAGCTTTCTGTATTACTCTACTAAATCTTCCTGTCCCAGTCTGTGAGCCAGAGTGTTGCGCTGTCTGTCCCTCTGTGTTGGACTCCCAGGACCCCTGTAGGGAAAGCCACAGTGTCATGCTGCACTTTCAGGCTGTGTGATGTTGCATTCCCAGTGCTGACCAGGGTAAGTGGGTTTAACCTGAGGTTAAGCGTCTCGCTATATAAGCGCAACCACAACAAATCCTTCGCCAGAGAGCTGGACAACCAACCCCCAGGCTGCTGGTCGTTAATCTAGTCCCCAAAGCACTGCGAGGCTTTCCCTTGAATACAGGGGGATTTGTTTACTCTATTCTGTAGGTCTTGGAAGGCTGACCAGCTATATACAGTATGTTTAGCTCAGAGAGGCTGTGTGTGTGTGTGTGTGTGTGTGTGTGTGTGTGTGTGTGTGTGTGTGTGTGTGTGTGTGTGTGTGTGTGTGTGTGTGTGTGTGTGCGTGCGTGCGTGCGTGCGTGCGTGTGTGTGTGTGTGTGTGTGCGTGCGTGAATGCGTGTGAGTGTGTGTAAGTATGTGTGTGTGTGCATGCACAAATGCGTGCGTGTGTATGTGGTGGGGTGGGGGGAAATCATTGGACTGGTACCACAGATCTGAGAAGTGGGAGAGAGTTCAGCCTAGGAGTGGTACAGATGTTTGTGTAAAGTAGAGGGCTGTTCAATCTTTTCTATTACATTTATTCTGAACTTTGGCAGTGGAAGAGTATAAACACTATTATAATTTTGGGAAAGGGCTATGGGTGAACTCATGTAATGCAATAAATAACTTGCGGTGAATGTGGACGTAAAGCCACTGTTGTAGCAATTACTCTGTAACCACAGCAACTGTCTGTGAGTTCGTAGCACACCAGCTCATAACTACACGGGCGTGATCCAAAAGCAAAACATTACCGATCAACTAATGGCCTTGTTTTGCACTACAATCAATCAGATTATCTTCAGGACAGTATTATTAGTTCTAATATTTTTTTTACCAAAGAATGTTTTTATATATTTATGTCAAGGCTTCACAAATGTTTCTTATTGTCGCATGTGGCACTGAATGTTGGGATTCGTTCTGCGGTACACATGTCACAGAGACAGTCAGATGCTCCTGAAGATGAGTCTTTGTATTAGAATCAAACAATCTGATTAATGTCAACATGTGTATGTCTGCGTGTGTGTCACTGTGACATCCTGTTTGCTAAAAAATTTATGTGACTGTTGGTCATCTGCAAGTCAAGGACCACAGAGTTCACCCGAACTGCAGCTGTGCTCACTGGAAGAGCATAACTCCGTCAAGCACTCCAGGATCACCCCTACATCATCTGCCCTGAGCTCTGTTGGACTGGCTTTTACGAGTGTATTGTTGTGGACACAAGATGAAATATGATTTTTATATTACAAATGACAAAAGCATAAAAACCCAAAAGCACGATCTAAAAACCCATATGGACATTAGTTCAAATGAGTAAATCACTCAAAAATGCTCAAATCATTTTTAAAAATCTTTTTATTTCCAGGAAATAGAAAGACAAATTATTGTCATTAGAAGGCAGCTCTCAGTGTGATTTCACAGGGAAAAATAATTGCCTTACTGCAGGTGACACTGCAAATGATTGGGAATATGACAATATAACTCACAGCGATGGAGCAGTCCACACATCAGTCCTTATAATCTGCCAGATCAGGTGCTTCTCAGTAGGACCAAAAACCATGGAGGAGAGACTGGAGAACACTGATCAATCTTGCAGTTTTATTTATTAGAGCAAACTATAGAACGAAGACACAGTGTGTCAAAACATTAGACTTTTGGTTGCATAAATAAAAAAAAATAAGACTGCAAGATTCATCAGATCAGATTATAAGGATTGATGTGTGGGGTGCTCCATGTCTCTGAGTTATTTTTGTCATATTCCCAGTCCTCTTGTTATGAAAAGTGGCCGGTGGAAAAGTGGTTGTTGTGGACGCTCTCGTAGACAAATAAACGGGTCGGAGTGTGTTTGTAAGCACTTGTAATGGTTCCAGGTTGTCTCTGAGCTCAACATTTCAGACAACAAGAATATTTACTGAAGTAATATAGCTGCTGGAATATGGATGTTGTAAATATTAAAAATAGAATTTCACATGAACCTCAGCTATCTATCATGCACCACTCAAAACACATGCTTTTAAAATACCTAAACTGAATAAAAAATCCCTTGTAAACATCTGGCTTTTATCGAGACTGGTGTGTTTTTTTATTGTTTGTGTGTAAAAGACAATCACACTTTATACCATTGGCCAGTGTGCCTTTCATAAACAAAGATATCAAAATATTTTTAATGATTAAATCGCTATTTCCCACTAATTTTTAAACATCGACCTATAGCAGCTGTGGTACTGTAAGAGGCTCTGTGCTGGTGTTATGAAACTGCATATTGCAGAGTTAAGCAGATGGAACAAAATCTATTTTGAATCATTACAATTGTTTTTCAATCAACGTTTTTTTGCTAAGCCTTAAAGGAATACGCCACCCTCAGAGTTGGATAAGTGGGCAGAAGCGTTTTCTAGCAGACCCAGCCATTGTCTGAATCTGGCAGCGCTGACCTTAGCTTGGTTTTTACACCAGTCCTCATGATGCAGTGATGGAGAATCAAGAAGTTCCTGCCTGGGCGGGTGTAGCTTGATGGGTCATGTGATATAGGCCACCATTTCTTCCTGTTACCCATATGCCTGATGAAGATCCACAAGGATCGAAACGTTGCATTTTAAAGTAATAAAGTTTAACTTTTGGAGCAAACGAGGCAGTGTGCAGACCCACATCTTTACAGAATCAAGAAGTTCCCCCAAACAGTGTTCAAAACATAAGCTATTCTTCCTGTCCCACCCCAGTCCGGTTTGTCTGCCTCTGTCTGTGAGGCAGTGTGGAAGGTATACTCCTAAATCTCTTTTATTTTGACTCAACGCTTTTATGACGTACTCACACTCAAAATGGAAGGAATTGTTTGCACACGTGCACTTAAAAAATGTCCCTCAGCTTTTTTTGTTTTTAAATCAAGTTCACTCAAAGGACCTGCTCCTGCTTTTGCATTGTCGGTGCTAGGATGATATGCGGGCCTCTGAGTTATCGACCTCTGAAGGCTCTGAGAGTGTTATCATGCGTTCCCCTGAAAATCAGCTTTTGCATTTCCCAGCATGAGACAGGAGTAGCAGCGCTGGAAATGTGTGTGTGTGTGTTTGCGCGTGTGTGTGTGTGTGTGTGGGGGGGGGGGGGGGTGACTGATGAAAACATGTTGTGGAGATGCTTGCCAGATCGGAACCTAAAACCGTGAATAAATAGAACACAGTGTTTCATCTCCAGAAATGTCTCCGAGAGCTATTTCCTGTGAGAATGTCTGTGGCCCAGGTTAAAGAGCTGATCGTAGCATTCATTTAGCGGATGATAACTTACAGGTCCCTTTTCGGGTCCTTCAACTGGTGATGTTGTCGTTTTTATGGAGTGTGTATCTTTTCATCTAGTGTGTGTGTGTGTGTTTGTGTGTGTGTGTATGTATGTGTGTGTGTGTGTGTGTGTGTGTGCATGCATGTGTATGTGTTGAGAATGTTTTTCTCTGTTGTGTGTCTGTGTGTGTGTGCATGTGTTGTCATTAACAAACTGCACTTTTCTAAATAGTCTGTAATAATGCACTGCTTATAAACAGTGCTGTTCTTCAGGCTAGTATCATATAATTATGTCATCACCCACAGGATCTCCCAGCCATGCCAGGTGTAAAGCTGCTCACTGACAAAGGGGATGGAGATCTTGAACTCAAACACGTGTGTATGTGTGTGTCTGTGTGTGTGTGTGTGTGTGTGTGTGTGTGTGTGTGTGTGTGTGTGTGTGTGTATACGCACGGACCAGAGACCCGCAGTTCAACAGTTGCTTCCAATATGTTCTAAGTCAGTATACATCTGCGTTCAGGGAAATAAGCCTTGCATTCAAAGTGAACACATTTTTTCCATAAGCTATGCTGTGTGTGCTAAAAATGTATTTAAACTCTCCCCCCTCAAACATACGAGAACAATAATTTTTCATATCTGGTTTTATGATGGTGTTAAGCAGTATGTTGCCATTGGAGGCAGCTGCCTGCACAAAAAGAGACGTCCAAAATGTCACATTCCTCCATTCAGTACAAATCTGTCAGTAAAAAAGGCCCTGTACATCCCAAAGCCTAAGGCAGGCCATTCCAACACAACAACTGTACAAAAGCACAACTCACGGTGCTCTCCAGTACTCTATGTCTAAGACATATAACCATTAGCCAGAGTGAAGGAACTCTTTGTGATTTTATGCAATCCCTATCAACTAGGGACACGGTCAGAATTCATGCAGGGACAGGAGCCTTGACAGGGCCAGCCAAGTCAGGATTATCAGACTGTGCAGGATTTCGTAACGTCTTGTAACAATGCATAAGTTACTGTCCAGTGCAATTAATAAGTGTGATGGATTATAACATGCTCCTAATTGGCCGTTTCAACACTACGTGTCATTGTGAAACATTACCGCTCACATAAGTCTCGGCTGTCTATTTCCCCAGCTCTACTGCCAGATGCAGCTGCTAGCATTGTCTTTTGGATGTTTTAGTCCTAGTATGAATGTTGATGGCAGTTGTCAGGCCTCAGAAACAGGATGTGATCTCACTATGGTGCATAAACATATGTGTGGTGTGCACACACATGCGCACATGACGGTTACCGCAAGGCCAGCAGGGGCACAGTATTTGTGTTATGAGGTAGTTAAGGCTGCTGGATAATTACAGCTGGTTTTCCAAGTTACTAGGCCTCGCCTGTGTGTGTGTGTGTGTGTGTGTGTGTGTGTGTGTGTGGTTTGTGCGCGTGGGACTGTGGGTGTGTGTTTGTGTCTGTGTTTGCATTCATGTGTGAAACTATGCACAGATGTGTGTTTGTGTGTGTCTGTGTCTATGTCTGTGTGTGTGTCATGCTGTGGGTGTTTGTGTATATGTGTATTTGTGTGTCATGATTGTGTTGTGTGTGTGTTTGCTTGTGTGTCAGGGTAGGCTAGGGTGATTGAGTGTGAAGCAAAGGGAAACAGAGAGGGAGAGACAAGTCGTTCATTTCCAATTCGGTATCTTTGTTTTGCCTGGTAACCAAACCGAAAACATGGCTTTGCTCACAATGTGCCGCCCATATCTGCTTAGCTGTCTGCATCTCAGCAAGCAGGGGCATCTGTTCCACGTTTGCATACTAGCATGAAACAGCAACCGCTGCTGGAGACTAGCTAACTGCGCTGCTATGCAAGGCCTGTGCTTGTGCCTGTGCCTGTGTATGTGGTGATGCTTAACAGTGGGACAGCCAGGGCACTGGCAGCACCCAGGTTCAGCGTAACTCACTGACACATGGGACACATGTTACTGATTCCCCCCTTTAGCCAAGTCACTGCAACCCATGCTCCGAGTGACAGCAGCTGGGCCCAAAGCTGACGCCTGTGGTTCATCGACCGCTGAGGTATTCTGTGTCTAATGAGAGTTGCAGCATGGGACTGCATTGCACCCTACCAAGTCATTCCAGAGCACTTTTTGTTTTTGTTTTTTGTGTGTGTGTGTTGCTGGGTTGACCCGCATGCTGACACGTGCTGCATGCCAACGCTGAGTGAACCTGGACCCCATAACTGGCAGGAAACCGTGTGTGTGTGTGTGTGTGTGTGTGTGTGTGTGTGTGTGTGTTTGCCTGTGTGTGTGTCATGCTGTGCATGTATGTGTATTTGTGTTTCATGATGTGTTGTGTTGTGAGAGACAACACTACTACCCTACTCTGGGAGACCCTACCCTACTCTGGGAGACACTGAGAAACGAGACTAAACACCACTACTATACTCTGGGAGACAGTACTCTGAGAGACCCTAGCCTATTCTATGAGACACTACCCTACTCTGGGAGACACTGGGAGACAAGACTAAACCCTACTACCCTACTCTGAGAAACACTACCCTACTCTGGGAGACAGTACCCTACTCTGGGAGACACTGTGAGACGAGACTAAACCATACTACCCTACGGTGGGAGACCCCTGCCGATTCTCAGGGCCCTCTGGAGAGTTTAGTGTCTGCGTGGCGGAGAAAGGAGAGACAAAGTGTGTCTCTCTCTGGTGATGCTGTGTGTGTGTATGTATGTGTGTGCGTGTCTCTCTAGTCAATGCCCCTTTTGTGTGTGGTGAGGACTAAACGCTGAGGTCTATTTCTCCTCCTCTCAAAAAAAGAGAAAAAAGACTTCAGGGATGGTTTCTCACTCCCTGGGAAGCCTGTCGACTGTCTGCCCTGCTGGATGAGACCGCCACAATTTGTTTTTCTTTTTTTCTCCCCTGTACGAATAATTTTTCCAAAGAATGTGGCGTTTGAAATCTTTGATGGCGAGACAAGAATCCCGTTCTTTCCGTTTCATGCGAAAATTGACTGTGATCGGACTTTAGTGTCTGTTACAGTGTGGGTGGTTATCGGTTATCTAAATACTACTGTTATTTATTCGCTTTAGCGAGCCAAGCGCTGACGGGCCATCAGAGGAAGCTCATTTTTGGGAAAGCAGTTGCTGTCTTTTTTTTTTCTTCGATCCATCGAATGCTGGAGGGGATTCTATTTTCTTTCCTCCTTATTCGCAGGAGCTACAAATTTTCGATGAGCGGAAGGTCAAGGGAAGGAGATGCTAGGAAATCACGCTAGATTCTGGCTGAGCTCAGTTTGGCAGTCATGTAGTTCACTGTGTTCAACGGTAGTTGCTCTGTGTGTGGTGTCCTCATTTTCATTCACTATTTCCAGTCATCATTTACCATATTCATGGCGGGTTTGGATCTTTTACCTCACGGCCTTGTAGGTTGGTTATTTTGGCCTCAGGTTTTGGTAGCTTGCTAGCTACAGTATTCTGACTGATTAGCTTACCAAGGCTATATGATTAGCTTACCTAGGTTACCTATCTATCGCCAGTTTGTAATGTACAGATTTCTGGTGCTGTAACAAGGGGTGGGCCAAGCCACCAGAGATGTGGCGACGACCACTAATGTCACTGTTCAGGCTTGTGGATTTAAGTCTAAGGGCAGTTCAGCTGACAGGTTTGGCAGTGATGGCACTGGTGTGTTGGCAGTCTATCTAGCATAATAATAACTGGAAGGCAGCTCTAGAACACGACCAAGGCTACAAAAGCATACATCAAGCCAAGGACAATAACACAATAAATGTAAACTGGCATGACTGTTGTCCCACTCCTTCCTAGGTTTGCATAGCAAAAAAGCTATAAGATCTAAAGCGTATTGGGCAGGTGGTTTTGGTGGTGATCCGCATCACTATCTGGATCCAGGATTTTTTTTAAACGATTCTTTATTATTGGGAGGACTATCTATCTTTCTATCTATCTATCTATCTATCTATCTATCTATCTATCTATCTATCTATCTATCTATCTATCTATCTATCTATCTATCCATCCATCCATCTATCCATCCATCCATCCATATATACATATACATATCCACCAAAAATCTGATGACCGTGCTACTGAGAGCTAGACCTGGCCCTGACTATAAAGGAAGCAGACACTGAAAGAAAAACAAGAGGGCAATCTCGGAGAGATCAAACGAAAATCAGGGGAATGGTCCTGACATGCTTGGTAGGAGGTTCGCACTGGTAGACAGTAGATCCACAGTTTAGGCCACGGTGGGTAGAGGGGAGTTAATAGCCTGACTTGACATCTTCACCACCACCACCCCTGCAAAAAAAGATAAGGAATACTGTGAATTATTTTTGCCTGTCTTGTATTAAATATTGAGCAATACGTCTTTCTCAGGATGTTTTTTTTTCTTTGTAAGCACTGAACCAGAGAAAAATGCCAGAGATGAGATCTTAAATTCTTTAACCGGAAACCAACCCTTACTGTTTTTGTAGTAATACAAAGTAATTTTTGTTTTCTTTGCTTTGATGCAACCGGACAGAGGATTGCTAGCTTGTTTTCTGCGTTGCTATGCAGCAGGCTTCAGCTAACAGGGCTTGGTACATCATGCATTGACAGGGATTAGCTTTTAGCCATTCTGGATGGATTGGATGGATTGTCTTTGAAAACATTGAGACAGCTATGCCAAACCCTTACACAATATCCTCTTTCAATCAAGGAAAGAACACTCATACTGGCTAGAAGCTTACTTTTAATATACACACCCATCAGAGTTTGCGATCGTCTCCAGAGTGCTGGGAAACACCTACTGTCCTCAGTGTTAACTAGTGTCCAGTTGTGTCTACATGAGTTCTGTGTGTGTGTGTGTGTGTGTGTGTGTGTGTGTGTGTGTGTGTGTGTGTCTGTGAGGCGGCGGGAGGAGCTGCGAAATGGGACCACAGACGAAGGCACGAGGAGAGAGTGTGTGGCTCTGGTGCGAGGAGAGTGTGTGTGCTGCTCAGGCAGTTGAGAGTGTGTATGTATCTCAGTCAGGAGGAGAGTGTGTGTGTAGCTAAGTCAGGGGAAGAGAGTGTGTGCGAGCTCAGCATCGCAGCACCTTCTGTGCCCAGGGACCCCAAGCCAGAGCTCCTCCCCCCTCCCTCTCTCACACACTCACACTCACACTCACACTCCACTGCTGAGCGCTTTCACTCTCACACACACACCCTCTCTCTCCCTCTCTCTCACCCTCTCTCACACACACACTCTCTCAGACACCCTCTCTCTCCCACACACACACAGACTCTCTCTCTCTCTCTTTATTTCACACACACGCAGTCAGACTCTTCCCTTTTCTCTCTCTTTCTCAAACACACACAGACACACACAGACAGTTTCCCCTCTCGCTCTCTCTCCCTCACAGTGTCTCTCTCACTGTCTCTCTCTCCGTCTCACACACACACACACACACACACTTTCTCTGTCTCTGTCTCTCTCTCTCTCTCTGTCTCCCTCATACTCATTCTTCTAGTCTTTGAGGTTTACCTTTTATTTCTTGTTTATTTGAATTTACTGTCTCTATTTTTTCCTCTATCTGTCCATTTCTCTTCATCCATTCATTCTTGTATCCATTTATCCATCTATTCATTTATGGGTCTCATAACTTACCTCATGCAGCATATGAAAACTCCATATGGGCTACATCAATCTGTAGTTTACTGCACAAATAAAATACAATTATTTTCTTTAAAAAATAGAAAATGATTAATTTCAGCTATGCTAGTATATTTTTGATTTTCATTAAAGATGATGTTTTTGTTGTGTTTTTCATCTAGCAAAAATGTTTTTTCTTATTTTTTTTATTAACGTTGATATCTTTCTTGTGATTTTCAGCTATCAAAAAATGTTGTTCAGTGAAATCCAGTGTTGCGGAGCATATCCAAATATTGACTGTGGTGTGTGTTTGTGCGTGTGCATTAATACATGTGTGTGAGCATGTGTGCATGTGCGTGTGTGTGCATGTGTGTCCACGTGTGCGTGCATGCGTGGGTGTGAGGGGGCGATTTTTCATTCTTCACTCGCTTACAAACCCAGAGAAATTGGCCGAATCATCAGAACGGATCGTATTTATTTCAGCTCCCCTCCCTCCCATGCTAACCACTCTCTGCAGTGTTTTTGTATTGTGGTCACTGTGACGATGCGCAAACACAGGATCATCAGCAACTTGTCTGTCTCAAAGCAACAGCCCTCAGTCCTGCCAGCCAGCCAGCCAGCCAGCTAGCCAGCCAGCCAGCCCCTCTCCATCCCACGTGTACCCAAAGTCCGCTTCGTAATTTCCAGTGCCAGACTCGGCACAATGCAGCACACTCTGCCAGCCCTCTGTGGCCTGAGAAGACTGCTTTCACTGCTTTATTGCACGAGAAAGTAAAAAATCAACAAAAGGAGGCACTGGTGTTCTTGGGTCCCACGGGTCTAGTTTTTGGTTCCTCCAGCCTGACGGCCTGTAAGGGGTTCTCCCTCCCCGTGGCTCCATATGCTGAGGAACAGGCCTCCTCCCAACAGTCCCAGGAGAGGAGAACCAGTCCGGTGACATAACCTAACAGCGTTTTGTGAGGTGTGCTTCACACTCTCCTGATGCCCTCCCATGCTGTGGGCGAAGTGGGTTAATTGCACCTATAAATGGCCTGATTTCATTCCGAGTCACGCCTTTATTTTGACTATAAATGCATGAATTATTGTGAGTGTTTTATGTGTGGAAACTTATTTTCATTTAATATCAGAGACAGGAATAAGGCATAAGCCATGGTTGTAATTGACTGGAGGGAAGCTGGAGTAAATGAATCAATAAAAAGTATTAGGGTTTTATTCCCAAGCTGCATAATAGAGATATAAAATGGCGGAGTGTTGATTGCGATCTGCAAGGAAAGACTTAAAGGCAGCAAAAAGGTCTGGAAGCAATTATTAAAAAACAGACTTCCAAATGAAGAAAGGCAGTTGCATACATGAGGGGAAATGAAACACAAAAAACTGGTAACTGTTCTACATGCTCTGCACATAAAAGCTGTTAAGATTTGCAACAACAGTTACAAGGTGAGAAGGATACTGAGGATGTGTTTGTTCCCCCTACAGCTGTAGCTGCTCAGAGGCTTAAGGGGTATGCGTCAACTCATTGGCTGTCAGTTTATTTTTTATATGAGAAGATGCCAACACCACCATTCAATTGGTACCACACAAATATGCTCATAAACATGGCCAGTTTAATTGCTGATGTCATGAGTACTCTTTGTGCAACTCTTGTTTCCTTGCTCAAGTAAGTCAACAAAACTGATTACAAGAACAGGATATTAGAGGGATATCCTAACAATGCTTTTAAGTTTATGGTTTCCACAGATGCCGACCGAGGTTAGCATGCTCCGTAGGGGAAAGTGACACCCTTCCCTCACGAAATGAAAACAATCAGCAACTGCTTTCGGGTCTCTTCTACTTCTGGTTTCATGAGGGCTCCAATACAGCCTGTCTGTACATCTGTCTTCACATTTCCCATGATAATTGTCCTAATGCAGATTGCACGCAGTGTACACACATTAAGTGCAGGCCCTGATTTAAACGGTGTGTAATAGCCTGGGATGAAATACGATGCAGTATATTTTAGCAGCTGAGCTAATGACTCTGGTTATGTTGACATCATGTAGATTAGGCAACCGGAACATTGCACATGTTAAACTCCTGCATATTTACGCTGTATTTTGATATGGTATGTATTTGGGCCTTCCATGATTGTGAGGTCTTGTCTCAGCCTGTCCATAGATCATGTCAGTCACTGAGGCAGCAAAATAATAACGTCTCTTAACATGATGGAGCTGTACCACGAGATCTCCTTTCCACTCCTGGCCTCAGCTCAGGGTAGAGGGAGTATTGCCTGGGGAGCGTTTTCCTTGTCCAGTGAGCCCTACCCAGGTGGCTCTGTGCACACCTGGCTTGTGTCACATGCTGCGTGGACGATAAAGGTGCTTTTCTCCAGACCTTTACTCTACTCCTCGTGTGGCTCCTTGGGTGATGGACAGTCTCCTGGAGAGCATCCTGGAGATGATCCATCTCACCGGGTGGGTTTACATCACGCTGGAACATTTTCCACACTCCTCCTCCTCCTCGTCGGGCAGTGAGCTGATACCGTCCACTGTTCACATCCCTGTTACATAACCGCTTGGGATGGATGACTGCAAGCTGCCACAGCAAATGTGCAACTGCTTAGAAGGCGTTCACATCGTGATGGATATTGTGACCAATACGAAACAGAGACAAGAAGTGCAAGAAGTGCAAGAAGTGAGACCTGCCTTTCTAGATTATGCGGCAAATTCTATACAACGTGGACGTTCTGCTGCTTAGAAGGTGTCCACATCGTGATGGATATTGTGATAGATACGACACAGAGAAGTACAAGAAGTGAAACCTGCTTTTTAAGATTATACTGCACATTCTATACAACATGGACATTCGTAATGCTGTTTTATGCTTCTTTCAGTCTTACTGTGTAGTTTACTATTCTCATTTATCTCACATACAAGGAAAAGAGGTGTCAACTGTAATATTTTGAAAAATTTTCCCATTACATGGAAGGCTATAAAAGTTGAAAGTTTTCCCTGTAAAGTTTAACAGTTGCACATGGTCATGAACTTTTTTAGGTATTCGTGAATTACATCAATCTCCTTTGTGGCCTGACTTTTTACATATTTTATTTGATGAGAAGCATGGACTGGAATTATGAGTTTTCAGGACTTTGAAGTAGCACGTTAAAACTGCATGGTATTTCCGACATCTATCATCTCCACTGTGCATTCCAAAAAAATAGCCACGACATAAACGGATCTATATATTATTGCACAACGTGTCTAGAATATCCCAACACGTACTACACATACCTGCACACCCACATGCACAATACACTGTCGAGATAGTTATATTTGTGCACATACATATGCTGGGGCACACACACATGCTCTCACTCACACACACACACACACACACACACATACACACACAGAATGCAGACATATCCATTTGCACGCACAGAGGCACAGCGTGGAATTTAGGTTCCCTGATTTGCCGCTTGGGGTGCGGAAAAACACATGTAGCCACTTAATACCCAAGGCTAGATTTTGCACTCGTTTAAAGCATATCCCTGACGATGTCTCCACTAAAGCAAACCCCAATGCCACTGGCCCTGCCACCCTGGAGCCACCCTCCCTCACTGCAAAGCTGATGCCATGCTAGGTTGGCTTGGCTTGGCTTGGCGAACATTGTTCTTGGCCATGAGAGCCTGTGCCATAAGTGGGCGCCTCACCCTCCAAAATACTTTACAGATGGTTCAAGATCCAGCAATATAGGTCTCACTTTATCCCCATGCATCATAAAGTGTGAGCTAATTCATGCCTTCCCTTTGCCACAGGCTGCTCGTTTAGAATAGAATATGTAGTATAGAATAGAGGAGAGTAGTATAGAATAGAATAGTATAGAATACAATACAAAAGAACAGAACAGATCTTTATTGTTATTATATATAATGGAAATAAAGTGCTCACCAGTCAGCATATCATTCATATGACTATAAAAAATGATGGAGTGTTATTTATTTTGTTGTTTCTTATTTTCTTTGCTGAGTGCACTCTTTCATGCTCTCTCCTGCTCAGAGGGCGACTTTGGTGTCCAGGAGGTGCTGGAGCTCTTGCCATTGACAGCACTAGGGGCCAGGGTGGCATGGTTGCTTTTTAAGCACAATAGAAAAGGAAGAAAAGTCCGCACACTTGAAGTCTGTGCAATAGATAAAGCTTTACTGGTCCTTTTTATCCTTGAGGTCACAACTAGATCCTGCACCTTGTTACAGATGAGCGGTGACTCTCCATCATTCTACAAAGTACAATAGAAAAAATAGTAATAATAAGAAGAAGAATCTTTACTTGTAAATCACGTTTCATACAAAGGATGTAGTTCAAAGTGCTTTGACAGTTTGGCAAGAAAACACAAGACAATATTAGCTGTAGTGCAGTAGCAGCAGAAAAAAATAATCCATCAGGGCGCTGTCAATAGCTCTGCTTGTGTCCCCCTGGGACATGCACAATGCACAAGGCCTGGCCCAAAACGTGAATCAGCCACATGCAGCAGCTTTCAAGCTCCAAAACAAGTCCAGTTGCATACAACTTAGCTCTTTTGAATAAGTTCACTGACTCTTGCATCTTTCCAAGAGATGTGTTTGGATAAATTGGGCTCTGAATCGCTTTAAGGGTGTTTGTGGACAACTTTGGAGGTCTGCACATCGCAAATGAAGTGCCTGACAGCACCAACACAAAACAAGTGTGTTTACACGTTTGATCTGATATATGGCTCAACTCAACTCAAGATTTGAAATGATATTCAGATCACAGTCATAGCTTTGACAGTTTGACAGTTTTAGTAGACATTTTGGTAACACTTTATTTGGACAGCCTGCCCACAGATACTTAACAGATTGTTGGTTGAAATTCAGATTTATTGTGTTTATCGGTTACTCATTTATCACCTTAATTAAACCCACCCCCTAACTACACTATACTGTATGTCTGTGTGTATGTATGTATGGGTGTATGTATGTATGTATGTATGTATGTATGTATGTATGTATTTTCACATGATTTCGGAGGATGCTCTTTATATCCATTCAAACCATTGGGTTTTGTGTGGGAAAACCTACAACAAAAGGCCAATTTCTTTAACTTGAGCACATAAAAACAGATAAATATTTCCAATGGTATACTTCAGTTAATGCAAGATCTTTTTGTGAGTAATGAAGAAAAGCCCATGTCTGGTCTGAATCACTGATGGATATAATCAGAATGGGAACCTGCCAGTTTATTCAGATTAACTTGCCGATTTTAAGCTAATAAGTCAAACAGAAACAGATTTCAAGGAAAATAAACTAAACGTTTTACAACATGCCTCAATCCTAACCTTTGTTTGGAGTCAACGATAAGGATTTTTAGGGTTGATCTAAGGCACAAACCATGTAATGTTTCCAGCCGCGTGTGCATTTCACTGGCACGTTAAAATGCCAGCCTGTCCCGCTCTGCCAGCAGTGTGTCATTGGGGTGATTCAGCTGTTGGCATGGGCTGTTTACAGGCAATTTGTGGTGCACTTTTAACAGAAACAAGCATTTCGCCTCATTCCGATAGATTTTACAATTAAACCATTATCTATTTGCTCTATTCAAGCAGAGGAAAACAACGGAACTAGAGGCCAAAATCGAAAAACTGAAAAAGTTTTCATGATTTTATTTTGTTTTTGATTGTTGGCTCAAAGTGTACATTTGCGAGGTCCCTAGACACCCGCCCAAACCGCTTGTGTCGCACTGCTTTACTTTCTCCTTCAGAATCATAAAAACTTTCGATATGAGGTCACCCTTTGGGGTTGGAGTGGAGGTTTTGATGCGCGTGCTGACATGTCGTCACAGCAAGTACCGTGTTGGGAGGGCCAGGGTCTGATATGATCTGCCTGAAATGGGCTTCTCTGTGGCCTGCTTGGCAACAGGCAACAGCTGAGCCAATGCTGTTAACTGGCCCTCTGCAGTGAGTGAAGGCTTCCAAACATGCATGAAGACCAAGAATTTGGAAACCTGTGAATGCAGTAACTGGGTCAATCAGGAGACATAACAAGTTCAGGGATTGCACTGTGGATCATCACTATGGGTTTTATTGTGGGTGTTCCTATTGTTACAGTATATCCTGTTTTATTCTAATGCATTGGAGAAAGCTGCCTTCTTTTACACACAATCTCAGGTAGACCTAGTGTTCATGTGTTGAGTTAGGGCAAGCTTAGTGGTAACTTTTATATTCATATTAAGGCTGTTTTTGTAAGTTAACTACAAAATACAAAACATTTATTTGGCAACGTTTATCTTTTAAAAACTACTATTTTTATGTTATGCTGTTAAGAATAACAAGCAGCAATATGTAGGTACAAGCGGTGCGTAATGCAATATCCATATAGTGTTCATATTGCTGACGTAAGCCAAGTGCGCCTTGTGGTGGAGAAACGAAACCCAGTAAAAAGAAGTAGCACCTGTAAGACCGAGTCTGCCTATAAGTTTATCTAGACAACTTAATGTCAGTAAGACATAAAATATTACACGCAATACATGTGTTTTGAATATTCTCAAAGTTCCCAAAAAGGAGTGCGTAATAGTGATCGCTAATCTCAGTGAGTTCCGACAGCCATTTCATTTGACATCTTTGAAACCATCGGCAAGAATTCCAAACTTCCTAGTGTTGAGGAGAGTAGTGTTAACTGCTATACACAAAACAATCAAACCTCTGTCATACCAGCACAGTTCGTATCGTTTTTAAAACAGTATGTGTTCTCTTCCCGGGTGTCATCAATTGACGCACATCTCCACAAAAACGCTATGATTGTAGACGTTCACGCACACAACCGCTCAAATCAAATCCTTAGGAATGTGCTCTTTCAGTGGTAAGACATACAAACCGTTCCGATCGGACAATACCGGTAAAAAGGCTCACTGACAGAAATAATTTGTTCCAGACACACAGGGCTCACCAGCAATGCGCACGTACCCAAAATATCAAAGCGCACTTAAATCAGGTAATTCCGTCGCGTTTCTGACTCTCCGGACGTCTGCAGTGAACGTGTTTGACCCCACCATGCAAACTGTCACAGTGTTTTACACACACTACACAATAATCTAAATGTCTCATATAACGAGTAAAAACGCAGGTCCGTTCTGCAGTTTACAAGCACCACGATATCCAGTGTTAGTGGGGAATATGACAGTCAACGTGGCCACTTACTGACAACGTATCATGAATAGCACTGCAAAATCATTTTTATGTGTTAAATAGAGTAAAGGGCCGAATGAATGCTTCAAAGACACCAAATTATGGTAAGGTCGATAAACAATACTGTCAGTCAGTTAAATGTGATTTGAAGGTGTACATATACGGTGGTGCAATCTTAGTTCCATTCGAAGAAGGGGCCATAATTGCGTGGAAGGTCAAATGCTCCCTCAATATGATACCACCCGGGAGAGAAAGTATGTTGTATGTATTCTCTGTGAATCGCTCCTCCCTGTGACCAGCCGCAGCTCAGCATCCTTCGGGGAGACGGGCTTCATGTTTAGGGGGTGGGATTAGCGCGCCGTTGAAGGGAGGGTAAAGGGGAGGGGGGATGTCTGAGCCGGTGCGAGTCTCCTCAAACAGGTAGACTACATGAGCAGATGACGCTATCACAACGGAATTATGTAATACTTCCATGGTAGATTCAGACATCTCATATTTAACTTGATTGACATGGTCGTTCCAAACTGCATATAAGAGGCAGAGCCCTTTGCGCAGCAAGTCATTGTGCCTCCAGTCCTGTGTGGATATAGTACACCCAGTGGATTTACGCAGCGGGTTCTCTGACAGACTTTTCACACTTATGTGAAGAATATATACATTTTTTCTATTATTTCGTTTACCCATTTGGACCAGCTATTAGTTTGTTTTTTTACTCTATCGGGAATTGTACCTTTAAAGAGGTAACGCGTTTTA
Organism: Setipinna tenuifilis; assembly: GCA_030347295.1. Taxonomy (NCBI): domain Eukaryota; kingdom Metazoa; phylum Chordata; class Actinopteri; order Clupeiformes; family Engraulidae; genus Setipinna; species Setipinna tenuifilis. The sequence continues at coordinate 19,891,562 of CM059286.1, forward strand.
CCCCCTAATAACTGAAATACTTGGGTTGTTTATGATATTCTGACAAAAATACTTTAACTTTTTAAGTTCGATTTTATTTTTTAGAATTTCCTCTCTTAGAAACAGATAAAAGGACTAAGCAAAGATGAAAGGTCACTTATCCAATATGTGATTAATACTGTATTGTCACTATCCTTATAAATCTTTTTGTAATTTTGGTTGTAGTGACCTGCAATCTATCTTTGGGTCTGTTGTCTTCGCATTGGTCGGCTATAAATAGTCAAGTGGCAACTTTGGTCATTTTCCTACTTATTTACGAATAACAGTAATTTATATGTATTCGTTATTTTAAATTTAACTTTATGTAGCGGTGTCTCTTGGTTTTACTACCCTTGCTGATGACTGATGTTTGATGTTCTTTAAAGGAGTAATGATACTTAGAGGTCTGTGCTTACTACCACTGCTACTCATTTGTGCCCCAGCGCAATCTCAAGGTAAACTCACAACTTAATGTCACACTTTAAGTGTCTGTATTACATCTGGCTTCAGTGTTACAGCTAGGCTATCATAATTAAACTGCACATTACTTAAGTATGAATGTTTTATTCGTGTTTCCCATGCGTTGCTATAATGCACATCACTCTTTACTGCTATGATCTTACAGACATTAGAAAAAGTTCTAATGTTTTTTTTAACGTTTTCTACAAATGAATTAAGGTCTGTGTGTCTATACAATGCCCCTCTCCAGTTTACAGGCAATGCATTCTTTGTTTAAATATTACGACTGTTAAATTGGTGACTAAGTTCGCTGAGAAACAATTATTTATCTAACTTTGGCACAATGGGGACATGGGCAGTCTCTCTATATCATAACTTTTAAGGCTTGGGTTTGGCAGTTTTATATCATTTATATCCCTGTGATTAACTACACAACTTAAACTTCAACTTTGGTCTTCCGCTGTCCGCACTTAGATGGGGAGCTGGAGGACGAGAGCGTCTTTGACCTGTTCAGCATCAGCCACATCAACCGGAGAACTATAGGAGCGAAGCTCTTGAAGGGTCACGATGGGGATTCCCCGGCATACCGTTTCATCCGCTTCGACCAGATCCCCTCAGTCAGTGCGCCTATTCTCCGGCAGCTGCTGAAACAGATCCAGAATAATGAAGGCTTCATCTTCATGGCGACTATGCGCCAGGACCGCGCCTCCCGGGGTACGCTGGTCGGACTGGAGAGTTCTAGTGGCCGCCGGCAGTTTGAGATTCTGTCCAACGGTCGTGCCAACACACTGGACTTAGTGTACTGGGTGGACGGCTCTCAAAATGTGGTATCTTTTGAGGACGTTGACTTGTCGGATTCGCAGTGGAAGAACATCACGCTGCACGTGCATGGGGAGAACGCGCACCTGTACGTGGGCTGTACCCTAATTGACAGTTTCATCTTGGACGACCCGTTCTACGAGCATCTTCGGCCCGAGGGTAGCCGGATGTATGTGGCCAAAGGCTCCATCCGCGAAAATCACTTCAGGGTAAGAACTTTGCTTCACACGTAG
>CM059286.1:19898090-19950590 GCA_030347295.1 Setipinna tenuifilis
CTCATCGGCATACAGTATACAGTAGACCTTGAAGCACGACTGCCTGTCATCACTGACTAGCCAATATCTTTGTGTAGACACACATTAGTGTAACATTACTGTAACATTATTAACATTAGTAGCATTAGTAACATTAGCAACGTTAGTAGAACATTGGTGAAACATTCTTCCTCCATCTCTTTGTTTTCCCTGACATGTTTTTGTGTCTTTTTTTCTCATTTTCCACCTCACCTCAAACACTGTCACTCTCTCCCACCTCTTCTATTCTCTCTATGTCTCTTTCTCTCTCTCTCTGTCACTCTCATACACACACGCACGCGCACGCGTGTGCACACACACACACACACACACACACACACACACACACACACACACACACACACACACACATACACACATATACTCTCTGTCTTCCTCTCTCACTCTTATACACACACACATGTGTTCACACACCGACACACATACTCTCCCTCACACTCTCTCTCTGTTTCTTATACTCTCTCTGTCTCTCTCCCTCTCTGTCTTTCTCTCTCTTTTCCTCCACAGTTGACGTCAACACTGTGACAGGCAGTGCGGAGATCGTGGACGTGAGTCCGGTCATCACCACCAACTTCATCGGCCAGAAGGCGGAGAAGCTGCCGTCGGACGTGTGTGAGCGGTCGTGCGAGGAGCTCAGCTCCCTCTTCCAGGAGCTCAAGGGTCTGCGCATCGTCGTGGGCAACCTCATGGATGGACTACAGAAAGTGGTAGGCATCGCTCGCTCTGTTGACATACTGGCTGTGTCTGACACCGAAAAAAAAAAATGCTGCCTTCAAGGAGAGCGTTTGGTGGCAGCAAGGTATCAAGGGTGTCCAAATCGAATAAATACATAAAATGGTGCCTTCAAATTGTACCTTCGTTTTGCCCAATTTTGAAGGAATAAAAAATGCTTCCTTCATGTTGCCTTCAACATCCAACATTCTATCAAACTTTGGTGTTGGAGCTGTTGGTGTTATGGCGACGGTGTTCCGTGTTGCTGTCTAGCCAGGCTGTCTGAAACGAAGGTTTTAATCGGCACCTTGATGCCTGCTTAAGGTATTCTTACCTTCACTAGTTAGACAGTGAAGGCAGCAAGAGAGCAAGTCACTAGCTTTCTATTGTGGACATAGCCACTCTCTCTATTTACTCTCTGTTAAACTGAATTACGACTTCTCCCTCTGTCTGTTCCGAGAGATATGCCATAGTCTGATAAATAGGTTTCCCTGGATCACAGGGCCTCTCTCAAAATACACACCAGGAGAATTACTGAGGTTCAGTGCCTAGATCTGTCACAATTCAGACAATTACAGTAATGCAGACAAGTTTAGACTAGGAAGATGCAAGCTGTTTGCTTTTCCACCTTCCAGACACTTTAGTTTGCTTTTCCACCTTCTACAGGGTTAGACACCAAACACAATCCCCATTGTGCAGAGGCAACCTGAGCCATATCCAAAGAGCCTCAATCCCAATGCATACTTTACCTGTTAGGACATCTTCCCACTGTACAGGACACTGTACACTCGTCTGTGTGTGTGTGTGTGTTTGTGTGTGTGTGTATGAGAGAGTGTGTGTTCACGGGCAATACCCAAAAACTCTAAGCTGCAAACCCAAGCTGCACAAGCTGTTATCACTGTGCACTGTTTGTGTGTGTGTGTGTGTGTGTGTGTGTGTGTGTGTGTGTGTGTTCACTGGCAATACCCAAAAAACCTAAGCTGCAAATTCAAGCTGCACAAGCTGTTATCACTGTGCACTCTTGTGTGTGTGTGTGTGTGTGGGCCTGTTAGCCAGACATTGTATTACTGGACAACAAGGCCAGTTGCTCTTCTCCTCCAAAAGCCCACGCACTGACACTGTTAACTTTTGACCTCACTGTCCTGAGTGCTCAAAACATCCTAAACATCCCAGCACACTCACACACCACGAGGGACACACACATCCCAGCACACTCACACACCACCAGGGACACACACATCCCAGCACACTAATCACAACATCAGGGACACAGACACAGAGAGAGAGGGGGAGAGAGAGAGAAACAGGGAGAGAGGGGGGGTAAAGAAGAGAGAGGGGGGTAACAGAGAGAGAAAGGTAGCAAGAGAGCAAGAGAGAGAGAGAGAGAGAGAGAGAGAGAGAGAGAGAGAGAGAGTTGTGAGCAGTTTTATGGCGTGTTTTATCGAGGAGGATGGGAATGGGAGCGCTGGGGTATTTGGCCCCTGGTGCAGTGCGGCTCCACTTCCTCTGGGAGCCCTTCACCTCTCCACTCCTCCAGCAAGGCAGTCTGGGAAGACCTGGGAGGTAGAGAGAGAGAGAGGGGGAGAAAGAGAGAGATAGAGAGAGGGAGAGAGAGAAAGGGAGAGAGAGAAAGGAAGAGAGAGAGAGAGAGGGAGAGAAAGAGAGAGGAAGAGAGAGGGGGGGGCGAGAAAGTGAGGGGGGGAGGAATGATCCCTGGGAGAAGAAGAGAAAGAGAATGAGTCCTGGGAGAAAGAAAAAGAGAGAATTAGCCCTCTGAGAGAGCGAGAGAGAAAGAGAGAGAGAGAAGGAGACAATTAGCCCTGAGATAGAGAGAGAGAGAGAGAGAGAATCAGCCCTGGGAGAACGAGAGAGAATAAGAGCAGGGGGAGAGAAAGTGAGAGAGAGGGAGAGAGAAAAAGAGAGAGAGAGAGAGAAAAAGAGAGGGAGAGAGGGAGAGAATGAGCCCTGAGAGAAAAAGACAAAAAAGAAAAGCTGGCGAGTCAGCCGGGTCCCTGAGGCTCTTCCAGCACGAGTGGTGGAACATCCAGTCAGAAGGAATTCTCATGCACACACACACACACACACACACACACACACACACACACACACACCTCACACACATACATACATTTGCATACACACACACATGCACTTACTCTTTCATTAATGCACTTTTTGTTTCTTTTTCTCTCTATATATCCCCCTTTCTCTCACACACAGACGTGGACACACACACACACACACATGCACATTTGCAGACACACACACAACCCTGACAGTGAGCCACGGTGTCATCAGGAAGCCCACTGTACAGCTGCCACCCGACCACCTCCACCCAACACAGACACCCCCACCCAACATAACACAGCCCCCCTCCCCCCACCCAGCACTCATAGACACCCCACCCAACACAGCCACCCCCACCCAACACAGACACCCCCACCCAACATAACACAGCTCCCCCACCCAACACAGACACCCCCACCCAACATAACACAGCTACCCCACACAACACAGCCACCCTACCCAACACAGCTGCCCACACCCAACACAGCCAGCCAACCCAACACAGACACTTCACCCAGCCCAACACAGACACCCCACCCAACATAACACAGCCCCCCCCCCACCCAACACAGACACCCCCACCCCATACAGACACCCAACCCAACACAGCCACCACCCCACCCCCACCAACCCAGCCACCCCCACCCTTTGGCTTTGGCTTTGGTTATTACTCAGCCTTTTTTCCTTCTCTCTCCCTCCGTCTTTCACTCACTCACACACAGATGCACAGACACATACACAAATCATACACAACCACACACACATTTGTTCATGCACACACTCTCTCTTTCTTTCTCTCTCTCTCTCTCACACACACATACTCACACACACACACCCTTCTACACGCTCACACACTTCACACACGTGCACAAACACATTAATAATAATTTGGCGCTGTCTGGGGGCTTTGAGGATGTCCAAGTGTACTGAAGCACCAGAGGATCCCTCTATCTTCCTTCCTGAGCAAAGGTGAAAATGTGCAGATTGCACAAAACCAGCCGTGCTCAATGTGCTCAATTCTCACTATCTCCACTGCTCGCCACATTTGCACTCAACCGAGGAATTTAATGCAAGCTCTGCAGCTTTTCTTCCAAGTGTGTGTGTGTGTGTTGTGTGTGTGTGTGCGTGTGTGTGTGTGTGTCTGTTTGTCTGTCTGTCTGTGTGTTTGTGCGTGTGTGTGTGTGTGTGTGCGTGTGTGTGTGTGTGTGTGTGTGTGTGTGTGTGTGTGTGTGCGCACGCGCGTGTGTGTGTGTGTCCAAAACCTCAAAGCCATGTTTTTTGGACCTGCTCTCTGTGAAGTAAGAACAGTGGATGGTTTGGGGTTTTAAGTCTCTTGCTCCATCCCTAAGCAATCTCAACAACAAGTTTATTTGACTCTGCCTAACATCTGTGTCCTCTGTGTCTGTCCTATTCTGTGTGTGTGTGTGTGTGTGTGTGTGTGTGTGTGTGTGTGTGTGTGTGTGTGTGCTCTGCCTAACATCTTTGTGTCCTGTGTGGTTGTCCTATTCTGTGTGTGTGTGTGTGTGCTCTGCCTAACATCTTTGTGTCCTGTGTGTTTGGGGGCTTGTGTATGTGTGTGTTTGTCCATTTTTGTGTGTGCGTACATGCGTGCGTGCATGTGTGTGTGCGTGCATGAGTGCATGTGTGTGTGTGCGTGTGTATGTGTGTGCACGGTACGTTTGTGTGTGTGCATGCATATGTGTGTGTGTGTGTGTGTGTGTGTGTGTGTGTGTGTGTGTCTATCTGTGGTCCAGACGGAGGAAAACACAGCTATGAAGGACGCACTGGGCAAGATGAAGAACTCCAAGGAGAAGCACATGTGCTGGCAGGATGGCCGTCTCTTTGAGGATAAGGAGGACTGGGTCGTGGACAGCTGCACCAAGTGTACCTGCCAGGTGTGTGTGTGTGTGTGTGTGAGAGAGCAGCCTGATGACATTAACACGGGGGCTGTGATGTTGTGTGTGTGTGTGTGTGTGTTTGTGTGTGTGTGTGTCTTTGTGTGTGTGTGTGTGTGTGTGTGTGTGTGTGTGTGTGTGTGTGTGTGTGTGTGTGTGTTAAAGTGGGGGTGGTTTGGGGTCTGGGGTCTGGGAGTTGCTTCCTGCTCTGTTCATCTTGACAGACTGTGTTGTCTTTGGCTGCTCTGTGTGCTGCGTGCCTTTGGACAGGAGTCCAAGATCGTGTGTCACCAGATCACCTGTCCAGCTGTGGCCTGCGCGAGCCCCACCTTCCTGGACGGAGAATGCTGCCCCGTGTGTCTGCGTGAGTAGCTCTTATTGTACTGTGCCGGTGTCCCACATACAGACAGACAGATACACACACACACACACACACACACACACATTCACAAACATACTATGTATGTTTTATATATTACATACACATACTGTACACACCAACACTCACTCAGTCTCTCTCTCTCACTCTCACTCACACATGCACACACACACATACACACACTTACTCAGTCTCTCTCTCTTTTACATACACACATACGCACAAACACTTACTCAGTCTCTTTTTTTCACAGACACACACACACACACTCACACATAGACACATACACACACACTCACACTCATACATAGACACAAACACTGTCACCCACACAGCTGCACATAAATGGAATAACTCAACATTTATTACGGTAAGTTTCAATAATAGAGCCATGTTATTGTTCTGAAGCCCATTTACGTTTAAAGACTGACCACAGATTTTATTGGGCCGAATTAACCACCAAAACCAAATGCTTCCAGCCTATGAAGTGGTCACTGTGGGCTCAGAAAGATGATGTCATCGCGGAGCTGAGCGCTCCAAAACACGCTGGCCAGTGTCCTCTCCCTCCCTAATCCCGTTTTCTCCGCGGAGCATTCCAACACCACCTCAGAATGGGGAGGGTGTGTGTGTATGTGTGTGTGTGGGGGGGGGGCAGAGATTGTTGCAACTTTAGGTGGAGTTGCATGCTTGTTTGGAAGGATTGAAGTCACTTGGTTTTATTGTGTCTTTCTCTCTTCCTGCTTTCTGTTTCTCTCTCTCTTTCACTCACTGTTCACCCTCTATCTGTTGCTCCCTCTTCATTTCCTCTCTCCCCTCTCTATTCCCCTTTCTCTCTTCATTTCACTCTTTTACTCACTGTTTCTCTCCTTCGCTTCCTTTCTACATCTCTCTCTCTCTCGTCTTTCTCTCACTCCCTCTCTCCTTTTCTCTCTGTCTTCTTTTTTCTCTCTTCTCCTCTCTCTCTTCTCCTCTCCCCCTCTCTGAGCAGCTAAGGACAGTGACGATGGCTGGTCTCCCTGGTCTGAGTGGACAGAGTGCACAGTCACCTGCGGTACCGGCACCCAACAGAGGGGGCGCTCCTGTGATGCCACCAGCAACCCCTGCACAGGGCCCTCCATCCAGACAAGGAAGTGCAGCCTGGCCAAGTGTGACAGTCGTGGTGAGTGGCAATGATGTGCATGTGTGTGTGTGTGTGTGTGTGTGTGTATGCGTCATGGTGAGTGGCCATGATGTGCGTGTGTGTGTGTACTGTTGTAAGTGGCCATGATTGTGAGTGTGTGTGTGTTTTCCAGGCAGCTGTGGTGAGTGGTCGGTCACCACACCGCATCATCATCCAACACATGCATGTTAGCCCAGTGACTCAGTACTTTGGTTAAAGACCACGCACACCTCAAACTCAGCTCACTCAAACCAAACATCAAACTCAGCAGAATTCATCTAATGTTCCTGTAGCTGTGTTTGTCCCATGGGCGTGTATAGGCTCAGAACATGCTGGCCATCCTGCTGATCCCCTGGCTCTCTAACTGGGACACAAAGAAAATGGCTCAGACCAGCCCATTAAAGCAACACTAAGTAGTTTGTTCAACCCTTAAATAATGTTTGCATTAACTTGTAACAGGGTGAACCGCACTTCTGAATTCGCTCTGCAGCCCTCCGTGGGCTGCAACCGCACTATGCAAGTTTGCCAAAGCGGGTCGCCAATCTGTAGTTCGAATAAGACAAAAGTAAGACAATTCCGCTTTCAACCTTTAGGGCGACCGAGAAGGAAAAGTGTTTTAGTGCTGCTTTAACACCTCTTTAAAGGGAAATCATTAAAGGGAATGCTGTATTGAACTGGCTAATGGGCTCAGGTAGCCACAACCTATAGCAAGGACCAAAGATGTCACCTGTCACATCCAGCATCCTGAGAAGAGCGGCTGTTACTTGTACACCATGTAGTGTAACCAGAGGTGGACATCCAGGGTTCAATAAGTAAAAGTTCTGCCACAACTCCTCAGCCAGGCAGATGAGCTAATTAGTGAATTCACCTGTATCAGGACCACAAGCAGGAGGAATATATGGCAGGACTTTTCCTTTTTCAAGCCGGTTTGTCCGCCACTGAGTGTAACCAAATGAAGCTAAGCTTGGATAGACAAACAACACACACAAGCAGAGCTAGGACACAAGTCAGCCAGCTTCAATAATGAACAGTTCTGTGCTGTTGCTGTTCCCTGCTGATTCTGTGTTTCTGCTCTGTGCCCTAAAAAAAACCTCAAGGACCCCCCCCCCCACACACACACACACAAGGAATGAAGATGAGAAACACGTCGTTTAAACACACTATGCATAGCAGGGGAAGCTTAAGTAGGCAAAGAAACATGAAAAAAAAAATATTTTAATACAAACGGCTCGCAGACCATTTAGGATTTCTGCGGACCACACTTTGAGAAACACTGATCTAGAGTATTGTCCAGCAGGTGTAGCTGGTAGCTAGGGGCCCGAGCACCGTTAGCGGCACCGCTGAAGGGCCGGTAACCTAAGCTGGAGAATGGCTCATTTCCTGCGTTCCTGTGCGATGTGGAAATCGCCGAGGCATGCTCCTGCATTAACGAGGCACGCTCTTGCATTATTATGGAGATCTGGGCATGAACAAAAAAAACACATCCAGCTCTCCTGTGGGCCAGCGCTCACGGGGGATGTTTGTGTTTGCGTGTTTCTAGGTGTGTCTGACCAGCAGGGGAGCTGCGCCGCAATTAGCGTAATGACTCCTGGCTGTCATAATACGAGCAGCTGTTGGAATTGTCAGCAGTTAGGCTCTTAATTGCGTGTAACATTGAGCAAAGTGATCGAGTTGCGTTTCTGAAGTGTGGAGAGCGCTGGAGGCGGAGGAGGTGGTGGTGGTGGAAGCGAAGGCCTTCCACGGAGGTATGCAGAGCTGACGTCAGGCAGGCAGGCAGGAAGGCCTCCACATGTTCTGGTCCTCCCTTTTTTATTTTATTGATGAGCTGTTCCTCAAAAGCCTACTTGGAAGTTATTAATGGGAGTTCATCTGCTCTCAACCATGTGAAACTTGCAGTAATTCACCAGTTTGGCTTTACCAGATGAAGCAGATTGATGCAGTCTGGCCCCGGTCAGCGCCTGGCAAACAACAAAGGCCCAGAATGTTCTACTTTCACACACTCCGCCCAGTACGAAGGAAGATTAGGGACTTTCAGTTAGCACTCTAAATTAGCGTGTCTGGGTGTGCGTGCGTGAGTCTGTGTGTTTGTGTGTGACAGTATTTTCAAAAGTTTTTGCTCATGTGCGGTTATATCTTGATGACTGCTTTTTTGCAGCTATTTTGTTTTTCACAACCACAGATCCACTGTTTGTCAGATCAATGCAGCCATTAAAGTCTAGAAAGAACCATACTGTGTGAGGCTTTGTGGAAGGCTTTAATCATCTCAGCTCATAAATTACTCTTTATTGTAGGCTGATTGGCAAAATGTGGACATCTGTTTATGTCTATGTTAATGTATACAATGTATACAAGCCACTATGTGAGATTTAAAAACACTAACTGATTTTGTATGTTCTACACACACAAACACACACCCACATGTGCGCGCACACACACACACACACACACACACACACACACAAACACACACAGAGAACACAGCCTGACTCCGGTATGCCTGCTTCTTGTCCTGTGTAGTGAGACAAGATGGCGGCTGGAGTTTGTGGTCTCCATGGTCATCGTGCTCGGTCACCTGTGGTGAGGGGCAGATCACCCGGATCCGCCACTGCAACGCCCCTGTGCCGCAGCTGGGGGGCAAAGACTGCGAGGGCAGCGGCCGAGAGACGCAGCGCTGTGAAGCTAAGCCCTGTCCCAGTAAGTAGCCACCTCACCTGTGAAGCTAAGCCTTGTCCCAGCAACTAGCCCCCTCACCTGTGAAGCTAAGTCTTGTCCCAGTGACAAACCACCTCACCTGTGAAGCTAAGCTCAATCCTAGTAAGTAGCCACCTCACCTGTGAAGCTAATTCCTGTCCCAGTGACAAACCACCTCACCTGTGAAGCTAAGCTCAATCCTAGTGATTAGCCACCTCACCTGTGTAGCTAAGCCCTGTCCCAGTGACAAACCACCTCACCTGTGAAGCTAAGATCAATCCTAGTGATTAGCCACCTCACCTGTGTAGCTAAGCCTTGTCACAATGATTAGCCACCTCACCTGTGAAGCTAAGCCCTGTCCCAGTTAAATAGGTAAAATGATCAGGCCCAGAAAAACATTAGATGGGCCCAAAAAAACATAGGTTATTTTTATTACTAAAACAGTCAATCAAACTTATCGAGCCTTCTAATTGGGTGGGCCTGATTGACAAGTGGGAAGGCATAGGCCCACCCCAGCCAACCCGTGGCTACGCCTATGATCATATTTACTGAATGTGTTATTCCCCAGTTGATTGGGGTTGTGTGTGTTACTGCCCAGTTGATGGAGGTTGTGTGTGTTATTCCCTAACTGATAGAGATTGTGTGTGTTATTTTGCAGTCGATGGCGGTTGGGGCCCCTGGTCGCCATGGGCAGTGTGCTCGGCAACATGTGGGGGTGGCACGAGGGGCCGAACGCGTGTGTGCAACAGCCCACGGCCCCAGTATGGAGGCAGGAGGTGTGCGGGAGAGCTCAAGGACACCGAGGCCTGCAACAAACAGGACTGCCCCGTCGGTGAGTGATCACCATCATCATCATCATCATCATCATCATCACCCTCATCACCATTACTGTCATCATCATATTATTATTCTTTCCCCTCTTCTTCTCTATTCAATTAGTCATCGTAATCTTAATCATCATCACCATCACCCACAATCATCACAATCATTTTCTTTTCAATTCATTCTTCTTCCTCTTTCTCTCATATTTATTCTCGTTTGCCGTCATGGTTACTAGCGTCGATTATCATTCATTATCATTAGCCTCCATCTTCTGTTCGGCCTCCCTTTGCTGTGCAGGTCAGGTTTCTTGGGTAATGAATTTACGATAGCACTGAAGAACATCGGGAGGGAGTGTGCTGAGTGTGTCAGCAGGCATTTATCTTAACAGGGATACATCTTGATAACGGGACACTAAGTACAGGGGAGATGATGCAACTTATCAACGTAGCAACACATTTAACATGAACAGAGGGATCCGAGAGCTGGGGATTTTTTACACTATCTAAAAGTATGCTGTGTTCTTATGAAACCTCATGCGACTATCTGTGTGTGCGGGTGTTTTGCGCATGTGTGTGTGTGTGCGGGTGTTTTATGTGTGTGTGTGTGTGTGTGTGTGTGTGTGTGTGTGTGTGTGTGTGTGTGTGTGTGTGTGTGCTGTAGATGGCTGTCTCTCTAACCCGTGCTTCGGCGGAGTGGACTGCAGTAGCGCCCCAGATGGCTCATGGGAGTGTGGACCCTGCCCTGTGGGTTTCCGTGGCAACGGAACACACTGCGAAGATGTGAATGAGGTATGAGGCCAGCTGGGTAGCCCAGGTCAAAGGTCATATGTCACCTTTATGAGGTCAAATTACCATTAACAGACCCCTCTGGTCTCCTGGGGTCAGGTGGGTTGTGAAGGTTATAGTCAAAAGTCAAAGTCAGCTTTACTGTCAAAAGCCATATGTACAGGTCATACACAGGATTTGGCATATCAGTACCCTCTAGGCCCACAGTGTTACACTAAACATTCTTATAAACATAACAATATAAACATAGCATCATCAAGTAACCAGGAAGCAGTTCCTGAGGTGGGGAATTAATATTAACATTAACAGTAATGTTAGCATTAGCATTAACGTGAACATTAACCTGAATGCACCCCTCTGTCCCCTTACAGTGTGACATGGTCGCTGACGTCTGCTTCAGAGTGGGCGGTGCCCAACGCTGCATCAACACGAACCCTGGCTTCCACTGCCTGCCCTGCCCACCCAGATACAAGGGCACGCAGCCCTTCGGCATGGGCATAGAGGCTGCCAAGGGCAACAAGCAGGTCAGTCAAGAGAAGAGAATTCCTACAGCAGGGTTTGTCAAAGTTTCTAAGACCGAGGAGCACTTTTCCCACTTAAAAAGAACCTCAGGGACCAACCCCCCTCCCATCCTAGGCTAACAGGGCTATGTAAATGCATATAAAAAATGTTGTGGCATCACAGCCCTAACTAGGAAATGGCATGAATATGATATACATGTCATTTGAACATACTGTGCGTAGGGAGTTTAAGAAACACGAAAAATATAATATTTTAACACAACTGCTCGCGGACCTATTGGGATTTCTTGCGGACCACCAGTGCTATGCAGACCGCACTTTGGGAAACACTGGCCTACAGTATAGAGCACATCCATCCACCCATTCCGCACCTCACAGCATGACCAAGAATGGCTCCTTTCGGGTGCCAATTTTATTTCAACTCGGGGTCGATTTCGTTTATACATCAGTGACAAACAATAAGTCATGACCACTACAATGAGTGCTTTGATAGAAAGAGCTCATTGAAGCCATTTGTCCCAAAGCAGATGGTGAAGAGCAAGGGTTGGAGTAAGACAAACAATACTGCCACAGAGCGCCTGAGAGAGGCAGAGTCCCTAATCCCTAGATGACAGAGCTGTAGACGTCAATTCTTGAGGAGACCGAGATCTGTGGCCATGTTCTCATGGAAATTAGCTTTTTTACTTAAACAGTGTCGTGTCAACTGAAATTTATAGCAGAGGATTTATCCGAAGGCAGCTCATGTAGTGAAGCAAGCCCCAAACTGTGAGTTTTTTTTGCTCTTCAAAGTCCTTGGGCAGTGTGTGTGACAGGCTGTGTATTTATGCCTGCAGGGATTAGCAGCCAACAGTATTTAGTGTCTTATTTTTGCTGGTCTGCATGTGTGTGTGTGTGTGTGTGTGTGTGTGTGTGTGTGAGAGAGAGAGAGAGAGAGAGAGAGACAGAGAGAGAGAGGGAGAGAGTAAGGGAGAGAGAGAGAGACCAGCCGACACGTGCTTGTGGCACACCCTGACCATGAATCTTGTTGGGGTTTGGTCGCCCTAACGCCAAACATCTGGTGACTTTACTTTCCCTCTACTCTCCCTCTCGGTCTCTCTCTCCATCTCTCTCTCTGTCTCTCTCTCCCTCTACTCTCTGTCTCTCCATCTCTCTCTCTCTCTCTCTCTGTGTCTTTCTCCCTCTCTCTCTCTCCTCTCTCTCTCTTCATCTCTCTCTTTCCCTCTACTCTCCCTCTCTCTGTCTCTCCATCTCTCTCTCCCTCTCTCTGTCTCTCCATCTCTCTCTCCCTCTCTGCCTCTTCCCCCCTCTCTCTCTCCCTCTCTCTCTCTCGTCATCTCTCTCTTTCCCTCTACACTCCCTCTCTCTGTCTCTCCATCTCTCTCTCCATCTCTCTCTCTCTCTCCATCTTCGTGTCTGTTTGCACTTGCCCGCCCTGAGGAAAGCTTACAGAGAGGTCGATGCTAATTGTCTTGTTAAGACATGAGACACTTAATATCGCGTGTGTCCTCAAACCAGAAGTAGATCAAGCAGCTACCTTGTACCACATGTTTGGGGCTGCCCCATGTATTTGATCCTTCAGGGCTCTAGTGAAAACTCCTCTTCTCTTCTCCTCATCTCTTCCTCTTGCGTTCCCCTTTCGCTGGTGGGGCTGTGGAAGTGTGATTGCTTCAGCATTGTCCAAATTCGGCAAATTGGCATCTACCCCCTACTTCCCCCGCAATCTGTCTTTCTTGATCCATCCACATCCAATTTAGTTGTTTTCCTGGAAAGTTGAGTCATGGCTTCCTCTTACCCTGTGCGTTGTGTTGCATAATCCGTCCGGAGCGGAGCGGATGGCTGCATCACTGACCCTCGGCCCCACGGCCTCCCGGCGCTTTAATCCGATGCCACACTGATTCGGGCGGAATTGTCTCATAGCTGGCAGTGACGGACCCTGATCTCACTGCGCTAGATGAAAAGCACCCCAAAGCTAACTGCTTGCTGGTGTGCTGTGGCTTTTTTTTGTTCTTTTCTTTTCCTTTCTTTTCTTGTCTTTTCTTTTCTTTTCGCCTTGACGTGGAAGCGCTCCAAAGGGAGTGATGACAGGGAGCGATGAGGTCCAGCACGGGGTTTGCTGCCGCGAGAGCCACAAGTGTGCGCAGTGCACCACACGAGGAGGTCTCCGTGCCGGGCCCCCATGGGAAAGCGTGTTGAGAAGGTTGTGGTGGTGAGCCAGGGAGGAGTGCCATTGATGCGGACGCAGATAAAGCCGCTCGACACACTGCGTCAGCCCGCAAACACGCCGAGATGTCAGGGAAACAGATACACACACAGCGGCTGCCAACAGCCAGCTGTGCTCAGATAGATACCAGATCACACCCTAACAGTGCCAAGATGATGGATTTGTGTCTCACTGGAAGGACTAAATAAATGTGTGTCTGTCAGTTGCATTATCTGCAGTTTATCTTTATGCATACCCAAAAAACAACACAAGTAGTTAATAGCAGCACTGAGTATTGTACATCCAATGATGATGTATGATGACGATCATCCAGATCATGTTAGTCAAATGAGCTAGGTCGTAAGCAACTAGACTTCTTTTAGTAGCTTGAAGACATTTCACCTTTCAAAACTGAAGAAGCCTTTTGGATGAAAGGTGAAACATCTTTAAGCTACTAAAAGAAGTCCAGTTGCTTACAACTTAGCTCATTTGATGACCATGATGATGTATCACAGTCAAAGGGCAGATGCTAAATATATGTACACTACATTGCATTTGTAAAAAAAAGTGGATGTCTTACATGCATGCAGAGAAATATTATCTGTTTACCTGTTTTGTCCTTTCCCTAAAGAATCCATCAATAGTCTGTGTGTGTGTCCTCTGATAACTGTGTGTGTGTGTGTGTGTGTGTACATGTGTGTGTTAGGTGTGTGAACCGGAGAACCCGTGCAAAGACAGGACGCACAGCTGCCACAAGCATGCAGAGTGCATCTACCTCAGCCACTTCAGCAACCCCATGTACAAGTGCGAGTGCAAGATCGGCTTTGCGGGCGACGGATTCATCTGCGGCGAAGATTCCGACCTGGACGGCTGGCCCAATCAGAACCTGGTGTGCGGTGCCAATGCCACCTACCACTGCAAGAAGGTACAGCAGTCTCTCTCCGTTAGGTGCCAATGCCACTTATCACTGCAAGAAGGCACAGCAGTTTGTCTCTCTCTCTCTCACTTAGGCTACCAATTTAATCCATCTGGATCTTTGGCCTGCAAATCGTCTGAAAACAAGCACTGGCCAAAATAATCAGCAATTAAATCCACATTTAAATGATCAGTAATAGCTATAATTTACTATAATAATTCTCTTTAATTCACTATTGACTTCAATTTAGTGGTTAAGTGACATCTTCTGTTATTCTTAGTTGTAAATTAGGGATAAAGTTTATAGAATTTAACAAAGGCTGTTGTCCAATTAGTCTGGGGCATGTGGTGTTGCAGTGTCAATCTTTGGCTGACTGATATCACTGCTGCAGGTTTAAGAAGCTGCACTGTATGTGCTTCATAGGACACCGTAGAACAGGATGTATGTTGGCTAAAGCCCTGCCGTGTATTACACGGGGAACAACAACTGTAATCTACTTTTTAAAATGTGTTCAGACCTGTACTAACATTTCCCTGCCCTGATATGACAGCTTATCATAAATTTTTCGGCCAACAGTGCAGATAAGCCCATGCGATTACCATCTGACAGCATTAACTGGGACATCATTAATAGCAAATGTCAACAGCACATACGCTCATGAATCAACACACATGACATTTGCACGGTCAAAAACACAGGAGTGTGTGTTTTTGTTATTCCTATAGGTAGACTGTAGTTCAAGAGGGCTGTAGGGTATGCTAACTGGTATGATGAATGTCATTGTTTGTGAGCATGAAGAGTATGTTTTTATTAGTAGTAGAAATACAGCAATCTAAATGTTTTCATTTCTATAGGTAGACTGTAGTTTAAGAAGATCATATGGTAAAGATAACTGATATTATGAATGCCACTGTTTGTGAGCATGAAAAATATGTGTTATTGATGTGAGCTGTTTCCTACACAGGACAACTGCCCCAACCTGCCCAACTCTGGCCAGGAGGACTTTGACAAAGATGGACAGGGAGACGCCTGTGATAAGGATGATGACAACGACGGAATCCTGGACGAGATAGTAAGAATACTGTTGTTTTCACACAGACACAAACACACACTCGCGGGAGTGTGCATGCGCACACACACACACACACACACACACACACACACACACATACACACAAACACTCTCCTCTTAAACAAGCATGTATAAGAGTGAAAGTGAATAGAAAAAGAGAAAAGGTTGTCACATTGGAACCAAAGACACTTCCAGCCTACCTCTTTCAAAGACACTAAATAAGGACTCTAAATATGTCATCCTCTAAAAAATGTCTGTCTCAGGCCTCATTTTGCCCCTTTACCCCGCTCAGGACAACTGCGCGCTCCTGTACAACCCCCGTCAGTTTGACAACGACAAAGATGACGTGGGTGACCGTTGCGACAACTGCCCCTACGAGCACAACCCGGCCCAGATCGACACGGACAACAACGGGGAGGGAGACGCCTGCGCTGTGGACATCGATGGAGACGGTGCTCATTCATTATTGCTACTGCCGTTAGTTTGTATGCAGTATGTGTAGAAAGAATATATATTTGGCTGTTGCTACTGGCATTAGTTTATATATGTGTAGAAAGAATATCTTTTGGCTGTTGCTATACCGATGTTAGTTTATATATGTTTAGAAAGAATATCTTTTGGCTTTTTGCCTTCATTGCTGTTGTTACTAGCGTTAGTTTATGTATGTGTCGAAAGAATATGTTTTGGCTGTTGCTGCTGTTGTTAGTTTATATATGTGTATAAAGAATATGTTTTGGCTTTTTGCCCTCATTGTAAAAGGACTGTTGTGAAAGCGAGACAGGCGGTGAGTGGGAATCGGAGATGGAGTGGGATCAGAGAATGTCCGCAGGTTGGACTCGAACCCAAGTCCACATGGGCGGCAGGCCATTTATGGTGGAGATGCTGTAGCCAGCTGTGTCACAGTGCCCAACCCCCCCAAGTTTATATTTAATAGATGAATGTTTAACCTTATTTCATGTCTGACATTGAGAGAGAGTGAACCAGTAGCAAATTCTGTCATTCCAGCGTCGTATTTCTTCCATGTCAAGGCTGCTAAGTTATTACGGCCTTTCTTAGGGTTGTTTGTCAGTGTGGTTTTGCCATACTATGCACACAGGCCACTTAATCAACATGATAAAAGAGTAGCCAGACGTGTTTACGGATGACACTGCACTGCACTTGATTATGTGGTGCCAATCAGCCCCCCTCATCTCCTTGCTGATGACGTCTGTGACAGCCTGGCCACCCTGCTCTGTGCTTCTGGGGGATTTACAATATGACACTTCTGTGGCGGAGGACAGAAATATGCTGCCCTCCAGAACAGGCATATAGCGAGCAACATCCCACACAGGGACCCTGACTCAAATGGTCTCCTCTGTTCTTCTCTTTCTTTCTCTCTGTCATTTTTTCTTTCTTTGTATCTCTCTCTCCCTCTCTCTTTCTTGTTGTGGTTCTGTTGTGTTCTGCAGAGATTCTGAACGAGCACGATAACTGCCCGTACGTGTACAACACTGACCAGAAGGACACGGACATGGACGGCGTGGGAGACCAGTGTGACAACTGCCCTCTGCTGCACAACCCAGACCAGGTCAGAGGTCACTCTCGCTTGTTGGCACAGTAGTCCCAGTAAAGACTAAGTCCCAGTACTGCCAGTAAAGGAATTTTGTGCCATTTTGCTAACTTATCAGTGTGGTAAACTAAAGCTTATCTTGCACTAAGATAGTGTATAGTTACGGAGAGAGCAAACAAACAAAAGGACTGTTTTTAATTCGCCTACAAATCTTCTGTGCTGGGCTCTATTCAATCTGACATAAACACACCTCCTGGTCGATTTGTTTTCATTGTGTGTGTGTGTGTGTGTGTGTGTGTGTGTGTGTGTGTGTGTGTGTGTGTGTGCGTGTGTGACACAGAAGTTTTTGTGTCTGTGTGACAGATTTATTTAGATAGTGGTCTACTAGCCTCATGTGTTTATGCAGCAGGTTGAGTCAGACAGTGATCTGATCTGGTCTGGTCTGGTGTGTTTGTCTGTGTTCCAGGTTGACTCCGATAATGATCTAGTCGGGGATCAGTGTGACAACAACCATGACATTGACGAGGACGGCCATCAGAACAACCTGGACAACTGCCCCTATGTGGCCAACGCCAACCAGGCCGACCACGACAAGGACGGCAAAGGGGACGCCTGCGACTTTGACGATGACAACGACGGCATTCCCGATGACAAGGACAACTGTAGACTGGTGCCCAACAAAGACCAGCTGGATTCTGATGGTAAAGGCACCCACTCTCATAGGCCTGTCCTCCTTCTTTCCCTCTCTATTCATCAGTCTGTCTGTCTCTGTCTCTCTCACTCACACACACACACACACACACACACACACACACACACACACACACACCATATACATTATACACACAGAGGGTGTTCCTTTAACCCAAGTACACCAGGTTAATTGTGTGTCGTATTTCAGTTTTGTTTTTTAAAGCCAAACGTGTGTAAAAAAAAACTACATTTGTGTGTGTGTGCATGCACTTGCATGTGTGAGTGTGAGTGTGTGTGTGTGTGTGTGTGTGTGTGTGCATGCACTTGCATGTGTGAGTGTGAGTGTGTGTGTGTGTGTGAGTGTGTGTGTGTGTGTGAGTGTGTGTGTGTGTGTGTGTGTGTGTGTGTGTGTGGAATGCTTCCTTCTCTGCTGTGGCATGTCAGGGAGGGAGGCATGAGTAGCTGGTGGCGATGAACATAATTTGTGACTAGCGGAAGAGTGCAGTCGACCTCCATTCAGATGGCCAATGATGATAAGGACCCACACACTCCCAGTGACGCCACACCTACCTGCACACACTCTTATGGCCCGGTCAAACTATACGATTTTTTTGTCGTTCACGATTGTCGTTTACGATCTACCATGTCACACTATACGATTTTAGAACCATAAAAAACTTCCCGCGTCTTGATCGGGAGAGTGGCCACATACACCGACAGCATCGTTTGCGTCGCCTGTTGTCATAGCAGCAGCTGTCAACAGAAGGCCAGGTATCATAGTTTTCATGACAACGTCATCAGACTCCCGACAAAATTCTGACATGCCAGTCTTTTTGTCGGGCTGTCTTAGAATGTCGCAAACGACAAATTGGAAGTCGTGAAGCATGTCACATTACAAGATTCACTCGTGCCCGACTGTTCAAAATCGGATACGATGGTCGGTTACGACAAATTCGGGGCAAAATCGGGCTGAAATCGTATAGTCTGGCCAGGCCATTAAAGATTCCCCACATGTCTCTCCTACCTGTACACACTCCCAATAATTGCCCACCTGTCTCTCCTACCTGTACACACTCCCAATAATTGCCCACCTGTCTCTCTTACCTGTACACACTCCCAATAATTGCCCACCTGTCTCTCTTACCTGTACACACTCCCAATAATTGCCCACCTGTCTCTCTTACCTGCACACACTCCCAGTGATGCCTCACCTGTCTCTCCTACCTACACACACTCCCAGTGACGCCTCACCTGTCTCACCTGCCTACACACACACCCAATGACTCCCCACCTGTCTCTCCTGCCCGTGCCCATAGCTTTACATTTGCATGTAACACATGTTAACACACAAATGATTCTCTGTGTTGTTTTGAATAGTAATATTTGGGTCACATAGGGGTTCATCATCACGTATGAGTTTAGCATAGGCTCATATGGGACCTGTTTTGGTTTTTACTATCATCTGTCTCTGTGCTGTCAAGCTTCTCTGTTTTAATTTTTTTCAGATTTTATGTTCTGCTTTAGATTGCAGCCTGTGTAGAGCGCCTGTTGTTTCTGTGCTAATGGCGGACAGGGGATGGTTAAAGTCAGGACTAACAAGTCACAGTCTCCTGATGTCATGAACATGAGCTCACCATTAGGCAGCAGATCCTTCCTCGGCACCACACGCTTTTATTTCCGAGGGCCGTGTGTATGTGTGTGTGTGTGTGTGTGTGTGTGTATGTGTGTGTGTGTGTGTGTGTGCCTGCCCTAATTTCACCAGGGTTACCTGGAGCATGTGTGGTTGGGCCCATAACTGGAAACAGGTTGCATAGGCAGAAGGCAGAACACTCTCCCCCATCCACACACACACACACACAAACACACACAAACACACATTGCCCCCCTACCCCCCACTACCACCACACCCCACCCTTTGGTACCCCACAGACCAGATGCGCTCCTACTTTTCACACCTCATCACAAAGTGTTTATTTGATAGAATCAAGCCAGACCCTCCTGTACAATAACAAAGTGGTTGGGGAAAAGGAGCTACCTCTTCCTCTTTAGAGCAGACTCTACACCGCAGCATTCTGGATTCCCTGTGCCCAAGCCTGCTTTGTCTTTCATTTCATTTCTCTCTCTCTTTCTCTTTCCCTGTCTCTCTCTCACACACATACACACACACTCTCTTTCTCTCATTCTCTCTGTCTCTCATTCTGTCTTTGCCTCACAAACTCTTTCTCTCATTCTCTCTCTCACTCTCTCTCCCTCACACTATTTCTCTCATTCTCTCTCACACTCACTCTCTTTCTCTCATTCTCTTTCTTTCTTTTTGTCTCTCCACCCTGGCTGCAGGTCTGTTTTTAATAGACCTCACATTCTGAGACAGCTACATGTATCGGAGGAAGTTGTCACGCCATGAAGGGAAGGCTGAGATTACTTGTTGCGCTTGGCCAGGACTGAGCATTACACTTGGGCCGCTCAGTGGAATATTTTCCCTCAGTAGGTTAAATATGCTTTTTAGAAAAAAAAAGAGAGAAGCTAACTTCTCCTTCTCGTCTCGCTGCACATAAGAAAAAAGTCCCTGGAAGACTTGGAAGGAGGGGGAAACGGGGGGAGGTATCGGCATATGGGATTTATTGGAATAATATAAGGCAGGCAAACTGCACCCAGAATAGACGAGACAAAAGAAACATTTGGGTTAATGTGAGGTGAGCTCTGAGGTTTGTACTCTCAACTGTATTGTGGTTTTTTTGGGGTCTTTTTGTGAATGTGGAGATTTATTACTTGCACACACACACACTTATGCTCCAAAAAAACGTTCCATATCACAGTTTAATCCTCTCATCACTCTCGCTGGCTCTCCTATCTTTGATCTCTTAGTAGAGTGAGGGTTTCTGTGTGTGTGTGTGATGGACAAAGAGCCGGTGCAGTGGGCCTGTTGAATCTGACCAGCAGTCTCCGGTAATCTACCTCCCAACAGGGGACGGACGAGGAGATGCCTGCAAGGACGACTTTGACAACGACAGCATTCCCGACATCTTCGACGTGTGTCCGGAGAACTACGGCATCAGCAGCACAGATTTCCGAAAGTTCCAGATGGTCCATTTGGACCCGAAAGGAACCACGCAGATCGATCCCAACTGGGTGGTGCGGCACCAGGGCAAAGAGCTGGTGCAGACCGCCAACTCGGACCCTGGCATCGCAGTAGGTGAGCCATCTTTAGTTGATGAATACTCAGGATGAATAAAGTATTGTATAAATCAATCCATCTATCTATCTATCTATCTATCTATCTATCTATCTATCTATCTATCTATCTATCTATCTATCTATCTATCTATCTATCTATCTGTTAATCCATTCATCCACCCATCCTACCTACCTACCTACCTAGATCTGGACATTGGTGACATGAGCAGCTGCTGACAGTGGTCATGTGTTACCTGTGGTAGCATTTAAAGAAAGCACAGTCAAAAATCTGCAGTTATGGTTTTGCCAGATCAGTTATCTGTCCAGGAAGTTCCATTTCGGGGGGGGTGGGGGGGTTGTCCTCAGGTCTCCCCTCAGTTGAGGTTTGGAGAAATGGGGGCACACATCAAAAACGCAGACCTCTAACTTTGTACAGAACTAATGCTTATACCATTGCTTCCTGTCGATTCTCCACAGTCGTGTGAGAGAAACCATCTGTTGGAAATATGCAGACTATTTCATTTGATTCATTACTCCCACAATCTTCTCGGTCATTTTAGTTCTTTAATTAATTTTTTCTCTTTTAGTTTTTTTAAAATTACATTCTATACACTTGTTAAAGTGTCCTCTTTAACTATTTTTTCCTCTTCTTGTATATATCTATATCTCACCAAATCACCTATATTATTTATATAATCTGCTATATAAATAACTTTGTCTCTCCTTTTCAGGCTTTGATGAGTTTAACGCGGTGGACTTCAGTGGCACGTTCTACGTCAACACAGACAGGGACGACGACTATGCAGGCTTTGTGTTCGGCTACCAGTCCAGTGGGCGGTTCTACGTGGTGATGTGGAAGCAGATCACGCAGACCTACTGGGAGGACAAGCCCTCCAAGGCGTTCGGCATCTCAGGGGTCTCGCTCAAGGTGGTCAACTCCACCACCGGCACTGGCGAACACCTGAGGAACGCCCTCTGGCACACCGGGGACACACCTGGACAGGTGACAGTCTCAGAACGTTTTAAAAAAAACACCCCTTTTTTCTTGGGTCATTCTAACATTTTTATTACAATGTTACGAGAAGATAATGAAAAGGAATACAAGACAACTTTTTTTCTGGAACAGTTTTAGAAATCTATATTGCTGATGTATTTCAGATCCATAGAACATTAGAACATGTTATAGAACATTAATATTATTTGTTTGCATGAGACACTTAATTGCAAATGTTATAAGGCTCTTTCACTTTAACACAACCAGGAAGTGAAATGGTGTACCCTGTGCTGTTGTGTGTTTAAGGTTCGTCTTCTGTGGCACGACCCAAAGAACATTGGCTGGAAAGACTACACAGCCTACAGATGGCATCTCATCCACAGACCAAAGACTGGCTTCATCAGGTATACCATCCACAGACTCCTCCACAACCCCTAACTCATATTACTCCCATAGAGCTTTGCTCTGATTGCTTCTGTTCCCCTTTCCAGGGTGGTAGTTTATGAAGGTAAACAGATCATGGCTGATTCAGGACCTGTTTATGACAAGACTTTTGCGGGCGGACGGTTAGGTCTGTTTGTCTTCTCCCAAGAACTCGTCTTCTTCTCTGATCTCAAGTATGAGTGCCGAGGTGAGTCAGTTCACGGTTTTGAAACATTGCACAATGACATTCCTGTTCATTTCAGCCCTGGGTTGGAGGAGAAAACCAGGGTGGGGGAAAGGGGAGTCTACTACAGCAAATATGTAAACGCTTGTCAAACTTTTCCTCATATTGCAGATAACCCAGATTTGCCCTCAGTCTTGTTCAGGTAAATGAGTCGTTGGCCTGTTCCGCTGTGCCAAAACTCACGCTTGGTTTTTTGTCACCGTCACCTTGCCTGATCATAACAGCACAGTTTGAATGACATCATCTTGTTAAAGGTTATGGTTAAAAGTGCCACCCACACCACTAACCTCGTTGGGTGACAGTACGAATGCCACAATAGTGATCACTGCCTGCAGTTTGTTGTGTCGAGCACAGTGCACCGTGTCTCATTGTGTAAGTGTAAGTGTGGGTGTCCCTGTGAAGTGACTCGTATTTGTTTTTAATCAAGGCCGTGTGTTTCTCCCTCTGTTTCACAGATAACTGAGTCAACAGGAAACAAATAGAAACTGCAAAGGGCCACAACCTTGTCACTGTCCACCCACCGTGCTGAACTTCAGCCTGTGTCTATGAGCATCAATGACATTGTGATGAATCTCGAAACCAAGAGTTTTCGGTGCGCCCCGATGACCACCTCAGGCCTGCGATGTGAGGAACAAATAACACGAGCTGACATCGCCATCATATCCAAGGAACCATTTTCACAACCACTTTCGTGCATTATATTCCATTTCTTTCGTACACGTGCATAACTGCGCACACTCCAGGCCTCTCTGTAAATGTTCCAGTTATATATGTTTTTGTAATTCTTGTACAACCTACAGTCATTGACAAAGGGTAGGAAAGGTCTGAGCATGAGCCATGAAGACGCTGTAATGATGATGGTGCCGTGTTCGGGGAAAAAAAACATTGTCCATCCAGCGACGCACAGCTGCTTGCGTTAAAAAAAAAAAAAAAAAACGGACACATCAACTCACCTGACATCAGGAGTCCGTAAAGCCAAATTTGCAAAACTTGCACAATTTTGATATTTGTTTTTGAATTCTTACTATGGTATTTTTTGTTTTGTTTTGGGCATCCTCAATGCGTTTTTGCCAGTTGAGGTTCTGTCCTTTATTCTTCACTCCAATCTGACGTAGTTGTTTAAAGGTCTTAATCAGTCCGTACGTTTGAAGAGGGATCTTTTTCATAGGCTGTCAAGTGTTGTAGGCGCCTTCTGGGAGAGAGATGTGTATACTTTGATTGTATTATAATTTCTTTTGTAAATTATTTATGTGACCTCTGCCTTTGAATGAGGGGTTATGTCTTGTTACTTTGTTTGCTTTGTTTTATTTTCCCTAGAGATTGTAAATAATTATTTATTTGTTTACACTGACAAAATTTCATTATTGTCGTACAACAGAAAAAAAATACGGACCTAATTCATCATCTCTGCAAACACTAAACCAGAGGTTGTCAATCGTGTAATGTTTGGTAATAGGTTAGGCAGTATGAGAACAAAGACATTGTTGAAATTAAGAGCACATATTGGTCTCACAAACCATGGCACAGGAATCTGGCCATTTGAGAACATCCGGCATGATGTGGAACGAGTGTGGGATAAGTTAATGGTTAGAGATTGGTAGATCATAATACATTAGAAACATGGTGGTGCCATTTGGGTGTTTTAATTCATGACAAATTTTATGTGTTCAAGTGATTAATTCAGACAGATGTTTCCCAAAAAAGACCCATCACAATCAAATGCAGTCGGGCATTCCTTTTTTTTCTTTTTTCTTTTTTTGTCAAGCATACAATCTGGTATGTGTTTTCTACAAGTTGTTGATTGTCTTGTTTGTGTAATGATTAGCAAGCATATTTTTGTGGTATTTTTGTATAATGCACAAATATAAAGTTTTTTGTCAGTTTTTGAGATTGTTTGTTAGATTCACCTTTCCAACCTAAATGTGTGTGTTAAAAAAAGTATACAGTTTTCACAGCTGGAAGTATTTTGTGTCATAAATAAATCTTTCATACACAATTGTTTTTTGCCTACTAGTCAGTATGGGGGAGTGTAATGTTGACTACTGCCTATTGCATAGCTATAAGAGGCAACCACTATTGCAGGTATAGCTGGCATGTGGTATGTCTATACCAGGCAAACACTACTGCTGCTAAGAATTTCCAATAGATTATGGAGTTGTGATCAAAAAACTTACAAATGCAAGCACATGCCGATAAACACACACACACACACACATATGCAACCATAAACACATGCACACACTTTCACACACACACACACACACACATATGCAAGAACGAACACATGCACAGAACACACACTCTCACAGACATATGCAAGCACAGACACATGCACACACTCTCTCACTCACTCACACACACACACACACACACACACATAAATCAGTTTGAGCTGCTACACTGATTAAAAACAATGTTGCTAGCCACAAACAAAAACACAAGGAGATAAACGTGGATTTACAAGTGCAGCAGCTCTCCTCGGTGGAGAGTGGCGGGAGATGGAGACGAAGCTGGAGATGGGGATGGGGATGGGGATGGGAATCATATGCCCTGTCTGGTCCCGCGTTTCGCACCAGTGAGAGCAAAACACATGAGTCACAACCCCGGCACTCCACTTGCTGCATCCCAAGCCTCACTGTTCCAGCAACAAAAAGAAAAAAGAAAAACCCCGACGACATGTTACCAATAAGGAATACGCAGCGCCAATACGCAGCGCAGCAGCAGCCGGCACAGATTTCAGCTCTGCGGCACTGGGGCTAAATGGCTCTGTCTGGGTTACATTACGCTACACTTAGCTGACGCTCTTATCCAGAGCGACTTACAGTTATTTAGGTCCAGGGTTTCAGTTACAGTCCCTGGAGCAATGTGGGGTTAGATGCCTTGCTCATGGGTCATGAATGAGGGTGCAGGAGAGCACTAGTTGTTTACTGCCCCCACCCCCATTCTTCCTACTGGAACGGGATTCAAACCTGTGATCCACCGATCCCAAGATCAACTCTTTAACCACTAGGCCACAGCTGCCCTCTTGCATGCACTTGCACAGCTTCTCGAACAGTTCCCAGCTCCGGCACCAACGCCTACCTTCATCTCCAGGTGATTTTACAAATTAGCACATCTACCTGGCTGAACAGTTGTGCTCATTTGGATCAGTTGGTTTTGTGAATTGACTAGAACAAATATGTGCCAAGTCAGGACTTCTACTGTCTGAACCCGGGAGGTCTGCTGCCTGTGGTTGACGGAGTCAAAAGTGGGCTGGTGAGAAACAGGAATGCCAGGCATATCCGAGTGTCCCAGTGTGGCACAGTATGGAGTGTCCCAGTGGTAGAATATGGCATGTTGATATGGCAGAGTGTGGCGTGTCCCAGTGGTAGAATATGGCATGTTGATATGGCAGAGTGTGGCGTGTGTCCCAGTGGTAGAGTATGGCATGTCGATATGGCAGAGTATGGCATGTCCCAGTAGCGGAGGGTGTCATGTCCCAGTGGCAGAGTGTGGTGCATCCCAGTCGCTGAGTGTAGCAGTATGAATGAAACCACAGCACATGTCGACAGGGGGGGTGGGGGGTCACGTGGGGAGGTTGTGGTCGCCGTGGAGACGGCGGGAGGTAGCCGAGTGGCCGCGGCTGCCTGGAAGGCTCTTGTGGGTTTGGGGGGCCGTCGCGTGCAAAGCAGGCCTCCTCCCTCCGCCTTCACCACCCCCCTACTTAGCCCAGTCTTCCCCAACTTCCCCAACAACCCCCCACCCCCCATCACCACCACCACCACCACCAATTCCCCCTAGGGAGGGAAACCATCAGGGCTTCCTCTTTAAAGGTTAACGACTCGAGAGGAGCGAGAGAGGTCTTGTAGTGTAGTGGGGAGAGGAGAGGAGAGCAGAGGAGAGGAAAGTGGTGGAGTGGGTTGAGGAGAGGAGTGGAGAGAGAGGGGTGGGGTGGGTTAAGGAGAGGAGAGGAGAGGAGAGAGAGGGATGGGGTGGCTTGAGGAGAGGAGAGCGAAGGAGAGCAGAGGGATGGAGTGGGTTGGGGAGTGGAGAGGAGAGGAGAGGAGAGGAGAGAGAGGGGTGGGGTGGGGTGGGTTGGGGAGAGGAGAGGAGCAACAGAGGTCCTGTAGCATAGTGGGGACAGGAGAGGGGTGGAGTGGGATGGGGAGAGGAGAGGAGAGAAGAGGAGAGGAGAGTGGTGGGGTGGGCTGGGGAGAGGAGAGGAGAGGGGTGGAGTAAAGTGGGGTGGGGTGGGGGGCTGTCTGCGGGTGTGAGCCAACGGTGGGTTTCGGCAGCATCGGTGGTAGCCGTGTAAGCTGCGGTACGGCAGTGCGGTGCGGTACGGTACGGTACGGGGGTCTCCCGTCTGGACTACCTCCTCGCCCCTCCGCTGGCCTCCTGCCCAGATCGCGTGCCAGCCTCCCCAGGATGGAGGCCTCAGCAAAAAGGGATCCGGCAACATCGGCCTCCCCTGGGGTGGGCCAGTCAGCAGGCACTTTACTCTCAGAGAGACTGTGTCAACCAGACCCCCCCCCCTTTAAGGAATATGAAATGCGCTTAATCACACATGTGTTGGTGGTTAAGAGACATATACCTGAAGTCAACACAAGCTGAGTTGTGGTTAGTGCTGTATTTTAACAGCTGGTCCTAATTCAGGGCTATTTACATACACACGCAAGCACTCACAAGTGCACACATCTGTAGAGGCAGGCGTTTCAGCACGGAGCAAGGTCTGATATTTGTCAAAAAAAAACCCTCAAAAAAACTAAGCAACCATTTGTACAAATAAGCTGCAATATCTACAACAAAATGCCGGAAAGCAATTTGAAGGAAAAATTACAAGCCGCTCCACATTACTCATGTGAGACAGTTGGAAGTGGAGTGCAGAGGAGAGAAGATAGATAGATAAAAGTGATGTCAGCCTCGGCACTGGAGAACTTGTGGGTTGGCCATGGCCCTTGGCCCCACACTGCTCGTCCAAACAGGGGGAGAGGAAGAGACAGCCAGGCTGCCGAGGACGCAGCTCTGCTAGGATGAACTGCGGCGTCTTATCCAAACACACCAGTTTGAAAGTGTCTCGCCGCCTGGTGTGATGTTCCCCCCTGGCAGGCACGGGAGTGTGAAATACCTCCTCCCCCTCCTCCTTCTCCTCCTCCTCCTCCTCCTCCTCGTTCTTCGCCCACCACATGAGAGTCAGGCCACGCTTTTGCTCTTCTCCTCACTTTCGCTCCTCTTTTTCTTTTTCTCCTTCCACTACGAATTGGCCTCCCCATGTACTCCTCACTCCCTCCCTCCTCCCTCTCTCCCTCCCTCCCTTCTCACTTTTTCCCTCCCTCCTCCCTCCTTTCTCCCTCTCTCCTTCCTTCCTCTCTCCCTCTCTCCCATCTTTCTCCCTCCCTGCCTCCTCCCTGACTCTCTCCCTCTTTCCTCTCTCCCTCTCCCCGTCCTTCCTTTCTCGTCTTAATATCTGTTACCTTCTTTGTGCTCAGGTATGTTGACTCCCCAATAGTAGTGTAGTTCATTTACCTACTGCTACATTATCTATCTATCTATCTATCTATCTATCTATCTATCTATCTATCTATCTATCTATCTATCTATCTATCTATCTATCTATCTATCTAGTGGAGGGCACATACTGTAAGTGTGACTAATGCACATTTTAAAATGACAAAATAGCTTTTACTCACTTCTTTATGATAACTTATGTTGAGGATATGTATCATTTACCCCCTTATTTTGCCCCTGTTTGTGTAGTTTACTCACCTTTCACTTGACAACTGCACCACTGCACCACCCATGAAATGGTTCATTATCTTCCTTAGGTTCCTGAAGGACACTGCCTTCATTGTCCGCACAGATCACTCAGAAGCGGGACTTGTGTTTTTTAAACAAAAGTGTGTTGATACATTTGCTGG
The DNA here is from genome assembly GCA_030347295.1 of Setipinna tenuifilis. Classification (NCBI taxonomy): domain Eukaryota; kingdom Metazoa; phylum Chordata; class Actinopteri; order Clupeiformes; family Engraulidae; genus Setipinna; species Setipinna tenuifilis. The sequence goes on from CM059286.1 coordinate 19,926,322, forward strand.
AAGCCTGGATGCGTGAAGCATGATTCACACTCCTCACTGATGTCCAAGTCTCCAACCAAAAGCCTGATCCTCAGAATCAGAATCACATGAATGCAGATGTCCCAGGCGCCACCCTCCATGGGCTCTCAAGGTCTTCAGTGCTGCTGGGATTTCAGACTTCGGCCCACAGTGAGGAAAAGCAGACCAACAAAGTTAATAGTTTGTGATGAGATGTCATCTTACCGTAAAACCAAGAGACACAAGCTCCCCATCATTCATTTAGCTAATCACAACTGAGATAACATCTACGCGTGCAGCGGTTCCACCCACACACTAACATGGCTTGTGCAAGCATTCCTGCTTGCTCCTTCTAGTCTGGATGCTGTCCAAGCAAACTGCCTATGACGAACCTTTGCCTGCAGTATAACAGATTAGCTCATTACAGGTAATTGTATATAGAGTATTTAGTATTTGGCAAAGTCATCTGAATGTGAGATTACAGAAGGGTTGGTTTGGATTAGGAACATATGATGCCAGTGAATGGGCTGCTTAACATTATATTCCTTACATGATAAGGATGAAGGCTCAGCTAAGATACTGATGAAAAACAGCAAGCTACTGAGAGGGATCTGAATTATCTACACTTCAACACAATTAGATTTCACTGACTCATGTTTTCCCTTATGTAAAGAGTGTTTCAGTAAAACTCTCTCTCCCTCACACACACAATATGGTCGTTGTTTTCATGGATGAAAAATGACACCAAAAGTCGCCACTATCCTTTGTTCTTGGCTGAAATGCAAAGATGACAAAGATTTCAGCCTAGTGTTCACACATGCACATGTTTTTCTCCCTCTGTCTCTCAAAAGGAACAAACTACAAGTCCACTGCCCCTTTTTCTGTTTGCCAAGAGTTCTGGCTTGATGTCCCTTCAAGTCCCTAACACGCTGACAGTTTTTCCAGCATGTTCTTCTCACACAAGCCACACACTGTCCCACACTTTAAAAAGTAAAGGTGCTTTAACAGTTCTTTAAATCTCTGGATGGTTCCATTGAGAGTGAAAAGTCTGTGTTGAACTATTACATTATGTGAAAGGTTCTTCACATTAGAAATGGTTCTTCAGAGTCTCAGATGATAATAGGCCATGCTACATTATATCAGCATCAAATCGTTCTTTAAAGAACTGTTGCCTCGAAGATTTTTTGAAGCACTAAAAAAAGGTTCTTCTATATTCGCTTTGAAGAAACCGGTACTGGCTCCATTATTTTTTTAGAGTGCAAATACACAAGGTCACCCTGTCCACAGGCCTATGTTACCAGGCCTGTGTATTGTTATGGTCTTCAGGTTCTCAGCGACCTTTGATCACTGTAACTAAAACCATATTGATAGCGTGAGGAGGGACTATAGGGCAGTATTTTATTAAATAAAGTGTTCAGTCTACCATGTATTGAATACAACTTGAATTTAAATAAGTGACTACAATTACGTCACCCACATTTTCTTCTCTTTATTTATTTATTTTTTGAAAAAGGTGTCACTCTTAAGGTCATGAATGCTATGTTCTTATGAATGTTGTGTTCTTTGTTACACATACAGACCAATGTACCTCTGAAAGGCCTTGGTGGGACATACTTGAGTATTATTGACCAATTGCTAGTAATAAGTCCAATACAGGCCAGTCATCCACATAGAATGTAAACTAGCGTTACCAGGGAAACCCCCGGCAACACCGGACATAATAAACACAGCTAAACGTCTGATCCCAATTTTAAACACTCAATCAGCTTAGCGTTGGACTCTTTGAATCAAAGATTACACACAATCAACGATACTTATGGAAATTGAGGCACCTCTTATCTACACAAATCTAATGCTACAACATTTTTCCCTTTGTTGTAAAAGCATGTTTCCGGCCAAAACAATTAAAGAAGGGTACGGGAGAGAACCGACATATTTAAAGAATTACTCGTGCAATCAATAATGAGTCAAGCCATAAACAGCAATATTTTGAGTTCTGCTGTTTCATGCCATATCACAGTCTCACGCTAAGTACCTCTAATGCCATAAATGTGTGATCAGGACAAAACTCATAAAGCTCTTGAAGCAGGAAGACAATCTTATGACGTCTGGCAAGGTGTGTGTTGAGACAACTGTTTCCAAGTCCATGTGCTTGAGTTAGTAGCTCTATTTCTGTCTCCTAATACCTGTTTCCCAACCCCTATCTCTTAACCCCTTTCTCCTAATCCCTCTCTCCTAACTACTTTGACATCTTTAACTCCTGTTCTCTAACCGACTACTTTAACATCCCTAACCCCTGTCTCCTAATTGACTACTTCAACATCTTTAACCCTGTCCCCGAACTGGGAACAGCCCTAACCCCTGTCTCCTAACCCCTATCTCCTAACTCCTGTCTTCGAACAGACTACTTCAACATCTCTAACCCTGTCTCCTAACTGGTAACATTAAGGGTTTTTTATCTCCTGTTAAAATTGATCTGAACTAAACACCAAAACAAAATAAAGGTGCAAATTGACGTTATTGTTTCAATTTGACTGACGGGGGAACTGAGCCAGTGGTATGAATAAATCACACACATGTGTGTGGGTGTGTGTGTATCAATTGAAAACCATCAAATGATCAGCAAAGAGAGTAAGATTAGTCCTGTGGAGGCTAGATGTCAGGCAGCGTCCCCACCAAAGGAACGAGAACGAGATGTGCAGTCATCAGGCCTGGCGGCCCGCTCTGCATTCTCTGTCTGCAGAGCCAGCGTCTCCAACAACACTGCGTGGATACAGAGCCTTTGTTGATACTGAGTGTGAGCTCGGTCCAAAGACAGAAGCGTTCCCAGATAAATGAGCTCGTGACTGGGTTTGGGGTTGGGGGTTTGGGGTTGGTGGTTGGGGTAGGGTGGAGGGTTGCTGGAGAGGGGAGCAGCCATAAAAAGTGGAATGAAACAGCATTTAAACCACATAAACAAAACTTTGCTCTCAGTTCTCGTGTGCCACGCGAGTCCTTGCGTGACATTTGCTTTGACGGCTCTGGTGAGAAACTGGAAGAGGAGACTCTCTGGCATTAGCGTCTCACGCTAATCAGTAGCCTAGCATGCATGACCCATCAACAACCTTTCACACTCATGCCGGAAAAAAAAAGAGAAAAAAAAATAGAGACAGAGAGCTAATCAAACATCAGCACTCAGCACGATAGAACGTCTCCCAGAGAGCAAAAGAATGTAGGTCAGTTACAAATATAGCCACTGGGTCCAAATGCACTTAGTAATGATAAACTGGAACTTGAGGCTTCCACTTCCCATCCCCTCCACCCCACCTCTCCCTGCAGGCCTATGGATGCTTGATGTCTTCTATAAATCTGCGAGATATTAACAGAAATATGTCAAACTTTTACTCAAAATTCAAACAATAACCTATTAGTTTCAGATGAGATCTGGATAGCATTAACTGTGCATCCCCTTGGGACGATAGGCACTTAGCCTTATCATCAAAACACATTCCAGATCCCTGTGTGCTTCCTTTGTGATAGGATCGTCTCCGAAGTGGAGGAATGATGCTATGGCGTGTGGCCATGGTTTTAACCTCAGCACTGCCACGCACATTCAGTGTAGACACCTTTTGAAGTCCTATCTGGTCTGTAAGTCATTTTAATGGATGTTTACCTGTAACTAGATGTAAGTGGAAGTGTCAAGTTGACACTGATAACTTTGGATCTGCTGTGGGTGGTGGAGTGGGGATCAGGCTGTGGTTAGGTGAATGGGTTCATTGGACTAATTCCCTGAGGTGTTTTTAGATTGCAACATGGAAGCATAGATGTGAATAGTGCTGAAGTAGTTCATCTAATTCACTGAGATGATTCTAGACTGCATTGGGGCCCCAGGCAAAAAAACAACACTTTTATTGAGAACTGCATTGCTACCACTGTAGGTTTAAAGATTGTAACCAGAGTGTAAATTACCCTCCCATAATTAGGGGGGTACTACCTTTTACATTGTACATTAATCACATTAATATGTTGGTGCATGGCTAGACAACACGCCTTTGTTGCATGGCTGTCAGTGGTGTGCTGATGCATAGCTGTGACTAGTGTGCTGATGCATGGCTGTGACTGGTGTGCTGAGTTACAGAGATGTTTAGATGTGCTGATGTGTGGTGTGTGGTGTGCAGATGTGTGGTGTGCTGTTGCATGGTGTGTGATATGCTATTGCATTGCTGTGACTGGCATGCTGTTGTTGCAATGCTGTGACTGGCATGCTGTTGTTGCAATGCTGTGACTGGCATGCTGTTGTTGCATTGCTGTGACTGGCATGCTGTTGTTGCAATGCTGTGACTGGCATGCTGTTGCATGGCTGTGACGGGGCTGCTGATGCATGCTGTGTGGTGTGCTGATGCGTGTGGTGTGCTGCTCATGTCAGAGGACTGGAAGTGCCAAAACCTACTCGTGCAAAACGGACATGTGTGTATATACAGTATGTGTGTGTGCATATGTTTGTGTATGTGTGTGGTGGAGGTGGGAGTGTGTGTGTGTGTGTGTGTGTGTGTGTGTGTGTGTGTGTGGGGGGGGGGGGGGGGGGTTCCTGGATCCACATGTTGCTCACACCTGAAACAACAGTAGGCTGTTAGGGAGCTGATTACACACTCCTGCCGTGACATCATGCGCTCATGACACACGAGGCTGTGCGGCTCGGAGGAGAGGAGCAGGTGCAGAACGCAGCGTCGCCGCGGCAACCCAGCCTGAGGTCACGCTCCACGCTCCGAAACCTCCCGCCACGACCGATGCTTACCGCCATTAAGCACCGAACACCGGAGCCGTCATAATGGCTAATGGGGATAATTGGCAGACTGAAGCAGTTTGGGTAAATGTCAAAGACCTAACGACCAAACGAGCAGGACCCAGAGGAGTGCCTGTCTTGCATTTGGTGTGCTAATGAGGTCCTTTATAGGGGGGGAGTCAGAGTTAAGCTTTTATCTCTGTGGGTGAAAACAAAAAATGTGTGTGAGTCACCCTTGCAACTCTATTGTACCACTAAACAAACTATGTGTGCTGGGTTTGACTGACTGTGTCTGATTATGGACTATGTGTGCTGGGTTTGACTGGCTGTGTCTGGTTATGGACTATCTGTGCTGGGTTTGGCTGGCTGTATCTGGTTATGGTCCGGATATAAACATGTTTACTTTGGTGGAGGACGGTAGAGGACAGGCACGGCATGTTCTTTTTGTTCAGGGATGGACCCCAGGTTCATGTTTGGGGTGTCTTTCTCACTAAACAGTAGTGCGAGGTTAGTTCTGGGGTATCTAGTGGTATGTTCTATCACATGCTTGTTATACATTTGGATGCAAATGTTTATTTTGTCTGTTGTAACATCCTTATGATGGATACAAGCATACAAGGACAAAATGATACAATGATATTTTATTGCCACATGCATAGAGATACTGGGTAAGGTAAGACATGCAGTAAAATTGTTGTTTGTCAGCCTATATGGAGAGACACAGGCAGTTATCACATGGGTACCATGTCAGGAAACATGAAAAGAAAATGTGGCAATGTGTATGTTATCAGGTGCATGCATAGCTGAATGAAGGCCAGATCACGTGCCATAGCAGTATGATCATCAGTGTTATTTAGAAATGTAAGTTGAGATGGATGTACATGTTATGGGATTTATAACCTTTCAAGCGTAGACTGGTGACTCTCATATATGAGCATAACTCATCTTAACTTATATTTTATGTCTTTGTCTGCATAACTCATACAGTAACGCCTTCCTGTCTCTGGCAGCGTAAATAAAGGTCTCTCTCCCACCTGGAGTTTGCCTGAAGTGTAGTATTAGGCTACATATCAAACAATGAACAGTAGTGAAACCTCACGACTGCTTCATCTTAATTATGCATTTTTGCATTTGCCATGCCATTAATCAAATACAGTACACTGCATGACAGAAGAGAAGAAGGTTCAAGGCACTCTTTGTCTTTTTAGCTGAAAAGCTCTTTTTTATGTTAAGCTACTTCATATTGCAACAGGGTAAAAATAGCCAACTTGTTTCGGCCACCATGTAGGCCTTCTTAGGGGCCTGTCAGAAGCTATTTTATCCTGTTCTAATATGAACTGGCTCAAAATAATAAAAATCTTTTGAACTACAAAGACAGAGTGCCTTGGGGCCTTCCTCTTCTCTGTGAATGGTTTTTTCCACCAAAAAAGAGCACCTTTCAACAAACTTCATGGACACCGCAGCCCTTCGCCTCCTTTCCATTTTGGTTTATTTCACAATACTCTGCATCTTTGAAATAGTCTCTAAGATGACGCATGGACCATCTCTCTGGCTGCTTTATAAGTGCATGAGCAGCAAACCAGCATTGGGATTTGGGGTCGGGATGGATTCACAACATCACACTGCAATATTTCAGCAGTATCTGTGGTGTCTCACAGCCAAGCCGTAGGCATTCGCTGATTCATGCACATAAAATGAGGATATTAATCACACTGAGAAAAGCCAGTGTTGCTTTCGCTCTTTCAATTTGGAGGGTAGAGGGCTTATACATCCTGCCAGTGAATCAAGCAGACAGACTTTTTCTGGACGTGCAAATGTGGGGGTTTGATGTGCTTTCGCTTTCGGGACGTATGGGCTTTTAAGCGGCGGACATGTCGACCCCCCTCCCCATATTAATCTAATCACCAGATGTGGTGCCCTTAAACAAACATGTTGTTTTCATTTACAGGCACTGTCCCTTATGGTGACATGTTTATGACCATCAAAACAAACTGGGTTTTATAATCTTAACAAATGGGGTGGCTGTAAGCAGAAGCAAATTAAATTTAATGAATGAAGGTGGGGTCGCTGTTGACACAAGACATTTTAGCCTCTCAAACAAATGACACAACTCAGCAAGCTTGCAGACTTGGCTCTCATTTTAAAGTCGCCGCCCCCCAAAGCTGAGTAAAGAGTCACACCTGTGTTTCGGCATTTCGTCATGTAACACAAATACTGTTTGAAAAGCCAGTCTCCCACTTGCACATCAATAATGTAATGACGTCAGCTAGAACGTGGCCAGAGAAAAGTCTTTCTTCTTCCTGAGTGTTTAAGAGACCCTCAATCAAACACTTAGCACACGCTGCCCCGCTTGTCACAGTTCAGACCTATTTGGACTCCCTGGTTGTCACATTAACTGGTTTTGCATGGCACACAGCTAAGCAGCTCTGGGCCCACTTCACAGCTATTTTTCCCAGAAGTACAGCAAGGTAAGCACAGGTGTTATTAATGACAGCAAATTTTGATTCAGTGTAGCAGAATCATATTCTTATTGGATGTCATCAATATATCATTAGTAACACCTGCGGCTGATACCTTGATAAATTGGCTGCTGTAAAATAGATCCATAGCTGAGGCAACCCCGTTACCATAGACTGCTGATACTTCATCAGATTTGATAAATTCTAGAACACTTCTCATTCTTCTAATTCATGTTGTCCAGTGACCCATACCAATCCTGTACTTAGGAAGCTAAGGGCCCACTTCCTGCCATTTAACATGATAACCAATGAATTGGGGATGTAGTGAACGTATCAGTTTTTGTTGTGTTGTGCGTCAGTGGCAAGCTTGGCAGAGGCTGAATACTTGCTCTGTTTGTATCGAAACCACATTGTTCTAACTGAACCAGAGGAAGCGATGTGTTCCAAAGGTTTTAAGCTGCAGATTAAAACTTGTTGACATTTAGATATGTGCAATCACTGTCTGCCAACAGCTCATCTTTATTACTGTGGGATTAAACAAACCATGTCATTAGTTATCTTATTAGTGAGCAGAGAAATGACACAAACTATGGCGTCTGAACAAGACACAGCACTGGATAAATCCTCACTGTTGCCACATCAGTAGTACACACAGTAAACATATTCTACTGAATTTAATCTAATTTAATTTACATTGTGCCAAAACAATCATATTAAATTGCTTAAGGGAGTCTAGAGGCAAAACCTCTAGCAAGTAGCAAGTAACACTGCACCTGTAGCAACAAGCTTTGCTCCCTGTCATGCTTTTTGAGATTCTAGAGTGGAGTGTGTAGCGCTCCAGAATCTTTTTTTAATACTCTTGGGATTCCAAGGAGACATGCAGCCCTGTCTTAGTCTGGGAGGTAGGAGACTGCTCCAAGTAGTGGTGGTAGCCTACTACTAAGTAACCTGGAGCTAAGCCATTTAGAGCTTTGTGTGACAGAGGGAGCGCTTTGAAAGTAATTCCTCCTTTCATAGGAGTCCAATGCTGAGAGGCAGGCGCAGGTATGGTCCCGTTTCTGAGCTCCAGTAAGAGCTTGAGCAGCAGCTTTCTTTGTTCATTGGAAGTTCCTTGTGGAGCTGCTGCCACACCACAGCATTGCCGTGGTCCTTAATTTAATAAAAGTGAAAATCAGATTTTCGACATCTTGATGGCAAAAGACTTTGGCAAGATTTTGGCAATATTGCAAAGATTTAAAAAAAAATACATCTTTGAAACCTGTTGTATATATGGATTTAGTAGAATATCTTTGTTTATACTTAAACTGAGATATTGGACACTACTGGTGTTGAATGTCGAGCAGATGCCAGCAAGCGTGGGTAGAAGACTGGCTATCGTCACTATCAGATCTGTAGGGGCTACAATCACAACTTCATAGTGTTAAGGGGAGCTGGAGGTGGTTAGCCGTTTATGCTCTAACATCTTCCAGGCAAGTTTCCCTCTTGGGTACAATTTCACGACACATGTCTTTGTTTCGGTCCTAATTTGTTGATACTGTAAAAGCACAGCTAGACTGTAGCAGCTAGCATTCCTGGGCATTACGACTATAGTCCATGTGTCTTCCATATGTAGCTTCTCACCACAACACAGAACCAACAGTACCAGCAGGAGCACACTGCACTCAGCGAGTCGATAGCTTGATAAATGTATCTTCATCTTGGCTTGAATAGCTTCAAATAGCCTATGGTACGCCAGATCAGGTTTCTTGTGTTATCATCGGCACGTTGAGATGTTTGCTTTGTCTGTGGGTTGTCATAATGTTTAAAAGCGCATTGCTGCTAGACACGTTAAGCTTTGAGATCGGTTCTAAATTTGATTTGGCCGTGTTGAGACACATTAAGCTTTGAGATCGGTTATAGATTTGATTTGGCCGTGTTGGGAACGTCTGGTTAGTGCTAGGCCTTTCTCCGCACAAGGCGCACAAGGACATATGCACCACACTTTAAAATTGAATCGGTGCCTTCAAAACCACATTCCAATCCATCACCAAATCTAAAGCAAATGCTGGAAGCACACTTAAACTTAAAAGCATATATTATTCATGGTTGGCCTTGTCATAGGACGGCTCTGTTTTTATTATTTGTTTCACAGCCTGCTGTATGATTTACTCATTAAAATGTTTTCATATAAAACAAAAGTATATGACATGTGTTTCATATAAATATAATTTTCAGTCATGTAAATCCTTTCACAGTCGCACATAACTCAAATGCACCAATGATCTTGTATGTGATATACTGTCATAGATTTCACTTGCAAGTTTCAAATGAAAAAAAGTAAACATTTCATCTAATTTTTTTCCCCCATATGAGTGTTTTTCAGTCTGGTCAAGGTGTTTTTGCCAACCTAGTGTACTGTTATGCTTATTTCTGCACATGCTCATGAACAGTATGCACACCTCCTCCTGCACAGGTCAGAAGCGACCACTAGGAGGCCCAGGAGGATCTGATCCAATGTGGCCGGGTTGCCATGACACCGTCACAGGATGCGCACACAACAATGTCTCAGGCAAAATACCAAAGAAGGAGATCGGAGAAGAACATTCTGGTCTTCCAGGGCTGATGGTTTAATTTACTGACACTCAGATATTCTGGATTACTCTTCAGATCAGGGTGTAGTTTCAAATGAACAAAGTGGCAGGTCCATGCAAGGACATCCGGTTGACTTCACCCCAAACAAAGCAACAGTAACAAAAGAAAGGTCCAAGGCACATTTGGAGTACAGACAGCAGGTTAACTCCTTTCCCTCAATGTTGAAACCAGGAGTGAGGTGCCAACACTGTTTTTATCCACGTCGATATTTCTTACAAAGATTTTAAAAGTCAGAAAGAAATTTACTCCGTTCTTGCTCCACTTGCTCAGCATTCCTCCTTCTTCCTGTGTTCAGCTTTGGGTGCCAAGAGGAGTTAATTCTGACCTAAATACGTCAAGCGGTTGCTGGACCTTTATGCAAAGCAAATTAATGTTCCAAGAGGTGCAATCATCGACTATTAATCACCAATCATTTTCCTCTGACAAAACAGTACTGCGCCGACTTGGACTGGAGCAGACTGCCTCACAGGGTTATGAAATGACTTGTTATGATCTGGTAGTCATGTAAGTGTACGATAAAGCATCTACAGTTTTCTTTGGAATTGGCTAATCCTCGCTCACGCTGTCTCGGCGGAGTTGACAGATGAAGCTTGACATTTACAGGGTGGGGGGAACGGGTGGCTGTGACGAAGACAGCCTGCTGTATTGCAACTCTCATCTCGACATGACACCCCTCAGCGGTAGACTTTTGGACCTGTGACCAAAGGAGAAGGCAAAGTCTCGTCACAGGACACAAAGGCAAGGCAGCTCAACTTCACTCCTTTCTTAGAGCTACCAGATTCCAAAGTGGCACCATATTCCAAAGCAGTGCCATATTCCAAAGCGGCACCATATTCCATTGTTAGGGAATGGGGAATGGAAAGGGTGCCATTACGATCACATCTAATCATTGGGACATTCCGATCAGCAGAGACGTGGGGAGAGGGAAGGCAGTTGAGCCAGCTCCACATTTCATCACTGCCTCTTCCTCCTTGCCAGTTTAAACACACACACACACACACACGCACCGCTCCGGCAGTGCTCCAGAACTGACCTTGAAGTTGTCCGCACCATGGCCTGACAAATAGCAAACAGAATGGATGATAAAGACATTACACAGGAAATTATCCCCGAAAGTTTTTCTTTCATATAAAGAACACCCGTCCTGGATCATTGTTTACCAGTGTGTCACTGAGGGACACACGTATTTTCTATTTGTTCTCTGCCTGTGTGTGTGTGTGTGTGTGTGTGTGTGTGTGTGTGTGTGTGTGTGTGTGTATGCTTGGTAATGGTAGTCTATCTGATGTGACTAGGGCCTGTGAGGCTGGTCTCTGCCTGTTCTAGTCTTTCCTGCAGCCCCTTGTGTGTGTGTGTGTGTGTGTGTGTATGCGTGTGTGTGTGTGTTTCAGTCCTTCCTGCCGCCCCTCATATGCATGGGCGTCATCAGGAGCAGATGTTGGGAGAATAGTGTGTGTATGATTGCTTCATTAAGCCAAGAGGCCTTAATAGGATGCACTGCTTCTGGCATTTCTCATCACTGTCATTATTTTGGCTGTCATCAGCGAAAAAAATGTTTCTCTGTCTCTGTCCATGTTTCTCTCACCCTCTCTCATTCTCTCTCTCTCTCTCTCTCTCTTTCTTTCTCTGTCTGTCTCTCTCTTTCCCTCCATCATTCTCTGTCAAATTCTCTTTCACTCTGTCTTTCTTTTTCTCTATCTGTCTCTTATTCTCTCTCTCTCTCTCTCCCTCTCTTTCTGTCACTTTCTGTCTACTGTCTTATTGCTTTTCTTTTTTCTCTACAACATATGACTGAGAGTCGACTGAAGTGAAATTGCTGCTCGGTGAGAAGGATCCACAGACCACAGTAACCATCTCCATATTTGCCATGGGCCTCAGCGGACACCTTTCCCACATGACACCATGAAGAAGCCTTGGCAGAAGATCATGTAACCGCTTCTGTACATGTCTAACTCCTCCTCTATTTGCATGTGTGTGTGCATGTGTGTGTTTGCGTGTGGGAATGTATGTGTAGTGTGTAGTGGTGAGTGTTCACAGGGAAAATGTTCGCCATGCAAAAGGTTACCTTGAACGTCAGTTCATGAAGGTCATGGTTGTAGAACTTCGCACAGTGGCGTGTAAGGTAGGCTTTTGGTTTGTTTTATTGAAAAAAAGATATATCCCCAGAATAACACGTGTTCACTGTGTGTGTGTTGCTCTCGCTCTCACTCTCTCTTTCCTGCTCTTGCTCTTTCTCTCTCTCTCTCTGTGCATGTCTGCCTGTCTAATTTCTGTTTGCTGTGAAAAATAGCTTCCAGTCTGGGTCTGGGTGGCTGTGAGTTTCATGGCCGGGTGAGATAGAGGGCTTTCCTGTGTTTTGCCGCTGCTCACATAGGAGTGTGAGGTCATAAAGAACGTGCCGGCGAAAGCACGCAGCAGGAGGTTGGAGGTGAGTGAAGTTGAGGGTGAGGATGAGGTTGAGGGTGGTGGCGTTAGATGGGTGGGAGGGGTTGGTGTTTCATCTCACACAGACACACACACACACACACACACACACACACACACACAGTAAGGGTGGATGTGGTAATGGGATCAGAGGGGTTGGTGTTTTATCACAAACACACACACACACATACACACAGTGAGGGGGTGGTGGTAGTGGGATGAGAGGGGTTGGTGTGTTATTACACACACACACACACACACACACACACACACTTAATCAGCATGTGTGTGGGTGGACATTTGAGGCACATCAACTACATGAACTCCCTCACACTCACAGTCGTAAGGCTATGCAGCAACATCACAGTCTCTCTCCTGCCCCTATAGGCAGACCTGTAAGGTACAGTACATCTGTGACATACGAACACTAAATATTCCAGTAGCCCATTTTATTGGAACTTTTGAATTTACACTTTGAGAAGCTGACTTCAGAGCCACTTCAGTGATAACTTAATGCCTGCTTAATGACTGTAGAGTTTTGCCAACCTTGAAAGATCATCAGTCATACTATGGCAAATGAACATCTGTGTTTGTGTCTGTGTCTGTGTCTGTCGGTCTCTCTCTTCATATGTGTGTGTGCGTGTGTGTGTGTGTGTGTGTGTGTGTGTGGCGCGAGCATGTCTATAGGTCTAAACTGCCACATAAATCATGGTTGACTAGTCTCACCTCAGTGTGATGTTGGTCTGCTCTCCTCTGAGGTCTTCAGTGATAAAAGGACAGAAGGGAAGAGGCTGAGCTCCTCTCCAGGACAGACAGACAGACAGACAAAGCGACAGACAGACAGAGTGACAGACAGACAGACTGACTGACTGACTGACACACAGACAGACACACAGACGGACAGACAGAGTTTCTCTGGACCACTGGGGGCTCCCACATCTGTCATCAGAGATTCCCCAGGCCACACTTATCACTCTCAGTATCACCATTTCCCAGGCCACACTTATGACCTGGATGAATGAGAATTGTTCGACTTGTTCGTCAAATGAGCTAAGCTAAGTTGTAAGCAACTGGACTTTTTTAGTACCTTGAAGACGTTTCACCTTTCATCCAAACGGCTTCTTCAGTTCTGGATTAGTTGCTTACAACTTAGCTCATTTGAGAGGCCATCACTTTCAGCATCAGCATAGCCCATCTCCATGGGAACAGGGGGAGGATAGTGTAAATTAGAACACTTTACCTTCCTTTTTCCCTTCCTTGCTTTTTTCTTCCTTTATTCTTTTTCTTCCTCTTAGTTTCTTTCTTTCTTTCTTTCTTTCTTTCTTTCTTTCTTTCATGGTGGAAACTGAAGTTGTACAGTGACAGAAACATACAGAAATTAGTCCCGAGAAGTTAAGGGCCAAATCCCCAGTCTTTATTTCCAGGCACATGGTCCCCAGTCCTCTGTGTGTGTGTGTGTATGTATGTGTGTGTGTGTGTGTGTGTGTGTGTGTGTGTGTGTGTGTGTGTGTGTGTGTGTGTGTCTATTCTAATAAGAGAGCTGTACAATACATGGATAAATAAACCTCAGTATTGTCCATGATCTGTTGGTGACCAGTCCTATGTTTCCTGTGCGATGTATCCTTCTCACACAGTGACAGAAAATGGCAGGATGCAGTGGAATCAAAAATGATATTGGCAGACTAACTAATAGTTTGCTTATCATGGCGAGTCAGTATCTGAGTTCAAGAGGAAAGGCTGTTTGCGTGAGGTGCAGTGAAGCCAAGGCACGGTATCGTTCCCCATTTGGACTTCTTTGTCATACAGAACTGACAGATACATGTCTCTACACAAAATCAATCCGACAAAACAAGACACACTTTTGCCATCACTGTCTGCACCTACATTACTCAGAAACACATGCTACCACTAACACAACACAGAAGTTCATTCCTACTGAAGCACATTAACTAGATTTACGGTGTAGCCTACTGTCGGTTGGTTGAACTGATCAGATCGGACAGTCTGCGCATTTGCAAAGTAGTTGTTGCACAAGTTGTGGCAAAATGGCAAAAACAAACCAAATTTGGGTCTACCAGACAGTACACATTCCAAACGCTGTGAGCAGGCCCTCCTTTCTAGGCTTGAGTCTTAATTTGTAGCTGCAGTCATGCCTTCGTGTCATTGTTTTTCCGATTGTTTTTCTGTGTCTCTCTGTTCAGGTCAGTTTTTCCAGTGCTCTTCCATGTACCTGCACTTTCCACGAGGAGGGAAAAACCATCTGTCTGTCTTGAATGGATTGTGCTGGTGATGGAGGGGGTTGGGGGGTTGGGGGGTTGGGGGGTGGGAGGAAGGGACCCAGAATAGCTTTCAGGGAGTCCTCAGAAAGACACCACAGATCTATTTATCATAGGGAGTAGAAAATATTTTTGTTACATTTCACTGACATTTCATAAATCAGAAACAATCTTGTTTGACCCACCTCCAGAACGCTATTGACAGTGTAGTGGGGACAAACAGTGGAATGTGTTTGTTGAGCACAGGCTGGACGCGTCACTCATCTGGTACATTTGTTTTTTCCCTAGTACAGAGGCGCCCCCTAGCGGATGAAAGCCGTAACTTTTACATGGTTACACCATTCAGAGACTATTTTTAATTTAACTTTTGTTCTTTTATTCCAGTGCGCAGGAAAGGCAATTTCCTGAAAAGAAAAACGTGTCATTTGAAAGCACAGGCCTTATTCGTGATGAGGAAATTGTATAAGCCACTTTATTAAATATATATAAGAGTTTAGCCAGTAGTGGCATCTTTTTAAATGTGAAGTGATGGTCATTACATTGTAAGAAAGGTGCATCGCACTGGTCATTATCCAGTCAAATCAATCAAAGACCCTGCTAAGCTGCTTTGTGTCTGGGTGTCATTCATAAGGAACGAATGTGTTTAATTCTACTTTCACGCTTTCTAAAATGAAAAAGGCAGCATAAATTGCTGCTGTCAATTAATGCAGCTGGATTCCTACAAGTACTGAGGGACCATCAGTACCTATTTCACAACAGAAAATGTGGAGCTACAGTAGTATAACACATTATAGATACTGTCTGTCTATGTAGTCGATTGATGGGCCATTTACTGTATCTATGTAGTCAATAGATAGGTAATTCCCGCAACTAAAAACCTGTTTCATTGCCTGATATCTGTCATACTGTCATAGAGTCAAGTAGTTAGAGGTCATGGGCAGTTCATTTTCTTTTCCACAAGATTGCTTTTACCATACTTCAAATCTCTCTCTCTTGTTCTCTCTCTCCCTGTGTGCATGTGTGTACCTGTGTGTGTGTGTTTGTATGTGTACGTGTGTAAGACAGTGTATGTGTAACACAGCAGCACGTCAGTGATTTAATTATGATTCTTCAGAGGCCACTATGAAGGTCAGTAACAACTAGGTCACTACAGTAGCCTACTCACAGAACCGCTGTCACATTAATAAGATTCTGTTGATGCCACTTCAGACCTAATCCTTGCTGCCACCCATGTAATGACATAGCAGAGGAAACCTTTCACTTTCACTTCCTGTCTGTTCTTTGTTTGATGCCTAATATAATACTACTGTGTGTTTATTCCCCCGAAACAAATGGCTGAATAGGAAGGCCACAGCAAAAAGTATAGGGCTCCCTAATTGAAACCAATCAAGGAAAACCCTATGTTTAGCACTAATATTCCAGTTGGGGGAGCCATTGCTTCACAATATGTTTGCAGGCGAGTGAGAAGAATGGCATTATGCCAATTTGCCTGAGGAGGATTTTGAGAAGTTGCTAGGGTGGGTAGTTGACATGACCTCATGCGCACACCACCAGGAAATTACACCACGTAGAGCAACACTGGTCCTCAAACTTCTCCCGTTGCCGCGGCTGCAATGGCAGGGTGTGGTCTTGAAGATTCGCTGAGGGAGATGTTGAGGTGATTCCTGTGGCGTCTTGGTTGTTGGTCACATAAAAAAAGCTTCTGGATTCTTCGCTCCCTGGATCTTCTTCCACCCCTCACTGTCACGGCGTTGCTCCGACCTTGGTTAGTAATTCCAGAGCCATGTTCGTTTTCTTCAGTCAACGTGGTTGCATCTGGCAGCCAGGAAAAGAATTAAGTGTACCTTTTTAGCGTGCAAGAGACAGTGATCTTTGTTTTCGTCTGATGCATAGATAGACGGCCAGGTAAAGTTTTAAAGAATGATTCGGTGACAACCTACGGCTACACATTGCTTTTTTTCTTACTTTCGAGTTTCGTTTAGGTTAAACACATTCTTTGTAGTTGTGTGTTGTTTCACAAATAAGCACTTTAGAACTTATTTCCATGATGGTACTTGTAGTTGTGGTTGCACAGTATGTCTGCTAGTGGCATTATTAGTAAAAAAAAAAAAAAAAAAAACGTTTCGTTAATATGTCCATGGATTAAGTAGGCTACTTTTGTAGTTTAACACGATTGCAAACTCATGTCGAAGGTGCTCACGTTAGGCTATATGAAACACGCCCACTTTTCCATCCTGGTCTACTGTGTTTGGGCGGAGAGGGGGGTTACTTAGACATGTTATAGACCGCAAACGGTCGTTTTTTTCTACGTTACATTTTGCTTTAGTTTACATGCACGTTATATGAGATGGATTTCAGGTAGCCTACTTTGCTGAAATGGTAACGTGTGACTACAATTGTGCTACAATTGTGTTACCGCCAAGCCACACTAGCCACATTGTGGTTCTAGTGGGATTTTAACAGTACTGGTGATAAAAAAAAAGCATGCATTTCCTCCATGCAAAAGTTGTCGTTATCAACTTTATATCAACAGTGTATGCTCAGTATAATTACTCTCTCATTGGCCAACCCAATCCTACTCTCACTTCTTGAGAACACTGAGGCTGTTGCTTTTTGTGCAGACTTGCTCATAGTGCTTTTATGCCCTGGAACAACATGTTGTCGTTGGTCACTGTTGTGAGTATGAGCTGTTATTTTTAGGGCATGTAATATTACGTAAGTCATTGGTACTGTATTTAGGCCTTTCTAGTGTATTGTCCAGGGCTGCAAAAACAGAAGACTGTCAGGTTTGGGCTACTGTTAATACGGTGTCATAGCATTCACACATATAGGTAGAACTGCTGTCATGTTGGAAGGATGGGCGTGGAAGTGTGAATATGAAACTACAGGTGTGCTTCCTGTTGTATACAGTCTATGGTTGTACCTTACATTTGTGCTTTTGTGTTTGCTTTTTCAGATGTGAAGCAGACAAAACACCGGCCAATGCAAATGTAATTTGTCCAGTCTGCTGTCCTGGCTGGTATTGAATTAATCAGGTTTCGGACTCCTGCAGGGTAAACCAACGCAGCTGCTTACCTCCGCACATAACCTTTTTTTCTTCTGTGGCTACAACAGGTAATTCATGGCTAATGCAATTCATGTTTCTATTCGTGGAGATAAACCAAGACTTTCATTGCAGCCTTATGTGCTGCGAAGCCTACATTTCTTGAGCCCTCAACTGTTGTGCTGCCTTCTCTAAATTTCTACATTAGGCGGTAGCACATGGCCACAATCGCTCCTGTTTGCTAAAAAAAAAGTCATATTGACATAGCAACTGATTGAATAGCTTTCTATTTTGGATGAGTGGGCTGTAGACAGGCTGTATTACATTTAATTGTCACCCCTTGAGCTACATTGGCAGAGGGACACTTTTTCAGGTGTGTCATGAACAGGCTTTTTTGTCCCAAGAGTGAGTCATGAACAATCCACAGGGTTGTTCATTGTTAATTAGGCAAAAGTTCACGCAGTTGTAAAAACAACAGGTGTGGTACATCTTTTGGTTTGGTTTAATCTGTCTGTTGTGTGCTAATGACAGACTCCTGACGCTGTCTTATACCTTTACAGGATATTGGCCTGCCACACACACACACACACACACACACACACACACACACACACACACACACACACACACACACAAGCATTGGCGGGCGGGCGGGCCAGCCAGCATTCCAAGCATGGGGCTACTGCAGCTGCTGAAGGGCCAGTTCCTGTGTCACCTGCTGATCTTCTATGTGTTCCTGGTCAGCGGGCTGCTGGTCAACCTGCTGCAGCTCTGCACCCTGCCCCTCTGGGCCCTCGACCGGCAGCTGGCCCGCAAGATCAACTGCAGACTGGGATACTGCATCTCCAGCCGTGAGTTACCGACCAGCTCTATCTCTACCTCCACCTCCACCTCCACCTCCACCTCCTCCAGGCCCTGACTCCAGGCCACTGTTGTGGTTTAACTATATAATGTAGATCGATAGATATACCTTGGCCCTCCACAGGCAGCAGACCCACAGGATCAACTGCAGACTGGGATACATCTCCAGCTGTGAGTCAGTGACCAGCTCCAGTCCTCTTCCTCCTCCTCCTCCTCCAGGCCCTGACTGGATTATAATCTAAAGCTTTATTACAGACACAGGTCCATATGACACGTCATTCAATATAAAATAAATATATTTATTATATTATATTTTATAAATATATATAATACAAAATAAAGCCCCACCGCCTCCAGGCCCTGACTGGATTATACTATAAACCTTTGTTACAGACACGAACAAATAAACACAAACAAGACATAGCTTGAGGTACTTTTCAAGGCACAACACATAAGTGTCCACACAGACTAATCAATAAAAACATTGCAACAAATGAATAAACACTTTATAACTAATTTCAGGTATTGCACATACACTGCCTCTGAAAGATTCAACAATGATTATGCTGATGGAGTACAGCATGATTATGATGAAGTTTTGGGGACTGCATTGGCATTACATGAGAAATGAACTCGGCTAATCCAGCCGTGAAAGAGTGCAACAGCTTCCCCTTCCCCTTGACCTTGCATAGATTGTTATGATTAGTCTGGTGCTGGCATAGAATAATGGTGTCGTGGCTAATCTTAGTCCTGCTAATGGTATGTTGATGGCGTACAGCATGATTATGGTGAAACTTTGGGGATGATGTTAATATAACATGCAAAACGCACTAGGCTACCATATCTTCAGCCATGAGGGAGTAGTTCAGTGGCTTTGTGTGGGTCATTCGACTACACTGTTTCTTAAATACATTTTTTTAATCTTTTGAACTACACCGTTTCTTAAATTAGTTGACAAATGCAAATGCAGCTGCTCATGAAACATGCTGCAGCCATAAAAGCACTCACTCACGTTCTCAGTGGATAAAAGACTAACAGAGTCGGCCACATAATAGTGCATTTTGTTGTTTTTTGCCACCATGGTTTTGCCCCCCCTTTGCTACATAATATTACACACACCTCTTACCTTGATGGTGAGAATCATTCCTATGTTTGTAATATGACTTTGTTTTTCACTTATTGCCTAAAACAGAATGAAACCACATTTGCCTAATAGTTTTAGAGACACCATGAAGACTAGTCTGTTTGGCAGAGCATGATGGAGTCCTTGTTAATCTGGCTCCTGCTAATGGTATGTTAATGGTGTACTGCATGACTGTGTGGGGAAGCTTTGGCGATGGCGTTGACATAACATGCAAAATGAGTTTGCTCCAAATATTATGGTTTGTCACCATGACAACCGGTCAGGCCCGGTGGAAGCGATAGCCACAGCATTTGCATTCTAGTTTCATAACATGGAGGGTGCTGGGTGCTTAAAGTTTACAGAGCCTTAAATTGAGTCCTAAGCACTTTTATGGACCATTAAGCTTCCCTGTTTTTGTGCTTTTACAGCCTGTGTTTATTCATGGTTTCCGTTGTAATCACTACATTTCTTCATCAGCATTGACTTTGCTGCATTGTATTTCTCCAAGAAGCAGATATATTTTGTCAGAGAAAACTGCCAAGTGCATATTGTAAGCTTTTTGGTAAAGACTTTTTGAGTGTGTCTTTTTTCCCCAAAGCAATGCCAGTTACTCAGCCAGTATTGCCAGAGATATTGGCAGGCCTGTTGTATGCAAAGGTGTTGCCTTAAGTAAGGAACTTTACTCTAGCAGACTGTCAGACTGCGAGCCAGACTGTGAAGAGGATGATACACTGGGCCACATTTAAAGCAGTATTGCCAGGCAACCTTACCCACAGATTTTGTTTAGGCACTTTTATCATTGATTTTGGAATGTGAAATGAACACATTTTTTTCAGTAGAACTACAATCAGCAGCGGCAGGATTTTTTGTGTGATTTATTCCACATAAACATTAGGGGCCAGTCATACTGTTGCCTGGTAACATTGCTCAGACAGTTACTCCATGTATGATCACCTTTAGTCTCCATCGGGTGATGTCTGTATCGATTGGCTACACCTTATATTCAGGAGAACTACGTTCAGCAGCAGACAACTTCCTGTGATTATTCCACATCTGGTTATGTCTGTCTGTGATTATTCCACATCAGGTGATGTCTGTGATTAATCCACAGCAGGTGATGTCTGTATCCATGCCGCCTGCGAGCTACTGATGGTGGCACGTTTTGTTGTTGTTTTTGGCAGAGATGGTGGCATTACTGGAGTGGTGGTCTGGTACCGAATGCACCCTCTACACAGACCCAGAGAGCTATCCCCTCTATGGCAAAGAGAACGCCATTGTTATCCTCAACCACAACTTCGAGATAGACTTTCTGTGCGGATGGACCTTCTGTGAGAGGTTTGGTGTCCTCGGGGTAAGAACATCATCAGTTTTTGTTTAAACCTCCAGTACAAAAGAATGCAAGCTAAATATGGAAGTAACTTTTTTTGTTATTAGGGAAGTAGTTTTTTTTCATGATTGGCCACAAACACAAAAGTGAGGGCGAAACTGTGTAAAAAGCACTGATGTTCTGTACCAGCAGACAGTAGTGCATGTGGAGAGACAAGTAGCTGAAGGCGGATTCTTTACCCAGTGTTACCTCTTTATGTGTGTGTAGAGTTATGGTTATGGAAACATCTCTACCTGTACTCACCGTTATTGTAAAAACTTATCTTAAAACTGTATGGAATGGTTTTAATGTGAGACAAAACTGACATATTTGTGGCAATTTTCCGTCTCTGCAAATGTGGTAGTGCAGAGAGACCGTAAGAAGCAGAAGATAGATAAGCAGTGGCACCACTGTTTGATGCATGCTCAAGTTTGGGCTGTGTTGTGGTTTTGTTATATTTGTATTTTTGGTAGCACTTAATAATAACTACTTCCTCATCATTTATTTTGCATTTGTTAACTCTCACTTAACACTTTGGTCATCATTTGGTAACCACTGTTTTTACACCATTTCTCATCAGTAAATCATTTATAAACATATCTACAAATATAAAAACAGACAGAGAAGATGATAGACAGACAGAAAGATAGCAGGCTGAGAGATAGATAGCAGATAGCATAAAGAAAAACAGTCAGACATCCAGAGAGATGTGTATCGGTTGGTTTCTAAATGATTTACTAATAACAAATATTGTAAAAGAAATGGTTATCAAATAATGAAAGTGTTAAGTAACAGTTAATAAATGCTTATTAGCAGGTAGTTATTATAAAGTGCTACCATATTTTCATGTAAAAGGGACAGTGCACATTATCATCATTTCCATTAGAAAAATGATATTTTAAATTTCCATTAAAAAGAGTTACCAAAATAGCTAACTTTTGTCTGTAAGCTCTTGGTCAGCACAGCAGCATAAAACAATGTTGCTCCAATGTGTTACTTTTGCATGACCAGTCAGTCACAGGATGTCACCTTCCTATTATCTCACCCACCCGCATCTCATCGTTCTCTAGACGTCCAAGGTCATGGCCAAGAAGGAGCTTGCGTACGTTCCTCTCATAGGCTGGATGTGGTACTTCCAAGAGATAGTGTTCTGCAAGAGGAAGTGGGAGGAGGATCGCAGAACTGTGATCAAGAGCTTGCAGAACTTACGGGACTACCCTGAGAACTTCTGGGTGAGTCAGCCCTCAAAAGGACAAATAAGGCTTTACGTTTTCTTTCAAATCTACCAAAGCTACTTTATTTTATACTTTATTTCATACTTTAGATAAAGCCAATTCAGCACTGAACAACAATGGCAAAACAAGAAATTATTGGATATATAATTGTATATCTCCATTTAAATAAAGTTGCTAGGCATTGTAGAAAGCCAGATTAGTCACCTACCTAGGTATGTTATCCTAATAAAAGTAACATGAAAAACAAGGGCAAGGGGAAGATATTACTTGCTCAACTGGGAGTCGTGTCTGATATGGTTTTCACAGAGAGGGGTCTTTACACAGATAGGCTTTCTGAGGTCTGTGAGTCAGGAGCATGCTTGCGTGCGTGTGTAGGCAGTCACAAGTCATATGACTATAATCAGGTAATATGACCGCACTCTTCCTCTCTCGCCCTCTCGAGTCAGGAGGATGCTTGGTGTGTGTAGAACTTTGCAGTATGTGAAATTTTACAAGCTACTTACAAAAAAAAAGATAAAATTCACCAGCCACTCTAAATTATTATTCTGTGTCCAAAAATTACCGGCAACTTTCGTGTTTTACCAGCATTAGGCTGGTGGTGGGTGTAAATGTCCCTCCCTGGTGTAGACAGTGGTGAGTCATGTGACTTTTGAGTCAGGAGCATGCTTGCGTGTGTAGACAGTGATACGTAATGTGACTATAATCAGGTAATATGACTGCACTCCTTCTCTCTCTTCTCTCTCTTTCGCTATCTGCCTCTCTCCGTAGTTCCTGCTGTTTTGTGAGGGCACGCGCTTCACGCAGAAGAAGCACCAGATCAGCATGGAGGTGGCCGAGAGCAAAGGGCTGCCCAGGCTCAAGCACCACCTGCTGCCCCGCACCAAGGGCTTCTGCGTCAGCGTCCAGAACCTGAGGGGCACAGGTGAGGCCCCACAGCCCCAAAACGAAACGGCACCACAACGTTGGTCTCACACTGGCTGAGGGGCATTAGCGTAGCCACGGGTGGGCTGGGGTGAAAATAAGGATTTTTGGCTTAGGCTTTGTAAGTTTGATTGACAGTTTCTGTAAAAACAATAACGTGTAGTAATAAAAACTATGTGTTTTGGGATAGGCCCATCACATTTTTTTCTGGGCCCAACCCTTTTTATGATTTCTGGCTACGCTCTTGCCAGCAGATGTCCATGCTGTAGACTCTGGGCTGAGGTCTGGCCCTTGGAGCGTTAGTGACCATATCTCACATAACATTCTACAGTTGTACTATTCAGCAGGCACTTCAGTCACCATATCCCAGATAACATGATACAGTTGTACTGTATACTGTACCAGACACTTTTCTCAAAAGTGAGGTGTAACATTATAAAACACCAACTTTTACACATCAGAAGCCTCAGCTAACTTGTAGAACAATATACTTGTATCGGTTAAATAGAAAAGTATTGACAACTGATGAGGACTGTGAGAGGAAGAACACTCGCTGATGCATGTTTGTTTCTCTTTAGTGACTGCTGTGTACGACTCTACACTTAATTTCAGAAACAACCAAACACCCACACTACGGGGAGTGCTGAGTGGGAAAAAGTACCACGCTGATCTTTACGTAAGGTGAGGAGTATTATCAGTGCCTAGGGGGAAACACACACAGGATCTCTTCATTTATCCAACAGGATCTCTTGATTCATCATGTTGTAAAATGTCTAAATGAAGTTCAATTGCCATGTTCGTTGCAAGAGTGAAAAATCAACATGCTACCACTGCAAGATGCTAGCAGCTTCAGTGTCATTGCATGGGAAACCAAATGACTCACTTGAAGTCTATTACTGAGGGCAACAGCAGAGACCTTTGTTTTTAAGCAGCCTGTCTTGTGACTGTCATCGCGCCTGGAGACTGAACTCTGTGGCTCCGGTCTAAACTAGTCGTCTCTTGAGGGTCTGTGCTTATGTAGAGGAGAGCTCTCAGGACAGCTGCTGCTGACCACATTCTCCACAGCCACTCTTCATTCACCACAGCCAGCAGGAACTCTTGTTTGGGTTGGGGTGGTGTAATTGCTGATGTGATTTAAAGGTTTGAAGCACTTTCAACAGGAAAGTGGCTCTTG
>CM059286.1:19953090-20035590 GCA_030347295.1 Setipinna tenuifilis
TTTTTTTGATAATTCGCTGGGGAACAAGCTGGCACTGGCTTGCTTTATCAGGTAAACAAATAGCAAAGCAAGCTAAACGTTTTTAAACAACAAAAAAAAACAACAACAAAACAGCACATGAAACTGCCTAGAGTTAGATGCTCATTGCCAAATAAAAAGTGTTGTAACTGAGGAGGGCCAATAAACTTTTTTTTATACAAAATTGTTCTTTTATTAATATTGTTTTGTACAATGCAAATCCATAGGAGCAGCAGAGGAGCAGAAATGTTGCTGATGCTTGTTTGCGTACATCTGTCCAGGGTTTGAATAGAGCAGCAGAAGAGGCGAGGCGGAGAGATTTCTTCTTCGTTTCTTTTTTTTTTCCTTTTCTCTCTCTCTCTCCCCCTCTCGTCTCATTTGGCTTGGGTTCACTCCAGAGGCCGGTGCCTCTCCAGCCGTACCGGTGGGGGGGGGTCTACCTGGACTGGCGGGGGGGCACGGCCACGCACAACACAACCGTTCCTCTTTTACAGGCCTTAAATACAACTAGTTTACAGTGGGCTCTGCAGGCAAGGCAACCAAAAAAAAACAAAAACAAAAAAATTAAAAGAACAACAAAGAGTCCAATAAAACCATTTTTCCCTTCCATTATTTACTTTCCTTATTTTGCAGTGGGTGGGTTTGTCTGTGGATCCGTAGCCATTGTTGTGATACTGTGAGCTCACTTCCTCTCATGGCCCCTACTGTGGATGACATCACTGCAGGTCACACCTTCTACGGAGGGTTCTAGAACTCTTCCCCTCTCGTGAGCAGCATTTTTTTTTGCTCATTCTCCTTCCTCTCATCTTCTCTCTCTCGCTTGCTCTCTCCCCTCCCTCCCTCCCTCCCTCCCTGGTCCCCCACCCTCACCTAACCCCCTTTCTCACCCCCCAAAAAGGGGACACAGCTTTCGTCAAAGTGCCATCGATTTTTGTTCTCATTAAAAAAAATAAACAAAACGAAACAAAAACGCCTTCTTGCTCTCTACCCCCCAAAAAGACTCCATCACCACCAACGAGAGAGATGTGGCTATAGTTACTTAAGCTTTACAATATTCTTTATACAAGGATCTTCATCCTTTTATTCTGACAGTATGTACAATACATATTCCTTCCCATTGTAATTCAGCCAACAGCCACCCCACCCCCCACTTCCCTCCCCAACCCTAAAAATCTTCCACTATACATGTAAGACTTGCCCTCTGGGAAGGGTTCACACTACCAGTCCATGTGTTGCACAGTGTGCCAGAGGCCTCTGAAATATAGAGCATTTTTTCCTCCTTCTTCTGTTATCTTCTTCTTCCTCCTCCTCCTCCTCATCTTCCTCTTCCTCCTGCGTTTGTGTGTGAGGAGCTCAGTTCCTGGTGGACAGTAGTGCTACGCGGAGTTAACCTGAGAGACGGAGCTCATCGCTCGACCCCCCCTCCTCTACTCTTCATCCGTGCAAACCTGTAATCACACACACACACACACGGGAACACTGTAGTTAGCGAGGCATGTGACACTCCCTCGCGCTCCCACTCACTCTCTCAGCCATCTGGTCACAGGAGAGGGGTCATGGGACTCCTAGAGCTCTTAGGTGACTACTAGGAGCTACTGATGGACGCAAACCTCAGCCTAAACATGGAGACACTCTACTGATGGACACAAACCTCAGTGTGTCTGACCTTGACAAAGGGGTGGTGTGTGTGTGTGTGTGTGTGTCTGACCTTGAGGAAGTGATGTTGCAGGTGTCTGACACACACACACATACGTCACCCCTTCGTCAAGGTCAAACAATGGCATACACAGAGTGTGTGTGTGTGTGACCTGTGGTGGTGCACCTGTCTCACCTTGACAAAGTGTGTGTGTGTGTGTGTGTGTGTGTGTGTGCGTGCGTGCGTGCGTGCGTGCGTGCACACGTGTCTTACCTTGACGAAGGGGTGGTCGAGCAGGGCGCTGGCGGTCCAGCGGCGTTTGGGCTCGCTCTCCAGGCAGTGTGCCAGGAAGTCCTTGCCCTCCGTGCTGAGCTTCTCGGGGATGGGCGGCTTGTGGCCCATGCCCACCTTGTACATGATCTGGAAGTTATGCTCGTACTCGTGCCACGGCCTCTGCAAGTGCCAACCACCACAAAAAAAGAGCAAGGAGAGAAAACAAATACAATCATTTTCCTGGGAGGTGGTTGGCAGTATAACTCAAAAAGTTTCACAATCTCTCTGGATACTTTTTCAATGCAGCCCTTTCGTACTCCGCCTCTGGCGACAGTTAATTTGTTTACATTTCTTTGCCAGAGGAAGCTAAGTACTTGTAATACACATGACAGTTTGACAGCTCATCTTCACAAAACAGCACGTTACCAAGCACTCTTTAAGGCATGACGGGACATGTGCAGCGATGTGTTCCAAATTCCTTACAAGTTTCAAGTAACAACATTGTTTATCTTCAGTATAAATATTTTGACGACGCCATTTTTTCTTCTCCAAACATTAACCTTTCCAAGAGTGCACTGCACCCATTACCTAACATCATGGCTTAAGAGCTGAACGAGGAAGT
Source organism: Setipinna tenuifilis (assembly GCA_030347295.1). Lineage (NCBI taxonomy): Eukaryota > Metazoa > Chordata > Actinopteri > Clupeiformes > Engraulidae > Setipinna > Setipinna tenuifilis. Next base: position 19,955,640 of record CM059286.1, read on the forward strand.
ACACAAGGACTCGTAAAGCCATACAACCTGTTTACACACCTCTCTGTGTGTTTAGCAGCATGTAGGAAATCAAAAAACAAACAAACAAACATACCTTTCCAGTGACCATTTCTATTAGCACACAGCCCAGGCTCCAGATGTCAGCCGCACGCCCGTGACCTTCGCCCTTTGCCCTGGTGATGACCTCCGGGGCCATGTATGCTGGAGTGGAGAGGGGGACACAGAGAGAAGGCGAGTCAGGCACATGGAGAGGGAGAAGAGAAAGAGAGGAGGAGAGTCAGGCACAGAGAAAGAGAGGAAGAAGAGAAAGAGAGGGAGAGTCAGGCACAGAGAGAGTGGGAGAAGAGAAAGAAAGGAGCAGAGTCAGACATAGAGAAGAGAAAGAGAGGGAAAGTCCAGCACACAGAGAAGAGAAAGAAGAGGAGAGTCAGGCACACAAAGAGAGAAGAGAGAGAGAGAGAGTCAGGCACATAGAGAGAGGGAGAAAAGAAAGAAAGGAGGAGAGTCAGGCACTGTCCCTGTCCAAGACAGCAAAATCCACTGTAACTGTCCATGCCCCCTCTGAGTTTTAAAGGCCTCCTCACTGACCCACACGGGGGAACAATGCAGCCTAACAGTCCGCAAACAAAGGCGGCGGCACCGCTAGCCGGTAACATTCAAACGAGCTGCAGCCACACGGGCAGCTAGCCCAACCAATGCCACATTTGCATGTTTATGGCACAGCGACTGTACCAATGCCCTCATGCACAGTCACACATCGGTTAGCAGAAGTTACCAGCAAATGCTGCAGCATGATGGACATGTTCACTTAAAATGATTTCCTAAACCACTCCTCATGACCAAGGGCCAAACAGTTGGCATGTTCAGGCAGTTAAAAAAAAAAAAAAAAAAAAGTTTCTGCAGCTAAACAGTGCCCTCTGGTGTTCACAAGTCTGCCTAACGACTCTCACCTGCCGTTCCCAGAGTGCTGTTCACCTCCCCTGGCATGGTCTGGGCGTTGTTCTTGAGCTTCACCGAGCAGCCAAAGTCTCCCAGCTTGATGAGTCCAGACGACGTGAGGAAGATGTTTGCTCCTGAGAGATGCAAAGAGATTAATGTTCAGCAGTGGTCCTGCATAGCTCCATTCTACTGGTCAAACAGGGGAAAGGGCTGGTCCGGGTCATCGAGAAGGGCCCGTGTGTTTACACCCACGGTGTTTAGTCTTATTTTACACAATAGTGTGTGAATGTGGGCACACACTTGAAGTAATACACTCTCTAGTCCTGCCTGGTGCACAACGCCCCACGTTAACTCAACCCTTATGCCCCAGGGCCTGATGTCCCACTCTAACTCGCCCTTGATGCCCCAATACTCACCCCTGAACCCCCAGGGCACAATGCCCCACTGTAGCTCACCCTTGATACCCCACTGTAACTCACCTCTCATGCCCCAGTACTCACACCCTTGATGCCCCAGGGCACATTGCCCCACTATAACTCACCCTTGATGCCCCACTGAAACTCACCCCCTGATGCCTCAGGGCCCAATGCCCCACTGTAACTCAGCCGTGATGCCCCAGGGCACACTGCCCCACTGTAAGTCGCCCCAGGGCACGATGCCCCACTGTAAGTCGCCCCAGGGCACGATGCCCCACTGTAAGTCACCCCTAATGCCCCAGGGCACGCTGCCCCACTGTAAGTCACCCCTGATCCCCCCCACTATAACTCACCCTTGATGACCCACTATAACTAACCCTTGATGCCCCATGGTTACTCACCTCTAATGACCCAGGGCACGATGCCCCACTATAAGTCACCCCTGATGCCCCAGGGCACATTGCCCCATTGCAATTCACCCCTGATGCCCTAGTACTCACCCCTGAACCCTCAGGGCACAATGCCCCATTGTAGCTCACCCTTGATGCCCCACTGTAGCTCATCCTTGATGCCCCACTGTAACTCACCCTTGATGCCCCAGTACTCACCCTTGATGCCCCAGGGCACATTGCCCCACTATAACTCACCCTTGATGCCCCACTGTAATTCACCCCCTGATGACCCAGGGCCCAATGCCCCACTGTAACTCACCCCTAATGCCCCAGGGCCCAATGCCCCACTGTAACTCACCCCTAATGCCCCAGGGCAGGCTGCCCCACTGTAACTCACCCCTAATGCCCCAGGGCAGGCTGCCCCACTGTAAGTCACCCCTGATCCCCCCCACTATAACTCACCCTTGATGTCGCGGTGCACGATGCCGTGCTCGTGCAGCACGTTGATGGCGGTGGTGATCTGCTTGCTGTAGAGGCGGATGACGTGCTCCTGCAGGCCCAGCCGTGACACCTCCTCCAGCGTGCCCTCATCACAGTACTCCATGAAGATGTACATCTCCTCCTGAGGGGGACAGAGAGTGCAGAGGGGGGGTCAAGATACAGCAGCATGTACATATGAATACAGTACTAAAAGGTGTACATCCTGAGGGGACAGAGAGCACAGGGGGGGTCAGGACACAGCAGTAACACAGATAGAGTACTCCATGAAGATGTACATGATGTCCTCCTAAGGGGGGCAGAGAGGGGTGAAGACACAGCAGCAACACGGATACAGTCCTCCATGGAGTGGGATAAAGAGCAGTTATAAACATACAGAAAGTTCCATTTTGTTCCTCATTTAACATAATCTGAAAATCTACCAAAAGCTTGATCGTTCACAGAACACTTTAAATACATGGCCTACTTGATCTTCTTTATTGATAACTAGATTAAGGGACATTTGAGATTAGGATGGAGGGAGACTTCAAAAGATGAATTAAATATTTGAAACAGCATTAAGAAAGACGGTAGTAAAAATTCAGACAAAACATTAAAATTCTGGTGTGCTGCCTTCGACGGCTTGACAGTGGAGTGTTCCTGGCAGGCTGGCGTGAGAGTGTGTAGATGGCGGTTTGGTGATGCTCTTACCCGATGAAGCTCCACGCCGAAGTAGCGCACCAGGTTGGGGTGTTTGATGCCCTCAAAGATCTTCAGCTCGTCTGCGGTCTCTTTAATCGTTTTGTGGTCATTAGGCTGGAAGCGGATCTGCACATCACAGACACAATCCCCCGTCAGGCAACCCCAGATTTTAAATCACCAGAGAGGTGTCCATCAACACACAGTGTAGTAGCAGAAGAGAGCCTATTATCAGAATATCGCTTATTATCAGCCATTTTCCCTGTTCAATTAACAGTATTTATCTTTAAACAGATTTGACTTCTAAATGACTCCAACATGTGCCAGATAATAGGCATGCTTACGCTAGTAAAATGAAAAACAGCCAGAACAGAACAAACTGTTAATACCTCCTTCATCGCCATGAGTTCTCCAGTGTCCACGTTGATGCAGGTGTACACCTTTCCATACTGCCCCTCACCTACAACAGGTAAGTCAACAGGTAAAAACAGATGCCTTTCGCACGTGCTGAGACATGAAATTATTTAAAGAAACACTGATTACTAGACTTCTTGGGGAGATCTTATAAAGTCAGGGACCTTATAAACAACACCAATCCAATAAAGCATAGAACTTTTAAACATGTTGTTGGTTTAGATCAGGGCTTTCACGAAACTTAAAATGTCTTGTTGCTTTAAAGACCAGTGAAAAAATCATGGCTGTATTAAAGTCCAGTGTTTAATTGAGGTAAACCTGTGCTGTTGTGTGTTTATGCATTTACGCGTAGTGTGTGATCATGTGTAAAGTGCCAGTTTTATTTCTCATGTTCAAGTTCATGTTTTCATGTTTGTTATGCATCTTTCTGTCTCCTGTCATGAGCATACTGAAGTGAATTCCTAGCTACTTGCACAGGTTGCATGATAATAAAGTGTGTGATCCTAAATCTTGTTGCTGTAATGAGCAGTGTTAATCATGGAGCAGGTTTTGGGCTAGGGGGGCGTACCGATCTTGTTGCCCCTCTGCCACTTGAAGGTGACCTTCCGCAGGCCGACGTGCATGACGTTGTCGTAGGACTTGGGCGTGTGGCACACCTGGCCGATGATGTTGCGCTGCTTCATGACGCCGTACCGCTTCTCCTCCAGCGCGCGGATCGACCGCCGTACCGCCTCCATGGGGCTCTGACGCGCCGCGGCGTCTACGGGGGCCCAATGAGGACACACAGAGCAGAGTAAAAGAGAGGAGAGTAAAAAAAAACAAGGAAATCAGTGGTACAAGAACAAAGGATCAGTGGTCTGAAAAGGTAAAATCACAACTACAATAAGTATAAATACATGAACACTGCATGGGTTTAGGGGTGAAAGGAGTCTGACACACGCGCAAAAGCCTTTTGAGGTCATACTGACTTCAACCACTAGAGGCCGCTCTGCAGCCATGCCACTTGTGAACTCTTGTCTATTAAAAAGTTCAAGCAAAGTAATCTCTACTGTGCACTACTTTAGGCCTGTAAAATATTTTGTATATTTTTTTATTTTTATTTGTTATTGAATTTGACTCATAAAAACACAATTTGTGTCAAAAAATAATAAAATGCCCAAAATCCATACATCAATCCCTGATCCCTTATACATGTATATATGGTGCCCCCCAAAAAATCTTCCCGTCCCACCCTGCTACTGAGAGCTAGATTCAGCCCTGTGTAGTGTACAGACACAGACAGGGAACCACTTTCTCTCTCTCTCTCTCTCTCACACACACACACACACACACACTCAGCGGGGCAAGCTTTGTCTGCTATATGGCGAGTGCAGTGTATATATGCTGTGCACACAGACTGACAGACATACGGGGAGCCGCTCTCACCCTTGGACTGGCTGATGAAGTTGCGCAGCTCCCAGCTCCTGCGTACTGTGCCCGCGGGGTCTGGCTTCGGGTAGGAGGGCTCTGCAGGGGCGACAACAACCGGCATCACTTCAGTACCCAAACATACTTCAGTACCTCACTTCAACACCTCAACATGGTTCTCCCAGTAACACCACTTCAGTACCCAAACACACTTCAGTACCTCACTTCAACACCTCAACATGGTTCTCCCAGTAACACCACTTGAGCACCCCAACACGCTACTCCCAGTGACACCACCTCAATACCTTAAAGGGGTCCTTCCGCCAAAAACCACTTTTAGTAGCTCTATTTACAATGTGGTGGGTCACAACAAGCAGTATATGCACGCAGCATTCCAAGCCGTGAAATTCGACCCTCATGGTTTTACTGGTCATTGAAGGGTCGAGCTAACCAAAACGAGCGGATCAGAGCATGCTAAACCTATCTACGTCACTAGGTCGTAAGCCCTGCCCAGAGCCATGTATGGCACGCTCACATCCATTGAGAACAGTGGACAGAAGCTAGGTGAGCGAAAGACAGCAAATTTGCTCCATCAGAGGTGCCTTATTGACATGTCATGGATATTCACGAGGGACACCGGAAAAGCCAGTCGTTCAACCACTAGACCTGTTCTAGCTTACAAAAAACGGCGTCAAACAAGAGAACTAGGACATCATTTTTCACAGAAATGACGCACAATGCATTCAACCATAATGGCGACACAGAAATATGAATAAAAATAACGATGGAAGTTTCCCTTTAACATGGTTCACCCAGTAACATCACTTCAGAACCCCAACACACTTCCCTCAGTAGCACTACTTCAGTACCTCACTTTAGTACCAACACGCTACACCCAGTAGCATCACTTTATCACCGTAACACGGTTTGCCTTAACATCACTCCAGTACCTCACTTCACTACCAACACTCCAACACGGTTTGCCCAGTAGCACCACTTCAATATCCCAACACGATTCGCCCAGCGCCACCACAGCATGACCTTAGAAGCACCACTTCAATTCTCCCAGTACCTCACTTCAGTTCGCCCAGTAGCACCACTTTAGTACCCCAACACAGTTCGCCCAGTAACATCACTTCAGTATCTCAACACGCTTTGGCAAGTAAGTTAAAAAGAAACGCGCAAAAAAAGTCCAGGACACCAGTGTCCTCCAACAAAAAGTTTTTAATCATTCATGACGTTTCGGGCAAGCGCCCTTCCTCACGCCAGATGGCCCCAGACTACTTGAGGCAGATGTGCATGCTTTAGGCCTACACAGTTCCCCCAGTAACGTTCACAGGGTGGGCACCAACCCTGTTACATTACTGCAGAGTTCCCCATTTTGAAAACTTACGCTTAAGACTACGCTAATATCCCCTAAACATGCATTTAGTAAAAACCAAATACAATCACAATATGTAGTGCAGGCATTATTCACATTCCTCCCATCTACAAGCCACAAGCATGCACATGCAAACAGCCATGCGCACACACACACACACACACACACACACACACACACACACACACACACACACTCTGAGGCCCTTACCTTCCCTGTCTTCCGTTGGGCTGGAGTGGCGACTGAGGGATTTGAACTCGTTGGCAACGGACGACAGGCGGTCATTTTCAAGGACACCGGAAACTCTATGGGTATGAAGCATAGCACAGTCAGTCACACACACACCCATTTATTATGTGCACTTCCATCCCTAGTTCTGCAGTCACACACACTCAGATGAAGCATTTGAACCTCCATCTCTGATGCAACATACTGATTAGCCATTACTTGCATTAGCGAATAGAGCAAGGACACATACTATAGGAGTAACAGCATTGAGTCAGCAAATGCATAGCGTTTTTTATCAACAGTAGGTTAGCTAGCTAAGACACTGCCTCGCCATCAAAGTCACATTAATACACCTACTGGGGTTACTTTAAATCTACCAGAAAATACTTTTTTTTAACTGATACATGTACTAGACAACTGACATGAAAATACCAAATGCAAAAAAATACATAAAAACACATGTTTCCAGCCAATGGGGACACAAGGCAAGCAGGTGTACTATTCACAGCACTGCATCCATACACCCATCCAGCACCAGGGACACTCAGAGGGCCACTAGTCCCAGCACTGCATCCATACACCCATCCAGCACCAGGGACACTCAGAGGCAGCAGCGAGAGCAACAGCAGGCATGCTTTCAATGGAGGCGGGCGGGCAGGCGGACGAGGGGGAGAGAGAGAGAGAGAGAGAGAAAGAGATAGAGCAGGAGAGAGAGAGAGAGATCAGGAGAGACGGGGGAGAGCCAAAAAAAAAGAGAGAGAGAGAGAGGGACAGAGAGACCGGGGAGAGGGAGAGAAAAGGAGGAGAAAGGAGCCACACTAACAGAGCACTACTATTTAAAACACGCTCCATTACAGTGGTGAAGTAGGTGTGGGGGGACACACACTGTTAGCAGGGTGAGTGAGTCATTGGAAGTGATCACAATCAAAACATGTCTGACTCATGCAGCCTTTCACACCGACGAGGGGCCTCATGCGTGTGCTCCTGCCAGAGGGAATGACGCTCTCGCTCTGCTCTGCTCTGCTGTCAGACATGGTGGGTAAAGTGGCAGCCGAGAAGGCAACCAAGGGCTCCGGAGCCAAAATGGCCGCCAACGCGACTAAAATAAATACTGCACATAGGGGCTGGGGAAGGATGCAGCGGTGGTGTGTGTCGATGGGGACTGACTGGGCATGCATATCATGCTTCCACAGCAACTAAAGACACCATCCATTTACATGCCTGATTTAGGGGCCTTGAGCTGGTCAGCTTCTTTACAACACACAATTTTTTAAAAGAGGTATTAAAACTTAACTTAACTCAAAAATCAAAGCCAGCAACCAGCTACGGTTGGGAAGCAGCTGGTGCGATTTGAAGGCACTGAGCTTCTGAGTCAAAGGGGTGGGGGTGAGGAGGAGGGGGTTGGGGGGGGCAAGAGGGCACTACCTGATCTCATTGGGGACGCTGCCGGGGGCTTTGGTGTGGCTGTGGTCCCCCTGAGGGGGGGCCTGGGGGATGGGGCGGGGGCCCGTGGGGAACAGCTGGGTCCGCAGGTCGCACGGCAGACTCCTAGAGCTGGGGTGGAGAAACACACTCAGTGTGTGTGTTTGTGTGTGTGTGTGTGTGTGTGTCGCATAGCACACTCTCCCTACAGCTGAGGTAGAGAAACGCACACTCAACGACTGTGAACTCAAGGGACATAAGGACGTCTCTGAACCAGGGTGTGGGTGTGTTCATTCTTTCATTCATTCATTTATTCATTTAAACACAGTGTGTGCATTTCTTGTAAACTATGTTAGTGTTACAGTGGTGTTACTGTGAACACACAATGAGGGAGTTAAGGACTTGGAGCACATTTCTCTAGTCTTTCTGAAAGTACAAACATACACAAGTACACACACACACACACACACACACACACACACATACAGGTACATGTACACATTTTTGAAAAGCCACCATGACAAAACCTAGTGTGACAGACAGTGATGTGAAGAGCAAGAGAGTAAAATATGAGCTATTAGCAGCAGACAAGCACATGACGCATACACAGCTCTGCTCCACAAAGCCAAAGGCACTAACTACATTATTTTGGCAAATTAAGTTTCGACTGGAAATTGACTTAATAACACCCCCTTTTGTCTGGTGACTAAATCTCACTTGCTTCTTCCTATTAGGAAAGTACATAAAAACATCACCAATATTACACCAACAGCATGTTTGACTGAGAAAAATAACTTTCAAGTTGTCATAATGGCCAGTTTCTATGTTCGTGTAGTTACTGCACTTTGTCTTCGTAGGGCAGAGTAGCTGTCCATACTACAGGTCATAAGTCACACTTAAATACACACCAGAATTATGGGATATAAATGACAGCCAGTGTATTTACAGGAGCAGAAGGGTCAGGTCATGCATGTCAACTAAGAGAGAGAGAATGACAGTCAGAGAGAGAGAGAGAGAGGGGGGGAGAAATAAGGAGAAAGAGAGGAGAGAGAAACATGCAGGAAGAGAGGAGTCCAGGAAGCCAGGGCCATGGCGCGTGTGTGTATGTGTGTGTGTGTCCTACCTGAACCCCTCGCTGGGGATGAAGAGGCAGGGGTTGGGAGGGTCGCTATGGCAACGCGGGACTTTGACAGGCCGGGGGCTGGGTCTTGGAGCTGAACATCAGGTAAAGAGTGGGTTACACACACACAAACACGCTTTTTCTTTCAAAGTCCTATACACTAACTTACCAGGACTGTAAGGAATAGGAATAGGAGATATCTCCCAATACAATTGTCACCTCTATTATTCTTAACCTCATATGGTTAATAATAACATTAATGAAAAAAAAAAATCTAAAAAGGACATTTTTTTCAGAGGACAATTTGTCAAAAGGACATATTATGAATGTACTTCTCCGTCCATCATGACACTTCCCTGCCACCCACCGCCCACCCCCCAAATCAGAGGTGGCTGCTCTTACGGAAATAGAAGCCGCTGACTGGACTGTGGGGTTTGCCGATCACATGACCGATGCACTCGTTCATCAGGGCTTGGAGACTCTGAGGAGAGAGAGGAGCATTCTGACTTAGCCACACGATCTTACGTCACATAACACCACCCTCTGCCCCCCCCGTGTGTGTATGTGTATGTGTTTGTGTGTGAGCAGGCCAGTGGGTTTGAGTAGAAATCTGTGTAGATCCCACCAAGGTGTGTGTGTGTGTGTGTGTGTGTGTGTGTGTGTGTGCACTGTGCAATATACTGTATCTGTCTTCACACCAGTGTTTTAACAGTTGCGTGCATCACCGATGGTTGCTGATGACACATTGTTTTGTCTCACTACGTACATACACGACAATAAAAATCTACTTGACACAGCCAGAGCAGATAAGACAACCCCCTTACCAGGAAGTCATCCTCTGGAAGGGCAGAGATGAACCCCCCCTCGATGGCCTGGAGGAAATCAAAGCCCTGTGTCGCCCACCTGCGTGTGCACACGGAGAGATGTAGGAGATTAGCATATGGATATTTGGAGAGTCAACGGGAAAAAAACGGGCATGGTCACAAAATTTAATAACTGAGAAAATGTCAATTCTCATATGATGTTATAGGTAAATGCTTTTTTAAAATGCTTCTAGCTCGAGAGACTATGCTCGTTTATTCACGGGATTCCTTTTGAAAAAGTAATTAGTAGACAGTAATGGTTTGCCTGTTTTTTCCCGACTAATTTTTTTTTTACACAGACTATGCTCGTTTACTCACAGGTTTTCTTTTACATAAATAATTAGTAGACAGTAATTTTTTGCCTGTTTTTGCTGTGGATATTTATTTACCTTCAGATGACTGCGTTTACCCATGATGCACTGAGGCAGAGAGGGGCGGAGGAGCTCACCTGGGCCGTGTGCCTCTCCCGCTCTCGCACTTGGTGAGGACGTAGTTCATCCACTTGCGGGCGAAGGCGATGTAGCGTTCCCCGATGCGCTGCCGGAACTCGCCCGACATCAGCCGCACCACCTCCTTATGGTACTGGGGGGCGACAGGGGAAGCAGACACTCTCAGATGCACGCAGAGGCATTATCAACGTGTGTGTGTGTGTGTGTGTGTGTGTGTGTGTGTCTGTGTGTGTGTGTGTGTAAGTGTGTGTGCGCGCAATACACTTAGGCATTTTAGGAATCGTGTGTATGTATGTATGTATGTATGTGTGTGTGTGTGTGTGCGTGTGTGTGTGCGTGTGCGTGTGCGTGTGCGTGTGTCTGACCTCGAAGGCGAAGTTGTAGCCCTGGATCATGGCCTCCCTGTAGTACTGCTGCAGCGTGGCCGATTCCGACTCCTCCATCTCCGCCTCGAACTCCGACGTAAACATGTGATCCACACGGTCGATGGCCGTGTTGATCTTGATGCACAGCTGCAAAGCTTCATTCTGAACACACACAGACACACACACACACACACATGTTGATCTTAAAGCACAGCTGCAGAAATTCATTCCGTGAGTGAAAGACACACAGACAGAAGACAGCGATAGAAACATGTTTCAGAAGAGGACACCTGGTCAGTAAGAAACCGAGGTCGTGGTGACGGGGGTTGGGGTGGGGTAGGTAGGGGCAGAGAACATGGGGAATGAACGTTAGAGTGGAACCAGCTGGCAGGTGCCTATATTCCAGGGGCAAAAGCCAAAAATACCCCCACAGCTGCAGGTGTATTGACAGCTGCACCGGTCTGATGACTAAATTCTCTCTGACGCACATGAACACACAGGACAATCATGAACACAGATGAACACACTCTTAAAGCTCAGAGAGAGAGAGAGAAAGAGAGAGAAAGAGACACACAGAGAGGAAGAGAGAGAGAGGAAGAGAGAAAGACAGAGATGGAGGGAAAGAGAGAGGGAGGGAAAGAGAGAGGGAGGAAGAGAGAAAGACACAGAGGGAGGGAAAGAAAGAGGGAGAGAAAGAGAGGGAACAGTGGCAGGCCAACCTGACCCTAATCCCTTGCTCTTAAGCAAATATTTTTTTGGCTATCAGTTTGGCTATTAGTCACTCACTCACGGATATCCCTTGCCTACATGACGCAGAACAGGGAAATACACAAAGCATGGGGAGAAGATATATATTTATATAAAGATATGCACAAGCTTTCAGGTCGGTCTGTCTGTGTCTCGGTCTCTCTCTGTCTGTCTCCCCAAAGAGATATATTTATATAAAGCTTTCAGGCCTCTCACTACCTTTATCTCTCTCCCTCTCTGCCATTTCCTTGAGACCTGAATTTTTATGCTGCAAATGCTCTTCAGCATGTCAGTGACACACATGCAATGATGAGAGTGCACTTTAAGTAGAGCAGCGTAGAGATGTGTGATGAGAGTGCAGTTTGAATAGAATAGAATAGAGATGTGTGATGAGAGTGCAGTTTGAGTTGAGTAGAATAAAAGAGATGTGTGATGAGAGTGTAGTTTGAATGCAGTAGAGATATGTGATGATGATGAGAGTGCAGTTTGAGTAGAGTAGATATGTGTGAGGAAAGTTTGAACGCAGCAGAGCAGAGCAGAGCAGAGCGGTGTGGTGGTTAACCAGCATTGCACCAGATGACACTCTCACTCCAACACCAGTGTCACCAACCCGCCAAAGAGGCCACATACACACACACACACACACACACACACACACACACACACACACACACACACACAGTCTCGGCCAACATGGGTGTTACCAACCCGTGTGTGTGTGTGTGTGTGTGTGTGTCTGTGTGCATGTGTATTTTAGCTCAAAAGGGGACAGCTATTTCCGACATATAAATACATAAATGTTTGTTTTTCTGCTTCTGCTTTTTTCATGAAATATTAAAGTTAGAACATGTAACACTTTGGTATCTCAACTTTCAAAACCCCACCCAGAACAGAAACAACTGCACAAAACTACTACTTGGTAAAGCAATTGAATGGTTCCTTCCTACTGTTACAAAGGTCTCTGTGGTTTTGTGTGAGCTATATAGCGGAAGTGATGGCATGGTGCCTGTTATCAGGCATTTCTTTCGCGGTTCCACTTAAAAAGTGTGTGTGCCTGTGTGTGTGGTCATTTCTGCGCTCATAGGGGTTTTAGTGGGCCTGTGTGTGTGTGTGTGTGTGTGTGTGTGTGTGTGTGTGTGTGTGTGTAATTGTGCCTGTGTGAGGGGTAATTTCTGCTTTCATAGGGGTCTTAGTGGGTCTGCGTATGTGTGTGAGGGATCATTTCTGCTCTTGCAGGGATCTTAGTGTGTGTGTATGCAAGGTCTGTGTGTGTGTGTGTGTGTGTGTGTGTGTGTGTGTGTGTACCTTGAGCTGCTCCAGGGCGCTGGCGATGAGAGGCTGGCTGGAGGTCTGCTCTCGCGTCAGGGACAGCAGCTCGTCCATGGACTGCTGGAAGGCCTTCCTCTGGGTCACCAGCTGTGCCGACTGCATGACGATCAGCAGCAGGTTCTCCACCTGACAGGGAAGGAGAGACGGTCACTCAGCAATGTGTGGCCTGACTCACACCCTTCTCACCTACCTACCTGCCTACCCACCAGATTGCAGGTACCTACCAATTCTGCCAATTTTCCTCTACCCATACATTGTGTTTAGTAAACTACTCAGCAGCCATCTTGTTGTGGTAAATCTGTTCTACACTCTTGCGTCACACTGGATGTTAAGGGGAAGCCAGAGAGGACTGAGGTCTTGCACCACACTGTGACCTTCTGGAGTAATGTTATGAGAGTACACACGTGTAGCAAAATGAAAGTACAAATCATACATCAGCAATGCAATGACACTGTGCTGAAACATGCTGTTGCTGTACTGTAGCTGTTTTTCCTACTTCCTCCACTCTATATACACGGCAAAGAAACATGCATGTCATGATCTCAAACTAAATGTTTCACAGTCACGTACCACGATTGAACTATTCAATGAATCCAGCAAGAGTTTCACTACAATGCGGTCCAGAGTACGGGACCGAGGTAAGGCCTCTATCTTGTTGCGCTGTGTCTGAAACGGTCACTCGTTCAATATATAGAGTACTACCAGGGATAAAAGCACAAAATAATTCTATGCTCGAAATGATCAAACATTTGAAAGTTATTATGACTATTTCTACTAGCAACTGTTAAATGCAGCCTACTATTCCACGGCTTATTTCAGGCACCATGCCTGAGATCCTTCAGCACTGCATTACCATAGGGGGTGACTGTTTGCCTGAGATCTTTTAGCCCTACATTACATAGGGGGTAGGCTGTTTGCCTGATATTGTTCAGCCCTGCATTACATAGGGGGTAGGCTGTTTGCTTGAGATCCTTTAGCCGTGCATCACATAGTGAGTCGGCCATTTAGTCGCCCACATAGTACTATACTAGATATACTAGTGACCGACATGTGCCATGTTGGCTAGGAGCGTGCTGGCGGGTCTCTCTTACGTCCATAGCCTTGAGGGTGTCGACAGTCTCCATCTGGGGGACGAGTTTGAGCAGCGCACCGTCCCACTGGGCCCAGCAGGCCTCCGTAGCAGCGTCCCCTGCGCCGTGCTTGCTCATGAGCAGGTAGGCCTCGTCCTCCGCCAGCTCGTCTGGCTCCTTGGAGCAGTCCTTCCCCGCCGCCGCGTTCAGCAGCTGCAGGATGACCGGCCGCTGCTCCATCAGCGCCGAGGGCACGAACACCTGCAGCTCCTCCAGCCCCGGGATCTGCACCTGGATAATATATACAAACAATATAACATTTAATATATCTATAACTAATATATATATCTATAACTAATATATATACCCCCAGGATCTGCACCTGGATTATATATACAAACAATTAAATGTATAAAAATATAAGTAATATATGTCTATAGTACAGCCCTGGGATCTGCGCCTGTATAGTATATACACACACACACAACATAAGACTAAATATGTCTATAACTAATATATATCTATAATACAGCCACGGGATCTGCACCAATATTATATACACGATATATACATCTCTAGAATATTTCAATATATCTATATAATATAGCCCCAGGATATAAGATAATATATCATACATCGATAATATAGCCCTGGGATCTGCACCTCGGCAATGCAATATAATATTCCACACCGCAGACCGATACCGCAACTACACGGATGCGAACGTCCAATCCTCACCTTCGCAACCCTGTGTCTGTACAACTATACTTCCTGCTTAAGTATGTGGACAAATGGCAACATGATGCCATTTTTAAAGCCAAAGCAGCCTCTCTTACCTTCACATAGCCTCTCTCTTTGAGAGCTTTGAGAAGACCAGGCACCCCACTGGCCACACTGAAGTCAGCAGCAATCTCCAGGTCCTGCAGAACAAGAGCAGACATCAATCCACAGCCGTGCTGGAGGGAAAGGCCCACGGACACGGACACACCCTCGGACACTCGCACGTTTCAACATTGTAGTCCCTGTTCTCTCACCTTGCGCAGCATCTTGGCGAACCCGAGGGCCTTGGACGCTCGTTCGCGTGCCTCGTGGAAGAGCTCTTTGAGCGACCGGCTCGTCTCGATCACCGACCGCCTGCACAGAGGAGGTGACCCTTCCACGTGAGACATTACTCAAGCATGCTTCAGGTAAGACACCTGGCAGCATCCTACACACGCCAGCTAGATGCTAAGTACTCTTCTATTTACCTCTGTATCATCTTAAAACAGACTCCACACATCATTACAGTTATAAAACCACTACACAAGAGAGACAGTGATCTACTGAAAGCCTAACATTCATACATGCTATGCATTTGTCATCGAAATCAGTGGTCTAATTGGTGGTAGCCCTGTCCAGTAGTACATAGATGCATTTGATCCTGCCTCTGAGAACTTCCTGTCTGTGGGAGGTTTAGCAAATCAAGCTCCGTCTGCAAGTTTGGTGCAACAGCCAGGCTACTATAGACAGCACTGCACGGCTCACCTGATCTCATCTGAAGCAGTGCTGTCATCTGCACTTTCCCAGAATTCATCGCCACTTTTCTGCAGGCCAGCGTCCAGGAAGTCCCCGGTGGATTTCAGCAGCATACCAGCGATGTCACTGTGTGTGGCCAGAGGGGGGCAGAGTAGTCACGCATTGGGAGACAGCGAGGGTGTGTGTGTGTGTGTGTGTGTGTGTGTGTGTGTGTGTGTGTGTGTGTGTGTGTGTGTGTGTGTGGGAGGGAGGGAGGGGGGGGTCAGAGCAATTGAGTGAGTGTGTGTGTATGTGTGTGTGTGTGTGTGTGTGTCTGTATGCGTGTATGTGTCTGTGTGTGTGTGTGTGTGTGTGTGTGTGTGTGAGTGTGTGAGTGTGTGAGTGAGTGTGTGTGTAGGGGGGCAGAGGTTAGGAAGGGGCACACAAGGCACGACACATCTGGAGGCGTTCAACCACAAGTCTCTCCAACCATAAGCCCTTCCCATCCATTCATTCCTAACCAATCACTCCCAATCCCCAACACATCACACACTCAATTACAGGCACTTTGCACTCTTGGCTTAATCAGATTACGGGCTCCTCCAGACGCATTCATCTGAAGTGACATCAGCGCATCAGATTGTGCCAGCCAAGTCATCTGGCACAGGAAATGACCTCATAGGCTGTCTGAAAGGATGCTTTGGGGAGATAAGGGGAGGTTATGGGGGGAGGGGGGGGGGGATGAATCCCGGGGACACTGACCAGAAGAGCTTCCCAGACTGGGCCTCCCCCCCTCTGATGTAGGGCGTGATGACTTTGGTGAAGTTCCACTCCTCCTCCAGAAGGTTCTTCAGGCTGTGTGAAGCCTGGGGCAGCTGCTGCAACATCTGGATCCAGCTGTGCATGTAGTCAAAGTAGACCTAGAAACACACACACCCACCCACCCACACACACACACACACACACACACACACACACACACACACACACACACAAATGTGTATGTAGTCAGGGCAGACTTGGCCAGGCACAGACAAGCAACACATATGTTCATATCAATGTTACATATGTTCTATCATTACCATATCATTACTACATGTCAAATATGTAATACATGCTGTAATATCTTTAACATGTTATTCATATACACACACACACACACGTGCATAACAGAACAGACTACTGATAAGGTGACTGCAAGTCAAGTTTGTTATGTTTTAGCTAGTTAATTTACTACTGAAAAGAACAAGAAAAATGTGATGCCTGACTCATCAAGCCAACAGCTACTGGGAGCTGCCCCGGGAGAGAAAAGGAAAGTACCGACAGTAACCACACACACAAACATTCTTGTCCTGAGGGCCCAATGTCTTAGACAAGAGACATGACTGGAATTTTAAAACTGCCTTGCAATCCACAGTGGGAGGTTAAGCTCTGAAGTCATAACATTGATTCAACATGGGACATGGAGCATGTGAGTCATCATCATCGGGGGCTGGAACAAGCATGCCATCCATTAGGTTTAGTCATAATGCTCACATCTCCACACTTTCACTATGACAAGTTATGTTAGCTCCATACAATGGAGATGCCAATGGAAACAATGTTTGCTATACTGCAGCAGCTGTATTATTTAAATCTGTTGGTACAGATTTACATGAACTCCCAGATTCACACTGACTGCGAAGGCAACCTTGGTCAGCAAGGTGAAATCTAGTCTGGGCAGCCGTCAGTATGGATATATACTGTATCCATATATCAGAGTATAAGGAATGGAGTGAGGTCACTCACAACCAATGATGTGTATGGGCTGCTTCTAAAAGATGTGTATGGGCTGTCTCTACTATGGGCTCCCTCATGTCTGCTCACAAACTGCACTGCACTACGGGGCCGCGTGTCTCAGACTTTGACCCTGGGCCTGATTTTTGGAATCGCAGGAGCGTGTGTGTGTGTGGTGTGTGTGTGTGTGTGTGTGTGTGTGTGTGTGTGGGAGACAGTGTGTTTATCAGCCTTTTATCAGAGGAACGTGGCAGCAACATGCAGACAGCAGAGAAAAATCTACAACAAAGCAGGAAATCTCCTAAAAAAAGACTAGTACTCCCTATAGCCCATCTTATCATAGTTTAGTCTAGTCTGGTCTAGTCTAGTAATCCCGATAGCCCGTCTTATCCTGGTCTAGTCTGATCTAGTCGAGTAGTACCAATAGCCCATCATATCCTGGTCTAGTCTTGTCTGGTCTAGTGTAGTTGTCTGTATATACCAGCTTACCGTAGTCTAGCCGTCCCTATATCCCATCTTATTCTGGTCTAGTCTAGTAGTCCCTATATCCCATCTTATCCTCTCTCAGCTCTCTCTGGCCCTGTAAAGGGAGGCAGCCAGCAAGTCTCCACTGCACCAGTTATGTGTTCTGTAATGTCACTGGTAATGCCACTGAACTTCATATTGTTATATTATATTATTATGCATATTATTCTGCTCTTATAATAATATTGAGCAACTCTGCAAAACAAAAAACCTTCAAAACAAAAAAACAAAAAAAATATATATATCCCTCAATATAGAAGAAATGAATCGTTTATGATAATCAATAATAATCAATTATTATTATTGGTGCAGTACCAGCAGCATCTTCTGCAGGTCCTCCTCGAACTCGTCGATGTTGGCGTTGGTCTGGACGCCCTGGGGGTCTGTGACGACCCCGCGCAGCATGAACTGGTAGTACTGCTTCATCAGGAGACCCCCCTTCAGCACCTCCTTACACTCACGCACCAGCTGCAGGACACACACACACACACACACACACACACACACACACACACACACACACACACACACACACACACACACACACACACACACACACACACACACACACACACACACACACACACACACACACGCCAACAGCAATGCAGATGGGTCAGTAAACTTAATGTGGACAGGCAAAAAAAACTGTATGTCTGTATGGTGCGATCAGTTAGAGGAAGGTTTGTGTTTGTGAGTGTGTGTGTGTAGACCTGTTTGATGGTGAGTAGAGAAGGCTCTCCAGCGGGTCAGTATTTCAGGCATGGTTTGAGTCACTCGTGGATGACGTTAAACAGAGTGTGTGTGTGTGTGTGTGTGTGTGTGTGTGTGTGTGTGTGTGTGTGTAGACCTGTTTGATACTGAGTAGAGAAGGCTCTCCAGCGGGTCGCTGTTCCAGGCGTAGTAGTTTAAGTGTGATGTTAAGCAGTGTGTGTGTGTGCGTGTGCGTGTGCGTGTGTGTGTGTGTACACAGACCTGTTTGATGCTGAGAAGTGAAGGTTCTCCGGCGGGCTGCTGTTCCAGGCGTAGTTTGAGGCACTCGTGGATGACGTTAAGCAGCACGCGGCACAGCACCAGGAAGGCGGGCCGGAAGGAGGGCAGGTCCATGTCCAGAAGCTCCGCCCACGACACGCTCTCCTGCTCCGCCTCCTCGCCTGATTGGCCGCCGCAGGCCAGGTGGCGCGAGAGCTCGGGGAGATAGTCGCTGTAAAGGAGCGGGTCGGGGAAGTCCGAGTACTGGAGGAGAAGGACAATTGGGGGTTAGAGAGACGGAGGGGGAGACAGAGAGAGAGAGAGAGAGAGAGAGAGAGAGAGAGAGAGAGAGACAGAAAGAGAGAAAGAGGGAAAGAGAGAAAGAAAGAGCGAGAGAGAGAGAGCAAGAGAGAGCGAGAGAGAGCGAGAGAGAAAGAGCAACTGCTCATTTTGGACGAGCGAGTCCAACACAAAGTCTGGCTGTAGGGAAGCTGTACTCTGGGCTTGACGTGATCGTGATCGCTTGACGTCATGAAGTTAAATAACCGCAAACTGTTTGGTTAGCACAGTTCTGCTGAACGCTGTGAAGTTTGTGTGTAAAAATCTCAATGATTACCGTGATAAATTTAATTGGTTGTAACTGCTGGCTCTGTAATAAAAACTCAAACCTGTTTCCCATGTGCTGTCTGAAACCCTATTTTCCATGTGCACTCAGTATATGCTGATGCGCAAAGAAACATGGTCATTAATTAGTGACATGCCATGATCAACAACATTCAATTAGACATCCTAAACCTAATGCACCACAACATTGACTGAAGTAATGATTAGGGGACACACAGTTCAGTTACCATAAAGTTTAATCAATGCTCTAACAGTCCATTAGTGAATTAGCTGAAACTAAGCTATTAAGCTAAGCTCTGCAAAGCAGTTTTACTAAATTCTATTTCTCCAACGCAGGAAGGTTATGTTGTATGAGCAGGGAATGACTGCAGAGTATGAATGCTAAGGAAGCTTGAGATATTGCATTTGCATGAAATTGAGTCATAACCTATTTCATCGCCCTCCAGCCCTAATCTTCCCAATACAAAGCCCTAATACTAAATGCAGAAGTGTGTGTGTGTGTGTGTGTGTGTGTGTGTGTGTCGTGTTGATGCCTGTAGCCCTCCTGTGTGTGTGGCTGGAGGATCAAGAGAGCTCATTATTATCATTATTATTAGTATTATTATTATTATTATTTGGGCTGCTCATCTTCTGTGTGTGGCTGGCTGATTAAGGCTTAATAATAATAATAATAATAATAATAATGATAATAATATCCCGCTGTAACCATAGTTAGCGCTGCTCACCTCCTGTGTGTGTGGCTGGCTGACGAGAGCAGCGCGGGCCCTCTGCAGTGACCGGTCCATGAGCTTGTGCAGTCTGAGGATGAGCTTGCGTAGGCCCATCTGCTTCAGGGCCTTGTCCACGAAGGGCCTGTAGATGGAGGTGGGGCAGTACCGGCTGTCCACCAGCGCCGACGCGCCTGAGCCCGCCCCCATCGCAACCGGGCTACCGCCGCCCCGCCCCTCCCCCGGCAACAGGTAGTCGTCCTCGCACAGCAGACGGGCGAAGTCCGAGGTGATCCGGGGTGAAAGGTCGCCGTTGGCAGCCCCCTCCCCTTCCCTTTCCCCCTCCCCCTCCCCCTTGTCCATGACGTCCCCGCCCCCCTCCCCGTCGCTGTCGGCCATGATGGGCGTGGCGTCGCTCTCGGGGTCCTCGTCCTCCTCCTCCCCGTCCCCGTCCTCGTCCTCGTCCTCCTGGCCGCGGGAGCAGCGTGGCGAGGGCACCTCGAAGACGGGCCATCCGAGGCGCGCCAGGTCGTGCAGGCCCAGCACGGTGGCCATGACGTGCAGCTTCTGGTTGAGGTCCTGCGTGATGTTGAGCCAGAGGCAGAGCGCCTGCACGCGGCCCTGGAAGTCGGCGGCGGCGTACTTCTCGTAGTCCTTCTGCAGCGTCTGCAGCGACGGGTACAGCGCCTCCACCGACTCCAGCAGCAGCATGACGCGCCGCACCTGCTCGAACGCCGCCCGCTGCCTCTGCAGGTGCTCCCGCCGCTCGGCCCCCCAGCCCAGCGGCGCCGCCGTGTTCACCTCCGGCCACGAGGGGGCGCCGTCGCACAAGCCCACCTCTCGGCCCCCCGCCGCTGACCTCTCAGCCTTTATGGGCGTCCCTGTGGACCGCCTGCCACCCCCCGTGGACGCGCCCGGACCCAGAGCGCTGTAGTCCACCTTGAAGCGCAGCACCTCGTTTATGATGTCGGGGATGGCCTACATGGATGGATGGATGGATGGATGGATGGATGGATGGATGGATGGATGGATGGATGGATGGATAGATAGATAGATAGAAGAGAGAGAGATAGAGAGATGAAGAGACAGATACTTTATTGATCTCAAATAGGAAATTCTAGAATTTCCGCTGCTTATATAAATACACATACACGCTCTATAGACACAATGCTGACTGGCTATACAACATTTCAAAATGGTATTTACTTATAAAATCAAATTAAAAAATCTTATGAATTATTTTTCTCAGTTTTTGTATTTTGTGACCATACCATGGACAACTGGACCTCTTTTCGGAGCTTGAAGACGTTTCACCTTTCAGACGTTTTACTATTCAACGTCTTCACGCTCCAAAAAGAAGTCCACTTGCGTACATCTTAGCTCCTTTGACTACCATGACCTGCATGAATGAGAATCTCCACAGACAAACTGCTCTAGCATATCCGTTGTGCAGTGACAAGGTTGTGATTCGGTTACTACCGTCTCAGTGTAACTACCCAGGTAAAACTAAAGGATAAACAAAACAAAAATAAATAAAAGTAAATAAAAGTACCTGTCGCGCGGTAAAGAGGAAGAGGTCCTGATCGGTGACGGAGCGTTTCGCGTGCCAGGCCTGCAGCTCCAGCCACACCACCTCCTTGCTCTGGCCCAGCATGGTGGTGTTGTCCATGCCCCGCTGCTGCTCCTTCTCCTTCTTCTTGGACGACATGGAGGTCAGCTTGAGCAGCAGCTTCAGCGTCTCGAAGAACTTGAGGCGGTCGGCGGGGCAGTCCGTGCGGGAGGTCTGGCGGTGGGGGCGGGGTAAGGGGAGGGGGTGTCCGTGGGGCATGCTGACGGGGAGCTTGCCGCTGCTGCAGCCCAGGCTCAGGTAGGGTTTGCGGGGGTCCATGCTGAGGCT
Organism: Setipinna tenuifilis; assembly: GCA_030347295.1. NCBI lineage: Eukaryota > Metazoa > Chordata > Actinopteri > Clupeiformes > Engraulidae > Setipinna > Setipinna tenuifilis. Next base: position 19,977,353 of record CM059286.1, read on the forward strand.
GCCCCCTCCGCCGCCCCCATACGACCCCTTGCCCAGCGGGTCCAGCATGAACGACCCCTGGAAGGTCTTCTTGGTGTCACGCTCGCTGGAGCGGATGGTGGAGCGCTGCTTCTTGCCCTGCCTGTAGCTGTGCTCCTCCACGGGGGGCTCTGCCGACCTGGCCCCCCCCTCACGGTCCCGGTCCCGCTCCCGCTCTCTAGGGTGAGAGGAAGAGGAGGAGGAGGAGGAGGAGGGGGAGGAGGGGATCGGTGGAGCCAGTTTATCTGTGGAGAGAGAGAGAGAGAGAGACAGATAGACACCATTTTAAATCGTTGAAAAAGAAAAACAAATACATGCACAGTGTTATTCAACCAGGACTTCTTTTAATCACTTATGAAATTTGATAGTTGTTGTGAAACTCAATCTCTGCAACTATCGACAAGGACAGGGCGGAAACAAAAAGGACATTTTCAACATATTGGGACCTCAGCTTCAAAAGCTCTCTTCTTTAGTCACAGAAATGTCATGTATATTTTATTCCTCATGTATATTAATATCCAATTATTCCCACTTGGTCATACTGCCCTATTTTGTTTTGGACATAATTTCACACTGTACTGTATATATTGTACTATACTGTATATACTATATTTCTCGAACTTGCTGCTCCTTGCACTTCTGATTAGATGCTAAACTACATTTCATTACACTGTATTTATACATGTGTAATGGCAATAAAGTTAAATCTAATCTAACCTAACCTAATGTAATCTAATCTAAGAAACACAAGCAGGAGTAGGAGCAGCAGTAGTGGTGGTGGTCCAGCTGTGGTCATGGGACCTGAACAGCCACTTAAAGGCTGCAGCCCTGTCCTTCCTTCGGTCATGCCCCTTCCCATTACTGTAGATACACTTCATTCACACACTCTCACCACTGCTCTGTGTGTGTGTGTGTGTGTGTGTGTGTGTGTGTGTTGTCCTGGTTTTGTCCTATTACGGCACATACACTCCATCCACACACTGTCACCACTGCACACAGGAGACACACACACACCAAAACACAACAAAACGCTTTTATCCCATCAGAGTCTCTGATATAACCTCTGCAAACGACACATGCAGAGTTGCTTGCAAAGCAACAGTGAACGAAACGGATCGTTTTTGCAGAAGACTCCACCACTGGCTCAATTAATGTACTTCTTCTGTGTGTGTGTGTGTGTGTGTGTGTGTGTGTGTGTGTGTGTGTGTGTGCGCGCGCAGCACGGGTAGCCACTTATGTAATCACCTAGCATTTGACATCTATTTCCGCGGTGCTTCCTCCCAGCATTAGGGGAAATCAATGCTAAGAGCATCTGCAAACACGGGCAGATTTACAGTGCTGCCTTTTCAGCGCCCAGGCTACGCCAGGCATCCTGAGCAGCCAACTGCCTCTAAATATACACACATGCACTGCACACACACACACACACACACACAGACGCACACATGTACACAGACACACACAAACATGCACGCATGCACATGCACGCACGCATGCACATGCACGCACACATGCACGCACACATGCATGCACACATGCATGCACATGCACACATACATGCAGACACACACATGCACACACACACACGCTACAAACACATGCCCTCTGTTTAGCCCCTTAGCTGTTCTAGAATCAAGCAGAGGTGTGTGTGTGTGCATGTGTGTGTGTGTTCTTACTTTCCTTAACAAATTAAGATGGTGAGAGCTTGGAGAAGAGTACACTAATGTGATACTAAATCTTTCAGCAGCACAGTCTCACTTTCTATCCTCACTGGCTGAAACATTCCGACTGCAGCACACACACACACACACACACACACACACACACACACACACACACACACACACACACACACACACACACGACATGGCAGACATTTGGCCTCAGGCATTCAATAACCAGCCAAAGTATACATGTTTAAATCACAGGTGTAGGCACATGTAGGCTGGGGTGGGCCTGTGCCCACCCAACTGGCAATCAGGCCCACTCTATTAGAAAACACTTCTAAAGTTCAATTGACTGTTTTAGTAATACAAAAAAACCTATATGCTTTGGGCTAGGCCCACTTGATTTTTTTTCTGGGCCCACCCATTTTATGATTTCTGGCTACGCAACCTGGTTTAAGTGACACCCATCCCTCACCCCCACCCCCCACCCCGACCTCAGGGATCTTGTGTTCTCGTGCGGTACAAAGTCCACCTCCTGTGTGCTGGTAAACACACATCCCAACCTACATGTCTGCCCTGTGCACGGCTACAGACCATTTACAGTCGCAATAGGAGTGGACCGGAGCGGCCACAATGGTCTTCTGTCATCGGACTGTGGCGAAGCACTCAGAACTCGCCCATAGGCGGCCATAAGTCACCAAGCGCCTGCTGGCAAGGCCGTCTCAAGCAGGGCATGTCGAGCACATAAGTCATGTAATGTGTGCTCCAGACATGTCAACAGACAACACTCCCAGAGTCGGTAAACAGAGGCCTATTGAACACAGAAACACAGGACAGGCCTAACACACATGACCTGGGTTATATTCCGTAACAGAACAGCCCCCACCAACACTACCAATACTCCACCCTTGGGGCCACGGAGAACAGCACTTCCCTACAAAGGCAAAGTGCAGTAACTACGCAAACCCTGAAATGGAGAGAACGCCTTCAAAAGATGTCATACTGCCCAGTCAGACAATTTTGTATGTATAATGGTGGGAAGTGCTTTGATGTACTTTCTTTCCTAATAAGAAGGCTCAAGACATTTAGTCACCAGACAAAGAAGGTGTTATAATGTCAACGTCTAAACTCAAGTCTAAACTTAGTTCTGACAAAATATGTAGTTACTGACATTTGGCTCTGTAGGGCAGCACAAAGGACCAGTGCACTGCTGAGCTCCCCTCACAGCAAACACGGCCACACCCGGCAACAGCCAGCTAAAGGCCAGTGCACAAGGGGTGGGTTGTTCTGTGATCTCCGTGACCTTGTTTCCACTGCAGTGGTACTGGTACCGGTACCAGAATATTGCCTTATCGAGAACCAGTTCTGGACGATTTAACTTCAATGTTGCATGTGCTGATTCCCAAAAGGCTGGTGCTGGCCCAGACCCCTGGATTTGTTGGTCCAAAAATGTCACCACTTACGTCACATAGATTGTGGGCGGGGGTTCCCCAAACAGCAAGAGCACCACACTTCATCTCTCCTCCTACCCCACCCCAGCTTACCAAAGGCCAATCACAGGTCTCTGCCTCCTCCAGCCTTGGCTTACCAACAGCCAATCACAGGTCTCTTCCTGTCCCGCGTGGCTCCCCAACAGCCAATCACGGGTCTCCGTCCGCCCTCCCACCCTGTCTGGATTCCCAACAGCCAATCACAGATCTGTGCAGAACTGACCCAGCCAGAGTGCTTCTGTACCTCACTCTGCCTGCTTATTCCCCCCCACCCCAGCTTACCTTTGTTGGGGGAGCGCCCCGCCCCTCTGCCCTGGCCCCTGTGGTGCTTGCCGGACATGAGCTTTATCTGGCGCCGGGTGCGGGGGGGCGACGTGCCGTACAGCGCTTCCTCCTCCTGGCAGGGCTCGTCCGACAGCTCGTCCGCCTCGAGGTAGCCGCCACGCGCATCTTTCGGGGGCTCGTCCTCCTCGTCCCTGTCAACGAGGGGTGGGGGGGTAGAGGAGAGTGGAGGTAGCGATTAGTGGAATCCAAAGAACAACAAATGCTCACCAATGACAGAGACGAGTATGGTGGTTGAAGTATGGCTTTGTTTATGCAACACCCAATTCCAACCCACCCCACCCCGAAGTTAAGAGTGGCAGGCACACCTATAAACTAAAAACTAAAACACTGGCATTTTTCTCACACACACACTTACAAAACACACAAACATCGCCAGAAGCTTCCACTGAACCCCTTTGAGGACAGCAGGGAGTGACGGCACGTGAGTAGCAGAGCGAGCAGGTGTGTGTGGTGCAGCAGCAGAGCACCCCACCCAACTCCAACTACCCCACCTCACCCAACTCCAACCACCTCACCCAACTCCAACTACCCCACCCACCTCAGCTGCAACTACCCCACCCAACTCCAACCACCCCACCCACTCCACCTCCAACCTTGAACCACCTCACCCACCTCCAACCACCACACCACCAACTACCCCACCCACTTTAACCACCCCACCCACCTCCATCTACCCCACCCCACCCCCTCCAACTCAGGTGTGGCACAGCAGCAGAGGACAGCAGGTCCAGAGACACACACACTCGTCAGGGATACACACACACTCGTCAGGGATACACACACACAAAACACACACTCACATCATCCAAAACACAGCACACAATCACATGATCCAAAACACAGCACACACTCTAGCCTATGCACCATGCAGCAGCACACACACACACTCGCAGCCAGACACACTCGTCAAGGATAAACAAAATAGATGCATCCAGCAGCAGAGGGAGTCTCCAGGTCAAAACACAACACACATACAAACAATACAGAAAACACAACACACACACACACACACACACACACACACACACACACTTGCAGTCAGCCACACTCATCAGGGTACAACACACCACACAATCGCATATGCCTCATCCAGTGTCAGACTCACTTTTCCATGGAAAACACACGGACACTTGCATAACCATATGCACATGTATTCTTCTAAGACACACTGACACTTGCATATGCATCATCCAGTGTCAGACTCACTCTTCCGTGGAAAACACACTGACACTTGCATATGTACATTCTTTTAAGACACACTGACACTCGCATGCATCATTCCAGTGTCACGCTCACTCTTCCTTGGAAAACACACTGACACTTGCATATGTACATTCTTTTAAAACACACTGACACTCGCACATGCATCATCTGGTGCTGTGAATGTGAGGTTTGGTCATAGACCCCGACTACGTTCAGTCAAGAGTGCATGGTAGACCTCGTTCAGTCAAGAGTGCATGATGGTAGACCTCGTTCAGTCGAGGGTGCACGGTAGACCTCGTTCAGTCAAGAGTGCATGGTAGACCTCGTTCAGTCAGTGTGTGTGGCAAATCTTTTGAACCATGAGACCTTATGATGACACCTCACTGTCCAGCTGGCTTGTTTACATGCAACATGCACATGCACTGGGTTAACCCTGGCCTGGCGTGTCCCTCGGAATACCCCACAGCTGATAGCAACACGTCACACGTTTTCGAAATCTTGCAGACTGGACTTTCCCCCCTTTCAAGAGACAAACAAACAGGATGACAAGGGGAGCTTACACCGAACAGTAGGCGTCATTAAGCAAACTGTGTGTGAGTTTTGAAGTCTAGCCCGCAAAATGAACACCGGCTTGTAATGTGCAACTGCCAATTTGCACAGTGTTGATGACGTGCTCGTGACGCACGATGGCTATGAGCTGCAAGGGTAAAATAACAGCTTCTGCGATAAACACATTTGAAAGAACGACCCAATCACAAACAGCACTAACATCACAGTTACGGACATCCATCAATATGCACTTAGTTCGTTTTGTTAAAGCTTAAATGATGATCATGAAATAATTCTGATGCTAAGAAGAACAGTGCCATTTCTATATGCATTCCAAAACCTGACACTGCATACAAAATATGTATACGTCACATTTATGAATCAAGAGCCAAAATGCGGTAAAGCTAGCAGGAAATTAGGGGGAAAAGGAGTGTGAGTGTAGGCCGAACAGAAGCAGAGAGTGGTGGTGAATATTGTCATTGTTGAAGTTCAGACGGGTCAAAGGTCAAAGAGTCACTGGGGGGACTGACGGGGGGACGGCACTGAGAGGACAGTTTGAAATACTTCCTCTTGCATGACACTGACAGGGTGGAGAGAAAAAGCAAGGGACCCAGTTGGGGGAAAGAAAGACACAAAGAATGTGTGCGGCACGCCTCTGCTCTCCTCTCCTCTGGTGTATGGGGAAAGGGGGCTTTTGTTCTCCAGTGCAGTTCCAGAGGCTTTTTAATAGGATTAGCCCCGGAGAGGTTAAAGGCTGGAGTGTGTGGGGAGAGGGAAAGAGAGGGACAGAGTGTGTGTGTGTGTGTGTGTGTGTGTGTGGCATACTTGTGTTGGGGTGGGGAGGCAAATAAAGAGGTATGTTTACCTGTCCGCAAACACACTCCTAGTGTTACGTGTGCACCCATGAGCAAGCATGTGTGCGAATGTCCTGTACACATGATGTGTGTCAGTCGGGGTGTGTGCGTGTGCGTGCGTGCATGCGTGTGTGTGTGTGTGTGTGTGTGTGTGTACATACGTATGAATGTAAGGTGGGGCTGGCCAAGGCAGAGTGGGAATGTCAGGTGTGAGAAGGAGAGAGAAGGAGGGAGGGAAAGAAAGAGGGAGGGAGGGAGAGAAGGAAGGAAGGAGAGAGGGAAGGAGGAAGGGAGAGAGGGGGCAAGAGCAAAAGAGAAAAAGAAGAGAAGGAGAGAGAAAGGGAAAGAGAAGGAAAGAGAGGGGGAGGGAGGAAGAGAGGGGAGAGGGGAGAGGGGAGAGGAGCGAGAAGGGAGAGAGGGATCACTTTCGCCAGACTGGCTGTCGTTAATCTGCTGAGATTGGGCACAATGCCTGGGAGGGGCCAACAGCAGACAGGGGGTAGGTATGGGGAAGACAGAAAGTCTGGGACGGAGACAGAGACAGAGAGGGAGATAGAGAGGGACAGGGGGAGAGAAGGGAGGGAGGGAGGGAGGGAGAGAAAGAGAATGTAGAAAGAGAGAGAAAGAGCGAGGGGGGGGGGCAGAGAAGGGAGAGAGGGGGGAGAGAGCTGCTGTGGCCCATCTGGGGTCATTCCTTCAGCCCTACAATCTGTCACACACACACCCCCATCCCACACACCCCCACGCACACTTACTGTCTCTGGGGGTTAACCCCCTTAAGCACACAGAAGGGCAGGCACCTGCTGCTGCCGAGAGACACCCCCCCCCCCCCCCCCCACACACACACACACACACACACACACACACCCAGCAAGACTCCAGATGCAGTCTGGCATGAGCACAAGCATATGGCCACCATACCAAAACTCTATACCCCCCCCCCCAACTCACTCAGACATCCCCTAGACCCCATACACCACACAGCCATCACATGCACCACACAGGCACTTTACGGGCCATGGGCTGAAAACGTGTGCGTGTGTGTGTGTGTGCGTGTGTGTGCGTGTGTGTGTGTGTGTGTGTGTGTGCGCACAAACAGGCACCTCATGGCCCATGCACTGAAATCTCACTTCAATACCACCAACCCCTGCCAGGCGATCAGCTCTGGCTTCACTCCCTCGTATGCACGTCTTGGTTCCGAGTCTGTGTGTGTGTGTGTGTGTGTGTGTGTGTGTGTGTGTGTGTGTGTGTGTGTGTGTGTGTGTGCACGTGTGTGTGTGTGTGTGTGTGTGCTCCGGTGTGGGGCTGACTGCTACAGATGGATTGGCAGTAACTGTCACATTCTTGTGCAAGTGAGCGTAAAACAAGCACTGGCCTCGGCAGGAGCTGGGTGGCTTTCTTGCACACTCCGATTGGGTGCGGCACTGCTAAACTCCCCCCCTCCTCACTCTCTCACACACACACACACACACACACACACACACACACACACACACCACCTCACTGACCCCCATGGATGTGTGTGTGTGCATGGGTGGATCCTTTGGCGTGTGAGCAAAGTACATTGTATAATGGCCTCTGTGCAACAGCCAAAGACAGTCTGAGTGAGAGAAACAGAGAGGGAAGAAAGAAAAAGAGAGAGAGAAAGAGAAAGAGAGAGAAAAATAGAGAGAGAAGGAGAGAGGGAAGGAAAGAGAGAGAGGGAAAGAGAGGGGGAGAGAAAGAAAAAAATGAGAGTGGGAGAAAAAGAGAGGGAGAGAGAGAGGGAGAAAAAGAAAGAATGCGAGAGAGCAACACAGAAAGAAAGAGAGGGTGTGGATGATGAAAGGAAAGAGAGAAGATAATGAACATAATGAAAAAGAAAGCAAAAGGGGACTGAGGCAGACAGAAGGCAAATGTAGGAGAGAGGGCACAGGAGCATGCGATAAAAAAACGCAAAAGCATGAAAGAGAGAAAGCAATGGAGGGAGAGAAAGTGAGGGAAAGAGAGAGGGAGAGAGAGAAAAAAAGAGACGGTCAAAAAAGGGGAAAGAGAGCAAGAGGGAGAGGGAGTCAGACAGAGAGAGAGAAAGGTGCAGTCAGGGGGGGGGGGGGGGGGGGGGGCTGAGCACCGTGACTGCATCACTGGGGAATGGAGGGGTGGGAAATGGGGAATGAGGAATGATGGGGGGGGGTGGCGGCTGGATGGGGAGTGCCGTGACTGCATCACTGGGGAATGGCAGGAAACGCCGACGTCATCACAGCAGCCTGTTTGTTTGGTTGCCATGGGACACCTCCCTCGCCACTCGCAGCGCAGCGCTGCACAGCGCACACACACACACATCAGCCTCAGCCCGAACCCCACACTTATGTGCTCAGCACACTCACTTGCTTGCGCCACACACACACACACACACACACACACACACACACACAGCAGGTCTTTGAGTCACTAGCAGCACTGCACACCCCATACACACACACACACACACACCTTATCCCTAACCCCGTACTGACCCACATGCACAGTGACTCAACACACACACACCTGTGTAATAGAGTGCCATCAGTAGGGTTGAGGATGTGCTCTGACTGTCATTTCAAGGAGCCTGGCTCTTTGGCGTTGCGGTCAGAGTGCATGTTTGGAATCCCAGAGACCCGCGTTCATAGCTGGGTGGGGTGACTTCTCTCTCCCCCCTTCGCTAGAGCCAGTTCAGTTACACACAGCACAGGTCCGTGAGTCACCATGAGCACAGCAAAACACACACTTATCATGACCCTTATCAAACCCTCACTCAAAACACACACTTATCACGACCCCAAACCCCTCGCTCAAAACACACACTTATCACGACCCCAAACCCCCCACTGAAAACACACACTTATCATGAGCCCAAACTCCTCATTCACCTACTCCCCCTATGCACTTGTCTTTACCTTATTCACTCATGTTGTGATATAAATATATATAATACAATATAAACACATTCCCTCTATAACATGCATTTTATTGTCTTTATATGTGCTATGGTGGTTCTGCCGACTTCATGTATGTTGTGTGTAAGTACTTTGCGTATTCTTTGTGCAAGTTTGGATGCTGCTGCAACACCACAATGCCTTTTGGCTTAAGCATGGGGTATTTCTCCTTTCTACCCATCTTAATATATCCACCCACAGTTTCCCCTATCTATCCATCTAGGAAAAGAAATGAAATGCATAAACAGAGAGAGAGAGAGAGAGAGAGAGAGAGGTAAAAAAGTAAAGAAGAGAAAGAGAAAGATTCTGGGGCTCCTGGTCTGGATGGTTGACCTGCCTCCCTGACCCCCCGCCCCCCCCCCCCCCCACCGGTGACAAAGCCGTGCCGTCACTGTGCAGTAAATTACAGCTGCAGATGCAGATGGTGCCGTGAATGGGCTCAATAGGGGCCACAACCACTGATTGCGCTCTAACCAAACCCACCACCACAGGAATGCCCCGGCCCCCGGTACTCCCCCCCCCACCCGGTGCCCCCCCCCCCCACTCCTGCTGCTGCTCCTGCTGGCCCTCTGCAACACCCCCCCCCCCCCCCACCACCCCCCCCACTTGCACTGAAAGGGTGCAGCAGGCACTGCTCTTGCCCTCGGTCGCTGAAGTTAAAAGGGGAAGTCAACTGCCCGACCCACCCCCCCCGCCCCGGGCTGTGCCCCCACCCCTCGCACATGTGCGGGCAGCCAACCCCCCAGTTAAAGAGGGGTATTGGGTAGCCCCCACCCCCCCTACTCTGCAGAGGGGCATTGTTCGGCGGCTGGAGCTGGCCATTGTGTCCTCCGGCACGTGTCCCATAAGCCCCGGCGCTGAATGGGCCGTCACAGCTGGTGGGTGAGCGGGCTGCACTCCCCGCCGCACCGCACGCCTCCGACGGCCTTTGTGTTTCCGTGCCGCACGAGGCCAGTGGCCAGGGGTCGGGGGGAGGGGAGGGGCAGAGGGGTTATCTGACGGGTTTCGGGTGAGCTGAGGTCCCCCTTCTTTCTCTTTCCCTTCTGTTTCCTTCTCTCTCTGTCTGTCTGTCTCTCTCTCTCTTTCTTTCTCTGTCTCCATTGTCAGGCGCCACGTCTTCTCTCTCTGCAAAAGGAAATGGGATCTTATAACACCTCCCACCCCCCCACCCTTGCCGCCACAGGGGGCTGGGGGGGGCACTAAAGGACGAGCACATGCCGAGGGGGGGGTTGGCGGGTGTGTGTGGGGGGGAGTGAAGGCACTAAAGGACGAGCACATGCCGATTGTGTGTGTGGGTGGGGGTGTGTGTGTGGGTGTGTGGGGGGGGGGGGGGGTGAGGGCATTGGGGAAAAGGCACTAAAGGACGAGCACATGCCGAGGCACTGGTCCAGTCGCATGTGCGAACACATCAATTACCGACAAGAACTGCCCGGCCCATGCACCCTCTCCTCTGCCAGCGTGCACACAACACACACCAGGCCGCCAAGGCAGAGAGTTGATTTCACAAGTGCAACTACAAGAAAGGGAAAAAAAAAATACACCAAACCCCATCTCTGTAGAAAAGCAGCATACTCTGTGCATACTCTGCATGCCTATGCAAGGTTGTCTGTACCTATATCAATGCGCAATAAAGGTTACTGATACTAAACATAACCACAGACCACGATACTGTCCGTCCTCTTGCAGTAATTTACAGCAACACGACAGCTGAAATAATAGGTTTATGTCAAATGATTTCCCAAGAGTAATTGACTTGTTTACTACAATCAATCTGGTTTTCATTGTGTTTGTTTAACCTTCTTTTGCAGGGTAATAAACCTGTGCCTGGTAGGCGGGGGCCTAATTTAAAACACTGGCAGGTAAGCCGTAAAAACCCTGCCCCATGATGTACTGCTTTGGCACGGCATCCGCAACACTGAACCACATCGATTTACCATCAACTGAGCTGAACTTTAGCATGACATTTAATCATGCTTCGATGTGAACTGGCAACAACACTACTAATATGATCCAGATAAATCTAGTACCCCCAGTATTTCCTCAAACGTCCGTCCATCGGACACACAAAACTCTCGTGACAAAACTCTCGTGACAAAACTCTCGCCCCAGGATGCCCTCTGGCCTGCATGTGTGCTGTACCTTCAGGTCACCAACATCTCTTCATTTCCCCTTCATGGTTTAAGCACTTCCTTCCACAGAATCACCGCAACCTAGCTTCCTCTGCTCCATCCAGCCCATTTTCCTCTGTGTGTGTGTGTGTGTGTGTAAGATTGTCCACTTTCCCATGTCCTGCCCTGGTGGTGTGCATGTGTGTGTGCGCGTGTGTGTGTGTGTGTAAGATAGCCCACCTTCCCATGTCCTACCCTGGTGGTGGTGTGTGTTTGTGTAGGGTAGTCCACTTCTCCATGTCCTGCACTAGGGGTGGTGGTGGTGGTGTTGGCTTGCCTGGGCAGATGCCTATGGTGGTAATTACACCTTCCTCAGGGCCACGGCCCAGAAGCAGGCAGCCGGTGTGGCGAGCACAGAGCAGACAATGATGCAGAGATTAGAGCAATAGCACAGTCACACCCGTACTAGCGCGCACGCGCACACACACACACACACACACACACACACACACACACACACACACACACACACACACACACACACACACACACACACACACACACACACACACACACACACACACACACACACACACACACACACACACACACACACACACGCAATGGGGTGAGCAGTGTGGTCAGCGATTAGACACACTGCCTGCAAGCAGCAGTTATGATGGGGCACGAAGGGGAACGTACTGCAATGCTGCCTGTGCCCTCCATACATACAGCCGCTTTTCCCTGCTGCAACAAGAGGGTTCATGCAGGCCACACAGCTGATGCATGTTCCACATAACCTTCCTGCCAATCATGCCCACATCTGACATGTGTGCCACCCTGACATACACTAACAAACAAACAAACAAACAAACAAACAGACAGAGAGACTGAGCTGCACCCTCCACTGCTTTTGCTCGAGAGTGAGCCAGGGAAAAAACAAAAAAACAAAACGAAACCAAAAAAATGTGAGGAATGCATAAAGCCCGAGTTGTTCTCAGCTAAAGAATTCTGCAAAAATCTGACGCACCAATGCACCCTACCCTCATTAACTGTTGTTTAGTGGATACACACACACAATTCAGTAGTTACTAACCACCTCCACAAAAAACACATAAATACTTCTCATATTCTGTTTGCCCTTGTTTTGTTCCTTTCGCTTTGAGGGCAGGCAGACTTCAACAACAGCATGAATCACAAAATTAACTGGAATTTGTGCATTTCCTGTGCAAACAAACCGATCATAATTACATCATTCCACTTCCTCCCTTAAACGTGGGTGGAGCGACCGGGAAGCGCCGGAACATTCCGCACAGCACAGGACACCGGCCGAGGTCCCGGTCCCACACACACACACACACACACACACAATTCCCCAGTGCAGTTCCTCAGTGTTCAGCCCAAGCTGTGGAGGCCCATGTCATGTATGTATATATGCAATAAGAGAGAGCGGGGCTTGTTCTGCTCTTCCCTTCCCAGCTCTTACAGGCACTACACTGGCGCCTGGAGCACGAGGGGGGGCGGGGGAGGAGAGAGAATACGCCATACCATTCACAGATCATGCAAATTCCTCAAGAATTACATTCCGTGTACCAGAAGGAATGCTGGAGTGTTCCCGGAAGCCTGGGCGTCCTCTCTCTGTGCTTGTGTGTGTGTGTGTGTGTGTGTGTGTGTGTGTGTGTGTGCAGGGGAGGGTGGACGGAAGAGTGTGGGCAAATGAATCTATTAATGAGCTGCAGCCTTTGCTGCCTGCAGGGCACCAGCCCTCTCTCTATCTATCTTTCTCAGTCACTTGCTCGCTCTCTCTCTCTTTTTCTCTTTTTCACTCTCTCTCTCTCTCTCTCCCCACCACTTCCTGCTATCCCTGGAATGCTTGTGGGAGAAGGCAGAAGGAACAAGTCTAATGCTATTCCAGTGCAGGACATTTGTTCACTCTCACAGGCCATCTAGCTCACTCTCTCTCCCCAAGTCACTAGGGCCCTGGAGCACTCGCGCGCATGCATCCATGCATGCATGCATGCATGCATGGCACCCATGCAGAGGCTGCAGATGGGCAACTTGCCCGTCAGGTCAGGTCTGCCCGATCACGTGCTGCATGTGCATTGTGAGCTGGGTGCTATGGGTCTGTACGGTGTGCACACTCTGTCCGCACACAGGAATGGGGGGTGAGGGGTGGGGGCGGGTTGGCATCAGCTCATGCTGCAAGAATGCGACTCATCCTGCAGGAATTTACCCCAAAAACCCCCTCACACCTCGGCCATGCTTTCCATCAGAACAAGCTGTTGCCCCAGCAGGTTTGAGTTTGCAAAGAGGAAGCAAATGAATATTGGAATGGTAAAAAGATGGGAGGACAGACAAACATTTGCAGTACGAGATCCTGTGTAATCACATTAACAACATACAGGGAGATCCTTGTGTTTCTACCAATTGACAGTGCAGCGCACATATTTTAACTTCAATTATGGCTATACTACAAGTAGATGCCCGTTTTATCTGATCGATTTTAGATGCATATTTGGTGTTATCGCTCACAAGGCTACGTTTCATTACGTATTTATGATGAGAGCGGAGACGCAGCGTCGGCGTGAGAGAAGAGAAGACACAACAACGCATTCCTTAAAATCTATTAACGCACTCGGGAGCAATGGCAGCGCGTTATGCCTTCGTGTGGGGTCACCTCAGGCGCGAGTCTCGAATACAGCAGCACACATTCCAAAGGGCTTTTGGGCTGCAGCATAAACAGGTCAATGACATAAGGGGAGAGTAAAGCACAACAACAACGCCCTTTACAATCAAGAGAGACTGAACTTTTTGTCCATCTCTGCACAACAACCGGCCAAATCACGCAAACAGCTGCAAGAAAGCTCGCCCATTAGATAAAGTGGCGATGAAGGATGTCACATCAAGCGTTGCGCTGAACTCGGGCGTTGAATCGTGTGTCAAAATGCCCGAGTACTTGGTACAGTACAGTAAGTAATTACTCATAATGTCAATGCAACATCAACAAAATGATTTGGGCCTATGGATACACGGCTATGTAAGCCGTCATATGGCGTTAAAGTTACAAAAGTAGCTAATGTAAAGGAAGTCCTAACATCATACTTTCAAATCGTCCACAATGATAGCATGTGCAAAGGTCTGAGAGACATGCAACATGCACAGCGACGGCTGCAACGATAACGTCATGCAGATATCATGGCAATCCAGTTGCAAAACATCAAGTTCAAACTGCGGCTAACTTAAATGGGTGGTTTTCTTGGAAGGCTAAATCGGACATTACCAGAACACACTGCGGTTAAGTTAGCTTCCATGTAACTAAGAGTCAATAACTTTGAGTTCATGACGATATCAGTCAACTACATTCCAATGTAATGTTTTACAAGGATTAGCACTTGTGCGCAGACAAAGAGCTTTAGCTAACCTTAATGTTAATCTAACGTTAAAGCCATCCAGCTGGTGCACCACAGTCCCGTTTCCATCTGACCTGCAGCAGCATGTATGCTACGTAACAATAAACGCTAAACTGGAGTTACACATCAAGAATATTTTTTATCTGCAGGGGTGGGCAAATCCTGAAGAACACGCAGCCTCAGTAATTCTGTACACATTAAACACTGAACCTGACTAACAGTAAACTTGGCTTAACATTACAGCTAATGGACAATGCAGCTAAACTATTAGCCATAGCGGGCTAACAAGTGATGTTGCATTACACAGACCACTTTCACTGCTGGGCTTTTACCTTTCTCAGGGGACAGACATCTTCTTGACTTTACTCTGTATCTGCAAAGGCTTTAAATAACGTCTGTGTGTGAAGAAATCCTTCTATATTCCTTTCATCAAAAAGTTTGCAACTTTAGTGTAAATTGCTCTCGGGGTTGCAATGCATGAGGGTCACTTTGTGGCAGGAAGACATCACAACGCAATACGCATGCGCGCACCATTTACTCTCGCAGCTTTACATACATGGACCACAATGTGGCGGGTGGCAATTCCCGGCTGTGTAGTTTCTGATCACGAACCCACCAACTTCTCTCATGCGCTTACCTGCCGTGGTCTGGCGTTTCCATTGCGGGGCGATGCTATCAAAGGGTCCCCTCTATAACTGCATTGATCCAACCATGGCAAGGCAGAGATTACAGAGAATTGCACTATCTTTTGCAAGGGTGTGCCGATTTGCGTTCTCTGTTGCACACTATCTATCCGCCTGCAGAGTTGTTGCTCGTCTGTGTGTGCATTGACGCCATCTTTCCAGCGATCGCCGAGGGAGTGACAGAAATCATTGCTACGGCAACTCGCGCAGTACAGCAGACAACCCTCCCTGTGACGATTCACCAGCGCATGCAAATTAATTGGGTGAAATTATTAACATGTCAAATGTTGAGAGCAAGGCTCGCACAAGCTGTCTGCAACTAAAAATACGCTACTTCATTAGTGTGTTTAACACATTTTCGTTGTCTTTAAATGTATCTCCAATTTTCACCAGTTGGGCTAATCTTTTTTAAAATCAGCATTTAATTATGGAAATCTGTGTTAAACAGAACATATACAAAAATATGTTTATTTGATAAGTAATAATGATTGGAAGATAGTCTGATTGATAGGATCCCACTCGATTTTGCTATCAGGTCCAGTTTAAGTAGAATGGTGACAGAGTGTATGCGCTCCCATTCGGAAACCCAGCTAACCTACAATAGGCCTATTATAGAAATGTCGCTGCCTCTCAAGCTAATGTATTCAGAAGTAATTCAATAAAAAGAGAGTTGTGTCTTCTCAAGGATGACTTCGTCACACACAGCATAAATTGAACCAACAGAATACTGGTCATTGCCATGACCTCTAGTCCACTTAGGATGAAATGTAGTTTTCTTGGAGCATAATAACTAGACTAGTGAATAAGGACTGGCAGCGCCAGGCTTCACAAAAGTCCGTCTTTTTAAGCAGAGACAGAAAACATTAGCTCAAGTCCAATAGAAAGCTTTCAATAGAAGTACGAGGGGCTGGTTTACCAGGCTAAGAGTCCCCTGTAGTCAGAAGGCTGCAACACCATCTCTCAGACTTCCACATTCACTGTAGGCCTATCAGGTTTGTCTCCGGTTATCTGTTTAAAAAAAATCTGTAATGCACTCTTTTCTGTTGCAACAGCAACAGTTGTAAGCGAAAGATTTCCATGTTTGCTGCAAAAGCCTATTGTCCCTCAGGTTGTAGGGAAATGTATTGTTTTATTACACCACAAGGTGGCACTGCCTAAACAGAAAACCTTCAGCAAAAGTGTGTAAAGACTGGTAGATCACATTTGTTAAAAATGCAGTTATATTTTGTGAAAAGAAGCAATTGTACATGTTACACATAGCCTATACAAGAATGTCCACGCCACTCTATAATAGTAAAAAATCTGTTTCTTCTAAGCATCTTCAAAAGCCACAAAATACCACAAGTTCAACTAATAATTTATTTCACATAGGCATACAGTGTGTTCATTAAAAAAGGGGACATGTCTTACCTTTGAATTTAGTGCACCATGTTTTGTTTATGTTTTACCATTATTTAAATTCCTCAGATTTTTGTTTGTTCATTTGTTTTTCCAAAGGCTCAATCCCAGAGATCCAGTAGGCCTATAATAGCCTTTCCCTTTCTGCTCTCTGACCATCACATCCATCAGTACCTACCTGTCTGGGCAGGTTGCAGCTGTGTTCTTGTTTAAAACTCTGGGGCAAAGACCAGCAGACAGGCCGACCTGTGTCCTTGTGTCGTCTGGGCAGGATAATGAGGATAAACGACCCGCCAAAGGTCCTTGCTTGCTTCAGAACAAAAATACCTGGCTGCTTCAAGGACGTGTCCTGCCATTTTATTGACCAGTACCATGTGATGTGGTGCCTGTCTGGCCTTTTATTCTGCATCTAGCAGACTGCTATCTCCAGCAAGGATGCACATCCTGTGTACGTGCCACACGTAATCGCTAAGCCTCAACAGGAAGTCCAGCATCCCTAAACCTGGACACGTCACATGTAATACTGCAAGATTCAAGATACAGCTGTTAGGTAATATTTCATCCCCATTCAATCACCATATATATATATATATATATATATATATATATATATATATATATATATATATATATATACACACATCAGTATATATATAATAATATATAATTTATTATTATTATTTATTTATTTATCCCCTGGCACAGGGGTGCTGCTTATCAATTCAGGTGCTGTGAGAGAGCCTTTATGAGAAGAAGCTGTACCTGTAGCTTATGAAAATAGACGCCCAGAGGAAAGTGTTGTTTGTTACCCTACAGCTCTCTCTGTAGCATTCTGCTCAAGCATGCTGCCTGTCCAGTGGAGCAGCAGGGCCCTGCCAATTGCATTACAGGCCAAGTAAATAATATTACTTGGTACACAATAGTGTTACATCAGTGCTCACTACATTGCACTATTCGATGCAATTTATTCCCACTTCATGTGTACCTGTATTGTATATTTTGTCTTACTTGTATATTATGTCTCACTTGTATATTGTCCTACTTGTATGTTATGCCCCGCTTGTATATTATGTGCCTATGTGTATATTATTGCCTATATTAGGTGCCTAGGTACATTGTTGTCTGTATTGTACAGAATGTGTCTCTATATATTTTCTATTTGTCTACTGAATGTATACTACTATGTGTCTATATGTTGAATCTAGAGCTAACATCTGCCAGAGCTAAATCTCTTGTATATGTAAGTATACTTGGCCAATGACACTTACTCTGATTCTGATTCTATAGTAAGCATATTTATGATGAAACAAGAGCAGACTATAGCTGGAGAAGGAATATTTAAGTAACATTCAAGAATTTATCAGGGACATCAATCTCATAATTACATTGGCTGCTCACAGCAATTTTTATTGACGTATTCTAATATGCCAACGTGTCTCAGAGATCCAATGACTTTCATAATTGCGATCTTCCAGGAAATGTGTGGTTAGATGATGGAGTGGGCGTACATTGTATGTTACAATTGTGTAATTGTGAACATGGGTGGCGAGCCTTCTGGTTATCACATTAAGATGTTGATGGCAGCCATGTTGATGGCCATCATAACTACTTTGTTCTATGTATGTAGACCAAATGGATTTTTAATAGAAAATTGGATTTGTCTCGAAAGAAAGACAACACATCTTTATAATCTGATTTGGCGCACCTAAACATTGCCATATATTTTTTTAAATCATTTTAGCAGCCCTTGCACCCAACCTCCTCCACTTGCCACTGTTCCCCTTGTTATTGGAGATAAAATCTTTAATTCTGACCACATGTGAGCTTGATATGCAAATCAAATTACACACATCCTTTCTGTGTCCCGAGAGCAACATGGCAATTGGTGATTGCAAAGTACATTACATTACATTTAGCAGATGCCTTTATCCAAAGCGACTTACTATAGAAGACATAAACAAGCTACAGAGGAAAACAAGTAAGCAAGATAGATAGATAGATAGATAGATAGATAGATAGATAGATAGATAGATGTAGTATTATTAGTAGTCATGGTAGAAATACTAGGGGTAGTTGTAATAGTAGTTTTTTTACTGTAAACCTGATTTTGCCATTTTATTGTAGTTTGGGTTTATTGTAATATCGTATTAACCGTTATCCCAATTTGCTAATGTTTTTGATTAAATATTTTGAAGAAGTGTCTGCTAACCACCTACACATGATGACACATATGGAGAAAAATACTTTATGAATTAAATGAATGCAGTTGGTCTCTCTACGTGCACAGCTGAACCAAGACATTATAAAACGTGGACTTCATTCCCTGAATCCCAAGTCCTCTGACAATGCTCCACCTATGGGAGTTGCTGGGGTCATTCCAGCAGTTACGCAATATTTCTTCAACTGTCTTAGATGGGCAATCTATTCAGCCATACATGTAAGTAGCTCCCTGGTGCATGGGCTTGTCATATCAGCTTTGTTCCATAAATCATTCACACCACTTAAGATCTGACACATAGCATGGTGTGAAAATCATATGAACTATTGTATGAACACCAGACCAGACATAGAGAATGACTGAAGTACACACTAGAAAGCTTAAACCACGTCTTTTTTTAAACTTCAAAAAGAATATGTTTACCAGTGTCTAGAATTTGTCTCTGGCTTCTGCTTTTTAATTTGAGGAAGTAGGCTACCACTGCTGAGATAGACTACAACAGCAGAGGCTGTGTCGGCAGCAAAAATCAATATTACAGTTTTATTCACTATTTCTCTATTTTGCCCCTTGTAATGCATTATTTCAACCCAAATGTTTACAAACTGTTGATATGTCTCATTATTTTTATTGCATACCACTTATTACAGACAGTCAAAGACAAGAGTGATATTATATTCATTTATTTTCGTAATAATTTGGTGTCCTACATCAGGCAACCCAGCCGAGTGTGATTTCTACAAGAAGCAGGAATTGAGGTCGAGTTTATAAATAGCACAGGCTGCTATAATTTGCCTGAATATATAGTAGCACCCCTGACTCCTTCTCCCGGCCCTCTTTTGTACAAACCCACGGCAGGCAGACCAGAGAAAATTTTCCAAGAAGACTGTTGAATTATTACTCGTTGGATCAACAATTTAGGATGTTCTTTACGGTGACACATATTCAGAAAATACCTGTGCAACAAGCCTGATCTACAAACATCAGCTACTCATAACATTTTTTGCATATGTCATTGTACCCTAGCCTATCTGAACTTTAGTGTGGGGAGAAAGGAGGAAGAAGGAAGGATTTTTAAAAAGAGGAAATGACTAGGACGATCACAATGGTCACAGTAGGCTACCTTTGGCTTTGATATGCATTGCCGTTTCTGATTTACTTAATGCAACATACTATTCAGTCCTACTCTATTTGTAATAGCACTATTAAGACAGGCTACTAGGCCTATGTAGGCTACC
Organism: Setipinna tenuifilis; assembly: GCA_030347295.1. NCBI lineage: Eukaryota > Metazoa > Chordata > Actinopteri > Clupeiformes > Engraulidae > Setipinna > Setipinna tenuifilis. The sequence continues at coordinate 19,997,485 of CM059286.1, forward strand.
TGACATCAGTCTCAGCAATGCTGTTGCCATAGTAACTACCGGAAATTGGGTGTGGGGAATGATGTTCACACACTGTGAGTGGCCAAAAGATATTTTGGATGTAGGCTACCTCTTGTAAAGAGAATACAAAGAAATCTTCCAAAAATTCAATACATTCGAGAGGAGCACTTTGACTCTACAAATAATCTGCAGTTTGTAGGCAGATATGGCCATGGTCTAGCCTACATCACATGGCATTATGTCTGTATGTTACCTCATTATTTAAATATTATGTTTAGGTGTTGACAGGTTACTTTTAGTCAGGTTAAACTAAATTAACCGTCTGCACCGTGAACCTTAAGGCGCCGATAACAGAAAATGTGAACTTTGGAATATCAGGGCGGCTTGGCGGCGCGCTCGCTTCCTCTACGCTTCGTGGTTACCTGGTGGGCAAAAGAAGGAACAGACGTCACACAGTCCAGCCTCGCCGCATCTCCTTCGCCACATCATCTGGCTCGGCTCGCTCAATGACCAAACCAAATGCGATGAAAGACTAGGGAAGAGAAAATAGAAACCGTGAATTCACAGACGCACGGACATCAATGCTTCACTCACACAAGCCAGAGAATTCGAGCACACTACAAGGGCAACGCTCCGAGGATTTCAGTTTACTGAAAGAAAACAATCGACATTTAAATTCGAGTTGGAAACCTTGAAAATGCTCCAGTCTCTCACAAGCAATTCGTGTGTGCGACTTATTCAAAGCAATAAATCGGCATGGTATTTCTTATTTTTAGTACTGGGGTACATTGTGTATCTCATTTTCGGTGCCGTTGTTTTTTCGTCTGTGGAGTTGCCTTATGAAGATCAACGACGTCAGGAGCTTAGGACCGCCAAAAGGCAATTTCTTCAGGAAAATGAATGTCTGTCTGAAGAGCGTCTTGAAGAGTTTCTGGCAAAAGCACTCGAGGCTAGTAACTACGGCGTGTCTATCCTCAACAACGCTTCGTCTAACTGGAACTGGGACTTCACCTCCGCTTTGTTCTTCGCAAGCACCGTCTTGACAACGACAGGTGAGCGTCTCGGGGGTCATAACAACAGTCTGCACGCAGGCCTCGTTTGTCATTCTGATGCCTCTTGATTCGGTCTCAAAAATAGGATTGGGCATACAGACGGGATAAAAACGCCTTGACTAATGAGGCGATTTTGGGCTGAGGCCTGGATTGTTGAATTATTTGGTGTTATGCGTTCCCATTTTCCTGAGCTCATAAAACTGCCTTTGTTATCGTTATTCCCAATTAGGCTACTAAAGTTGTTAAAGTGCAAGGAGCCGAGTCTCCGACCAGCAAATGTTGACATATAGAGAAATATAGATAATATCGTTTGGTGTTACGTACATACAATTATTAATGCAATTATTTCATCCAAATTCTACCAAGCGCTCGGTCTAATCATAGCCAGTTTTCCATTGTTGCACAAAACCGCAGTTTCATCTGAGCGATAGGCTATAAAGTCAGCCTTGTTTGCCAGGCCTTGTTTTTTGGCTTTCAGTTGTGTGCACCGGCGTCGACATTTGACACCTGGCGTTGATGTTACCTGAGTATGGTAACCTTGAATTAAATGACGACTGCCTCTGACACAAGCACGTGTCACCACGTCCCCAGGTTGCCATCTGTTGGTGACATTTTACTGTTCTGTTCAGACGCCTACATATCATCCTTGGTATACATACAAATCATGTGCATTGAGTGGACTGCACAGACCAGAAGACTTCAGATGCCAATTATCGGAGGTAGCGTGTAAGAGTCACAGGGTGTCTGCTGTTTAGTAGCAAGGCTGTAATGTGGCCATGTTATCCCCTGTGACCTGTTGGGTGAGAGGTGAGTATCTGTCAAAACCAGGAGGATAATAGCATGCGTTTCCTCATGGCAGAGAAGTAGGCCTGTTGAGGGACTTTTCCCAAACCAGAAGATGACCGTTAAACTACTGATCGCTTTCTCTTGCATTGAACAACTTCTGCATGTAGCCATGGTATGACATCTCTTGAAGATAAAGGCTTTGGCGTCTTGTAACACCACTGGGGCAACCAGGCCTGTGTTACGTCTAACTGTGCTACTGCCACAGAAGATCAGTACTCAGACTTAAAAAGTTGCAGCAACAGGAAACCACCCACCAGTGTGTTCTCCCAACCACATGGCTGTCAGATCTCGTGTTGGAGCAAACATCCGCTTACATAAACCGGTATCTTTGTGGGTTATTTCTCACAGAAAGTAAAAAACCTAAATAAATTGAGAGTTTTTCACTTTTGGAAGACGAGCAAATGTGAAAGACCAAAGTTAGTTGTCAATACTGAAATATGTAGTGGACATGTACAGGATTACTTACTCTCAGGCCCATGATGCACCAAGAGAAGATCAGGTACAAGAAATATACAACATATGGAAAAGAAAAAAATAAACATCAAGTGAGCTGAGTGCCTTTAGGCCTGAGCTAAGTACAAAACGTCTCATTTAATAAAGCTCAAACAGTATGCCACCTTTACAGTGAATTCACACATCAGCATTTCCTATTAGCGAAGAGGTGTGGAAAGCTAAGCACTCCCTGAGAGGATACTCAAACACCGTAATGTATGTCACAGATCTGTGTGATATTTCTTTTGGTTGGATTACCACTAAGAGTGAAAGTGTTGTGTTTCAGGAATGCTTCTATGGCATTAACTTTCATTTACCGGTAAACTGTGACTAACACACAGACTGAAACCATGCTGCCTTTAGGGCAGACTGGTGGGGAAATTGAGCAATATAAATCTCCTGTGTCCTGTGTTACTTCACCTTTTGCTACAGCGTACTTATTCATTGGTGCTCATGTGTTTTTGATAATCGGTTTCTATTTTTGCAATTATTGTTCCATTATGTATCTACAATGTGTACAGCACTTTGGTCAATTGAAAGCTATGTTTAAATGTACTTTGCAAAACAAATTGACTTACTACACTAAACTAATCCATTTTTAAATGCAGCCTAGCTTTTTTTGTATGACTGGATGTATAAGGCATAACACCAGCATAGCTAACACTAATGGGTTGATCTGTTGCAAACAGTGGTGATGGCAGCCATAAGTGTTGGTGGTACAAGTGACCATAATAACAAATAAACACCCTCTCTCTGGAGAAGAGTGAGCAGTGTCTAATCTCCAACCACTGGTCTCCAAGCCACTGCCCTGGCTTGTAACTCAGCTGATGACATTTCTGCCCTACAAAGTCAAAAGGCAGTAACTACAAATTTAGACTACGAGTTTAGACTGAAATTTGACTTTGTAACACCACTTTTGTTGACTACATTTTCTTGCTTCTTTCTATTAAGAAAGTACATAAAAGCATTATCACTATTATATCTGCAACATGTTTGACTGGGCATTATGACAACTTTGAAGGCATTTTTCTCAGTTCCAATGTTTACACAGTTACTGCACTTTGCCTTTGTAGAGCAGATTTGAGCTTCTCTCCTCCTTCCTGTTCTTTCCCCTGCAGGTTACGGGCACACGGCTCCCCTCTCGGGTGGCGGTAAGGCCTTCTGCATCATCTACTCGGTGATCGGCATCCCCTTCACCCTCCTCTTCCTCACGGCGGTGGTGCAAAGGATCATGGTCTTCAGCACGCGCCGGCCCATCGCGTACGTGCACATGCACTGGGGCCTGTCCAAGCCGCTGGTGGCCATCGTGCACGCCGTGCTGCTGGCCATGGTGGCGGTGGCTTGCTTCTTCCTCATTCCGGCGGCCATCTTCTCTGCGCTGGAAGAGGACTGGAACTTCCTGGAGTCCTTCTACTTCTGCTTCATCTCCCTCAGCACCATCGGTCTGGGGGACTACGTGCCCGGGGAGGCCTTCAACCAGAGGTTTCGCGAGCTCTACAAAGTCGGGATTACTGGTGAGTAAAAGCTAGCCTGGTAAACCAGCCCCTCATACTTCACCTCATTTTGTACAGAGGGTCTGGTGCAGGTCTCATTGAAATAGCTGTATATAGACAGAATCCTGCCTAGCCAATCAGTGGACAGAGGGAGTGTTCATTAGCGATGACGTCTTTGTGTGCGCTACATTTCACTTGTATTCTGTCTGTGGATGTAGATCAGTAATGGCAGCGGAGAACGAAGTAAGCAAGGCCATTCAGTCTGTTGTGGCAATGCTTTGGAATATCGAGAAATTCGGACCAAGAAGAATGTTTAAGGAGTTTCATTTGTGGAAGAGACATTGTGGCCCTACTCCTCACGGGGTTCGGGAAAAGTTTAATCTTTCAGCTTGCTCCGTTAGTTGTTAGTTCGTTTTCGGAAAGCTTCGTAACTTATTTCACAATCCAGCACATTGCATATGTCACGATTATATCTTAACGATTGGGGTAAAGGCAGATCCAATCATGTTAAATTTCACACCTTTCACACCTCCAGGAAGAAAAACGGTTCTCAATACAGCACAGCCAGACCGTCCTTACAACATAAATTTCAGCAGATTCCACACCTTCAGGAAGAAAAATGTTTCTCAATACAGCACAGCCAGACCCTCCTTACAAAATGAAGTGGGTTGGTTTATCAGGCTAAGTAAAAGCAACACTAAGTAGTTTTTTTTCAACATTTAAAATATTTTTTTTCCCAAAATCGTTTTAGTGGTTCATCAACTCGTAACAGGGTGAACAGCACTACTGAATTCGCTTTGCAGCCCTACATGGGCTATAACCGCACTATGCAAGTTTGCAAAAGCGGGTCGCTGCAATCTGTAGTTAGAATGAGACATAAGAAAGACAGTTCCACTTCTAACCTGTAGGGTGACAGAAGCGGAAGAATGCTTTAGTGTTGCTTTTGTTCTTCCTCCACTAACCTGAAGGAAAGATTGCATTGCTTCAAGATTCAGAAATACATTTTTAGATTACAGGTGTATGAGGCTCTCTTGGGGTGTATGTGGTGCTAGTTATACTGTATATGGGGTTAAAAGTAACAAGCAAGGTAACGAGTGAAATGTGATTTGACCACATTGTTAGAAATAATGATAGTTAAATTCCCATTCAGGTAAAAAAAACGGAATATAGATACTGCACAAAGTGTGTTAACGGTTACTTTGTAGATACATTTTATGACACCACAAAAGAAAATCAAATTTCATCTACACAAAAGATATGAAGTTGACCTGTTTCCTGTAAAGATAGTACGCATTTTCCATTAGCCACAGACCAGCCCCAGGCTAGTAAATGCAGCCTGACCCCCACAGAGAAGTGAGGGGCAGATTTGAACGTGATGGGGGGAGAAGGGGGGCTGTGCATGCCCACTCCTCCAGCCCTTCTGTGCACTTGGCCTGCTTGTGGAATACATTTGGACTGAGTTGAAAGTTGTTGTTGTTTTTTTTTACCACAGCACATAATGCATGAAGCAGTGCATTTTGAGTAGTGGAATACCAATGAAGTTTTCCCTCAGCGAACAGGTTTTTAGTACGCTTTATTCAGCGGGCGGTGAGCACGTGAATGTGACTGGTTTTGTTTTGTAACAAAAGTAAAAATGTATTTATGAAACAGACTTTCAAATGAGAACTGAGACAAAGGGAGTCTTCACATCCTCCTGGGCAAAATAAAAGCCTTTTTTTGGTCTCAAACCACAACTTTCAAGTGTAGATACAGCCCACGGTGTGAACATTCTCACTAAAAAACAGCTCACAACGGAAGGAGGACTGCCAGTTGGAAAATATTTACTACATTAGTCATAACCTTTATCGTCCACATAACCAGTTCAGGAAGAGGGCACATGTCTTAGTGGTTGTCAAACATTGTTTTTTATTTCAGTTCCTTGGCATATAAATGATTAAATTTTAAAGCAGACGGTGAAATTGAAAAATGTGAAGTATACATCAGTAAAACTACTCTGTTCATTGTTCAACTTGGATGTGACGTAGAGTCTCTCGGCTGAAATCTTGGCTGTTGCCATAGCAACAGGCTTGTGCGTGTGCTAAGGCGTAGGCTACGGCGGGTGATTTGGAGAGAACACAGGAGTAACTGTGGGGCAACACCGTTCCCTTATATACAGTCTGTGGGCAACACTCCCCCACCAGTCTCCTGTGAGGCCCCCTCTCACACCGTCTCTCACTGTCTCTCTCCTGCGCTCTCACTCCCCCTGGTGGCCAAGCTGTGAGTCACACTCAAACAGCATGGGCCGGTTGATGGCAAGGCTGTGTCCTGTAAGTGATGGAGGGAGAGAGAGAGAAAGAGAAAAAGAAAAACACAAAATGGACAGAAGGAGAGAAGCCATTAAGCCTCCGTAAATGTGTGGGAGGGATAAGTACAGATGGTCCTTTCTCTTTCACACAGGGACAGATCGTCTGATTTGGGTCGGCAGTTTTGAATTGACGTGAAAGGAGTGGACGCACTTGGCAGGAGATCAGTCAGCGTGGTTCAGCCATTGCCTTCCTCCAACGCCCTCATACTGTCTGTAGTGTGCAGTTAGACGTGACGCGCTCTCTCTCGGCCATGATTCAACCGCAAATCACTTTTGTTTCCTCCCACTCTCTCTTTTTCGCTCTCTCTCTTTCTCTCTCTTTCCGCCTTTCCCTTTCTAACTGTTTCACTCTTTTCTTCTTTTTTAATCTGTCATTGTTCATATCCCCTACCCCTCTCCTTCTCCTCTTCCTCCTCCTCTTCCTTCTTATCCCTCTTACTCTTCCTCCTCCTCCTCACCCCTTTCTCTTCTTCCTCTTCCTCTCCTCCTCCTCTCCTCCTCCCCTACTTCTCCACTCCTCCTGTCCTCCTCCTCCTCCTCCTCTTTTCTTCTCCTTTTCTTCCTGCAGTCTACCTGCTGCTGGGCCTGATCGCCATGCTGGTGGTGCTGGAGACCTTCTGCGAGCTGCAGCAGCTCAAGACCCTGAGGAAGATGTTCTACCTGAAGAAGGAGAAGCCGCAGGACCGACTGGCCATCCTGGAGCACGACCACCTGTCCTTCACCGTGGCTGACCACACCTCCACCACCACGCTGCGAGAGGACAAGACCGAGCCCTACGTGGACGTGCCCGAACTCGTGTCGCCAGGCGGCGATGACCCCATGCTCAGATAGAGAGGGAGAGAGAGAGAGAAAGAGAGATAGATAAAGAAAGACTGCAGAGAGGGAGAGGTCACAATTCAGGTGTGATGAGTAGGAACAATAATCGGTTGGGAAAAAAAAAAGAAACTCCATCATAGCACACTCGCGTCATACAGTAGCTTGATGTGTACAAATCTGAGATTCTAGTGCTGCTGATGATCAGACACTGTAGAACTCTCCAGCATTAGCTGTTATATTCCAGAACTATCCAGGAGTACTTCCAATATTCCAGAACTATACAGCAGGAGTTCAGATATTCCAGAACTATCCAGCATTGGTTCTAATATTCCAGAACTATCCAGCATCAGTACCAATATTCCAGAACTATCCAGCTATAGTTCCAGTATTCCAGAACTATCCAGCATCAGTACCAATTTTCCCTGAACTATCCTGCATTGGTTCTAATATTCCAGAACTATCAGGTATTAACGCTGATGTTCTCAGTGTAGTTCCCACCACACAGAACTGCGGCGCTGGTTCTCCAGACTGTATAGTAGTTGTATAATGTAGGACAGTTAAGGAGAGGGGTTTCTGCTATCTCTGATTCAGTCATCAGCATCATCACCACCACCATCATCATCTTCTTCATTGTCGTCGCCAGTCTCTGTGCTATAGTGATGCAACCTGCTGATCGAGGAGCCATCCATCGTGTTGTTATGATATAGAACATTATGCGCACCATCATTTGAGGGGTTATTCATAAAAAGGCGAGCACACACTAGTCTGATTTTCATTAGTGTGGGGGCGTGTCAGAGATGAGTCATCCATCGGGTGTACTGTGGGACTGCGTCTGATGAAATCAGTGTCTGAGTCTTAAAAGATGTTTTCGGCTGAACACTTGTAGCTTTATTAAATGAAATGTTTTGGAGTAAGTGCTCCCTTAGTAGGTAACATTGGCTCATCTGTAGTGTTTGCCTTCACAGCTAAATGAAAACACAGTTAATCACATTACACCGTTTTAGTGTTGCGATGTTGTTATTAGGTGCATTGTGATAAATGAGTATAATCAATTATCATTACACAGAGGAAAGATTTTAAAAATGTATCTTTTTATTGTGCACCTGTTTAAGAGGCCTTTATTTTAAACTGCCGTAATCTATTAGCATTGTCATAACTGGTTACTTGCTGTGAAGCATTAGAAGAATTCAATTTGAGCATTGGGAAAAAAGCAAAGGTGATAATTTGTTTGTCCATGCCATTTTATGAATAACCCCAAGTGTGTACTTGATATTTTGTGCTTCAGGGAAATTTAGAAAGGGACCGAGAGTGCCCCTGAACATTGTGAATATGAAGCAGCTACAACTATGTGACTATTTGTTAATATTCTTGTGTGTTTTTGTTTGTTTGTTTCGTTTTTTTTTTTTTTTTTTCGTTTGTTTTCTTTGTTCCATGTTTTGTCGCAGTATTTATCAGGATGTTCTTCACTGTCAGTCACCTGGAAGGACAAAAGCAAAAGCAGGCGTGAGTTGGAAGAGGGCTGGTCCCCAAAGGCTTCCATGACATTGTGTGGCTAAAGACAGTGTTTCAGTCTAAATAGGACGCAACACATCCTCAAAAAGCTTCCTTGGTAGGACACATGACATTTTGTGGCTCAAACCAGTGTTTCAGTCTCAGTAGGACGCAACACATCCTCAGAAAGCTTCTTTGATAGAGCACATGACATTTTGTGGCTAAAGACAGTGTTTCAGTCTAAATAGGACGCAACACATCTTCAGAAAGCTTCTTTGGTAGGACACATGAATACACTTGTCCAGATTGGAGAAAAAGAGATGAGTCTTGATTTGTAAGGAATTTGGAGTTGATATATTTATACTTGAATAGGAAATGTGACACGATTTCTCAAAAGGGAAGCTCTGTCCAGAGTTTTTTACGCAAGAATGTTTCGGTGTAACCACACATCTGACTTACAATTGATATTTGCATCGACCTTGAATAAAATGTATGTATATTTTTCCAGAAGGTGGAATGTTTACAAATTTCTGTGTGCACAGTGCAGACTTGACAAGGAACCATTTTTTGATCATTTAAATTCTCTAAGAACTTTTGCGGCTGAGTAACTTGAAAGCTTGCTTTGTTGGGCCGCGTATCCTTTTGAAAATCATATTTCACGCACACTGCTCTCTTTGTGATGCATTTTAAATAAAAGGGACCAGAAAGATGGATGAATGACGACTGTGTATAGACGGTATTTTACATGTCTGAAGGCGACATTTAGTCCCGTCATAACAAACAGAGCTTGTACTGTGACATACTGATTGTGTAAAAAAAAACAAGCGTAAAAGCTTCACTTTTCTCTGTTTGGTTATGTTATGTTGAAGAAGGACACGTTCCACATCAAAATCATTGGTTTGTTTGTGCAAGACTATAGTTACATTCAACATGCTGTTAGCCACATGAGCTTGCTGTTAACCCATCAAGCACAACTGTATTCGCCTCATTGCAAAACTACTTAATAGACCATGGAATCATTAATATACCCACCTTAAGCAGTTTACAGTAAGTGGACATTAGAAATCTAATTTATTACCTGTGATACATTATGTCACAAGGAAATAAACCGGTTTGTGTGCTTTTCTCGTTGTTTAGCACTAACAATAAATACAAATCTCTCACCACCTGACTGACTTTTTTTTTTTAAAAAGTGGGCAGAATTCTATTTATTTTGTCATCATTTGAATGTATGCGTATGGTTTTAATACATTACCTTTGATGTTTGCATTCAGATAAAAGAATACCTTCTTGTGTTTGTGCAAATACTTCCTCATGTTAAGTATGTAATAAAAGCTGCTGCAGTATCTTTGCTATAATTTAAAGTGGCAGCGTGAGCCTGCGTGTGTGTGTGTGTGTGTGTGTTTGTATGTTAGCCTACTAAGTGACAGTGTGGGATATTGGGAAATGTAGTCCAGCATGTCCCCATGCAGTGCAACCTTTAGAGAGAAGGGCAGCAGTGCTGACTGGCACAGGCCTCCTATGAAGGAGACTTTGTGTTTACGTGTGTGTGTGTGTGTCTGTTTGTGTGTGTGTGTGTGCGTGTACTGTGTACCTGTGTGCCTACTAAAGAGATGGAGAGGAGTGCTGACTGGCACAGGCCTCCTATGAAGGAGACTTTGCGTGTCTGTGTGTGCGTGAGCTTGTCTACGGGTGTGTGTGTATATGCGTGCGTGCCTACGTCTACGTGTGCATGTGTTTGTGCTTGTCTATGTGTGTGTCTGTGTGTGTGTGTGTTAGCCTACTAAAGAGAAGGGCAGCAGTGCTGACTGGCTGACTGGCACAGGCCTCCTATGGAGGATACCGCCCTGAGCCAGCACATGGTGCTGGTAGCGGCGACCAAAGGAGAGGGGACTGGAAGGATGAGAGAGAGGGATGGGAACAGGAAAAGAGAGTGGGAGAGGGAGAGAGGGAAGCGGGGAGGTAAAGGAGAGGAAATCTCAGATATCTCAGCTGCTTTACATATCTATACCACTCGCTTGGTGCTCACTTACCTGTCCTCTGTACCACTCGTACCAATTCATGGATTCACACATTCACATAGCCCTGTTAGCCTCAGTTAGGGAGGGGGGGTAGTGGCCCTTGAGGTTTTTTTTTTCAAGTGGGGTAAAGTGGAGGCACATATGAAAGAGAGGCACCAGTAAAGAGAGGCACATATGAAAGGGTCTCTTTAGACCTGCCTAAGCGTACAGATGTAGATCACACCAACTGTACAGGGAGGAACGGTGACACACACTTTGAACAGGAAGAAAGATGACAGAAAGATGTGCATTACATAAGAGATGAACTGGAGATAAGCATGCATATGTGGGGCACACCAAATGTACAGGGAGGAACTGATCGACACTTGAAATAGGAAGGAAGGTGACAGGAAGATGTGCCTTACGCAAAGGATGAATCAGAGATAAGTACTGAGAGGAGACACAGGAGGAGCACCACCACCATGGGGAGGAGGAGGGACAGACAGGAGGAGATGAGCTTTGATCTTTTAGGCAGTGATGCATCACCTTTCATAACCAGCGACAACTCTGTGGTCTTTGAACCACCATCTCTCTCTCTCTCTCTCTCTCTCTCTCTATCGTTCTCAGTCACTCATTACCTCTCTCTTTTTCTCTCTTTCACTCTCTCTCCCCACCACTTCCTGCTATCCCTGGAATGCTTCTGGGAGAAGGCAGAAGGAACAAGTCTAATGCTATTCCAGTGCAGGACATTTGTTCACTCACAGACCATCTAGCTTGCTCTCTCGAGTCTCTCTTTCTCTCTCTCTCTCTCTCTCTCTCTCCGGGGGAAAAAAGAGAAGGGGAGAGATAGATTGGGCCCCTAGCACTTGAACTACCCCACATCATTAGGCAGCTGATTAGCTTTCTCTCGCACCGATACTGCTGTTAGACAGGCCCAGCCCCATTTACTAGCCTGCGGGTGTAATAAAAGAAGTAGTAAAGTGAAATAAAAGAGACCCGCAATCAAGGTCTATGCCAGATCATTTAAACTACCTTAAAAGCCCCCCCTCACTCTCCGTCTTACACATTTTCATCTGTAAGCAAATTGAAAGACTCAGCCTATACGTTCAGCTAGCCCAGTAAGTCTGCTTTACTGCAAAGAGCAAAAGAAAAGCCTTATGTAGGCCTACATTGCCTTTGGCTTTTGGACAAACTCGGGTACCTCCAAAAACGAAAACAGCACAATTATCTAAAAGTACAAGTTTTTTTTTACCCAGGCACAGCGCATGTTTACCTGGCCACATAAAAATGTGTCTGGCGATGCCACAACAACAACCCCCCCACCCCCCAGCATTAACTTGCTTATTGACCACTGCTTTTAGTGATGTCTGTTTTTTTTTCATCAGACTACGGTTTACAGTCCATCACAGGCCATTTCCACACCAAAGATGGAGCTTCTCCTACTGCTTCATTACAGAGATCTTGATTAAAAATGAGAGCCCTCTAAGGGAGACTACAGGCCCACAAAGTGCAGTAACTACGTGAACATAGAATGCCTGTCTTGACCTCACCCACAGTTGTACACAGATACACAGACAAATACGCTCACAGACACATACACACACACATACAGCCCCCCCCCCCCCCCCCCCCCACCCACCCACCCACCCACACACACAACATATATCCCCAGCGCCATCACGCGCACACACACACACACACATGCAAAATACCCTCAACCACACACAAGTCCACACTAAGACCTACCAACATACACACACACACACACTCAGTGGGTAGTGGTAGATAGTGGCAGTGGGATGGGCTTAGGTGTGTATGTGTGTGTGTGTGTGTGTGTGTAGGGTCAGTTGGGTAGATAGATTGTTTTCACTGCTGGCAAATTCAGCCCTGACAGTTCTGGAGGGGGCAACATTAGTGTGTTTTTTGACTCCTCGCATCCCTGTGCCTCTTGATAGGATGGCATCACATTTAGGTTTGTTTGTATTTGTGTGTGTGTGTGTGTATGTGTGTGTGTGCGTGCGTGCGTATGTGTCCATGTGTATAAGTGTGTTGTGTGTGAGAGAGAGAGAATGTGTGTGTGTGTGTGTGTGTGTGTGTGTGTGTGTGTGTGTGTGTGTGTGTGTGTGTGTGTTTGTAATGCACACATTTAGGCACAAATAGCTGCTTAAAGAACATGAGCAGACAGCTGCAGGCACATGTTCCAGAGCAGTTTGGATTTTGGTGCTGTTATTGTTGCTTTTTTTGAGGCTCCACTCCCCCGCGTGTGTGTGTGTGTGTGTGTGTGTGTGTGTGTGTGTTTGTGTTTTTGTATGGGTGTGTGTGTGTAGTGGTGATGTGTGTGTGCGTGTGTGTGTGTGTGTGTGTTTGTGTTTGTGTTTTTGTTTTTGTATGGGTGTGTGTGTGTAGTGGTGATGTGTGTGTGCGTGTGTGTGTGTATGTGTGTGTGTACGTATGTATGTAGTCGGCTGGGCCTGTCGCTGCTTGAGCCCCCAGGAGAGCTTCGCCATCAAATGTCACCCACTGGGTTGTCTTCTTCCATTTGTCGTCCCCCTGAAATAGACACCGCCATAAAGGAGTTACATCACACACACACACACACACACACAGTCATTACACAGCCCTGAGACATCACCTTCAGCAAAAACTGTGTGTGGGTGTGTGTGTGTGTGTGTGTGTGTGTGTGTGTGTGTGTGTGTGTGTGATACACAGCAGTGAGACATCACCTTCAGCAAAAACATTTAGTTTATTGGTGTGTGTATGTGTGTGTTTTTGTGTAGTTTGTGTGAGAGAGAGAGAAAGAGGGAGAGAGAGAGAGCACACACACACACACACACACTGAGCTTAGATAAGGCAGCCATGTTCAACTACCATCTTTTTGGAGTGCCATCTTTTTTTTAACTGAGCTGTCAATAGTTGAACATTTAATCATTTTACATCTTTTAATGTTAGGTTAGATTTCCTTATTAGTCTCCTCCAGGGAGAGATTTGTCTTGGAGCTAGGGAGAGTTGCAGTGACAAGAGTAACATACAAAAGCACAACATACAGTGCAAACATACAGTACAAACATAACACAAACAAACAAAAGATGCAACAGGAGCCCTTCTCTAAGTCGCCAGAAGAACATGTGACATAGTAAATCTGGAGAATGGCTTTTCTTCATCTTCCAAAGACCATAGCCTGGTAACCACGACTACAAAAACAGCAGCCCCGGATGACCACATAACCTTTAAAAAACACTCACCATAGATGTGCTGTTTTCCAACTTAGGGGATGGAACAAACACATGCACTATACCAACCTGCCAGTCACAGCCACAAAATCCCATCACCCAACACGTACACATAAACATACACACGCCCACACATTACCATCACCCAACACATACACAAAAACACACTCACTCACACACACCCATCACCCAACACATACATGTACACACGCCCATCACCCAACACATACATAAACACACACACCCACACTTTCCCATCACTCAACACATACACAAACACACACTCACTCACACACAGACACACACCCATCACCCAACCTGCTAGTCACACAGCCAGTGAAGTGGAGATGCAGCCGCATGTTTCCCAGGTCCAGTTGTGAGTGTGACACGAGTGCGGCTCAGAGCAACAGCATCATAAATATTTTCATTTGATCTTCTGCAGGCCTCCGCAGTGCGTCACTACGGGCAGGTGCACTCAGATGAAAAGCAGGTCAGATGAAAGACGCAAACACACAGTTGATGTCCACCCCCCTAAACAAGATGGTTGAAATGAATAATTCCTGCACAATACTGGCCTACAAAGGCAAAAGACTGAAACGGAGACTTTAACTAAAACGGAGAAAAATGACTTTTTAAAAATCTTCCGTTTACATATGTCAGTTCTTATCTTATGTTTCCCAGAAAACAACTATATTGACTGAAGACATTTGGGATGACATGATAAATCTGATGTTTATTGTTCCAAAATTGACTTATATTGAATATAGTCTTTTGCCTTTGCATGGCAGAACATGAGCAATAACTGGAAAGCTGTGGCCTAGTAGTTAGAGAGGGTCGGAGGATCACAGGTTCGAATCCCGTTCCAGTAGGAGCAATGGGGGTGGGGGAAAAAACAGCTAGTGCTCTCCTGCACCCTGATCCATGGCTAACCCAACATTGCTCCAGGGACTATAACTGAAACCCTGTACCTAAATAACTGTAAGTCGCTCTGGATAAGAGTGTCAGCTAAGTGTAATGTGGTGTAATATCTGGGGTCCACCACTGATGATACAGTCCACACTTCTGGGCTGATTTGTTCCCTCTGTGATATTGTAGGAGTGGAGTAATATGACACAAGGTTTCTGTCACTGTCAAAGCACAGGTAGATGCGGGAAGGTATGCAGGTATATGCAGGTAGTTGTGCAGGTATATGCATCACCTGCACAGGTATATGCGGGTAGGTCTGCAGGTATATGCAGGTAGATGCACAGGTATATGCAGGTAGATGTGCAGGTATATGCGGGTAGTTGTGCAGGTATATGCATCACCTGCACAGGTATATGCGGGTAGGTCTGCAGGTATATGCGGGTAGATGCACAGGTATATGCAGGTAGATGTGCAGGGATATGCGGGTAGATGCGCAGGTATGTGTAGATAGATGTGCAGGTATATGCGGGTAGATATGTAGGTATATGCGGGTAGGTCTGCAGGTACATGCGGGTTGATGCGCAGGTAGATGCGGGTAGATCCCAGTTTTTATAAAAATAGCGTCTCTACCTCGGGGGACTGGACACACTTTTCTTTCCTTCGGAAAACTCTGTGACACACTTACATCAGCAGCTGCCAGCGGATGGCCATCATGCTAGGACTGTGTGTGTGTGTGTGTGTGTGTGTTTATTAGCTGCAATGGGGTAGGGGTGGCTCTGTTGAGATTAGTGAAAAAGAGGCATGCACATCAAAGGTTAAAGTAGGTGCTGGACTGAAAAAGGACTGGAAAACATGAATAAAAGTCTGCACACTAACTCCAGTGGATAAAAGTGTGGGTGTGAGCCACAGAGGGTGGAGAATGACTAAAATGGGTCAAGTATTCAGCGATTAACTAGTTAATATGTGAAAAGAAGATGTCAAAAGAAAAGACTAAAGATCTTTTCATAACATGCAACAGAGGAAAGAGGCTGGAATAACAACACACTCTGAGTGTACTTCATCATAGAGTTATGATGACTGTTACATTCTCAGATAAATGTGTAAATGTGTCAAAGGCACATCCACTACTCCGTAGCCATCAAACAAGCACTCATCATAGACTGTGACAAGCAGACTGTCACTCACGCAAAGTAGGAAAGAGAGCGTCAGAATATGAATCAGGGCAAACACACACTCGAGCACTGACTCAACTAGCTCTGCATAAATGAATAAACTTGTTTTGGCACTGAAAGGGATCTGTGGGTGTTCTGTGAGTCCGTTGGTGCTTATACACAGCTGTTTCAACCACATCTATCCAATCTAAATCTGTTGTCTGACTCAATATGCCCCGGGTGGATTCTTGAATTAATAAACAACAAACCCCACAAATATATTTTGTTCCTAATCACAACAAAAACAAAGACTGCCCCAATCCATTGATCAGGATAAAGCAACAAATGGCTAGAAGCAAAAGCTGTTGGCCAAAGATTGATAGGTAAATCCACACAAACACACACACACACACACACACACACACACACCCTGACATGTACTTAATCATGCCAACGCTATTAAGGACAGTGTCACAGAGCACCGCAATTCACAAGTGTCTCTCCCTCACACACGGACACACACACACACACACAGACACACACACCCAACCATCCAGCGAAAAATAAAGAGACACCAATATATTTCCATATTCCCAGAGCAGCTCCCTAGACAGAGAGTGCCATCTATACTAATGCTATGTGAAACTTTAAACAGTGCAGTGACACCCAGATGAGCAATTATCCCATGTACTGTACTGCAGGCACGTCCACACAGCACAGCCACACTATACAGCACTCCGCACAGCAGCAGCAGCGACCGCTTCACATTCACATTCACATTCACATTCACATTCAACTGGGCTTGATGAGCAGACGAGCAATCTGCCCTAAAAGCCACCTCCACCCATCCATTTCTCTGGGTTACTCTGCCACAGCAAATGGCTGCTGTCTGAACAAAAACCAGTCAGTCACTCACACAGTAGAACATTTTACTGTAATGGGCAGATCGTTTCATCTTAGCCCTTATGGAACAGCCTGTTCCTCGGGGTGAGCCCTTAACAAAAAGCCTACTCCTCAGGTCACACACACAAACACCACATACTACATGTACATGTGCACCACTTGTGTTACATGCATGAAAACGTAATGGCATTTTCAGCATATGGGTTTGCTTGCTCTAACTTTAAAGCAGAAATTCGAAAATGCAACCGGTGAATGTAGCTTTACTTCTCAGCAAACATAACAACTCATTATCATGTTTTAACCTACTCAAAGTTCATTTTACACCAAACTATGATAACTATCATAGAATATGATAACACACTGTAGATGTACAGTATGTGTCTTTGTGTGTCTATGTGTGTGTGTGTGTGTGTGTGTGTGTAGTATGTGCCTTTTTATGTGTGGTTGTATGTAAGTATGTTTCTTTTTTTAACAGATGTTCTGTTTTATCTCATATGCTAAGCTCGTTACAGAGTACAGTCATGACATTTCAGTGCAACGTGGTCCCTAGACTGGAAGTTTGTTCCTCCATGTAATCATGACCCACATCACACACCCCAGAATAGCATGTGTCTGAACCAAACAGGCATTACACTGGGTTGTCAGGAAGCCCAGCTCTCTCTCTCTCTCTGAGGACAACTGTGGATGACACATAGCGATAAATCAACCCTGAGGTTTGAGATGATGATACATCTCATAGCAGACTTATTAAAGAACTCTCACTTTTCTTCAGCTGGTGCCATTGCCTCTCGAGGAAGCTTATTCGAGAATCCTGTAAAGGCAAGGTCACTGAACCACTGCAGACCATAAATGCCACGACACAACACACAACACACAGCACACAGCACACAGGACATATTTCTGGTGTGTGCATTTCTGTCATATGTGAAGCTAGTGCTAATACAGAGGACTAATAGAGAGCCACCATTCTGCTGTGGGGAGCAAAATGTCGCTGATTTCCCAGCAGTCTACTGTTAAAATTTCCTTGATGCTTATCATGGCTTCTCGGTTGATTTCCCTTAGGAGTCACCCACTGACACACACTGGCACCCCACAGCTTATTGGGGGGGGGGGGGTGGGGGGTGGGGGGGGTCTCTTCCACAGGCACACCACTGCTGGAGGGGCAACATCACTAAAAATGGCACAACTACCCCCACTCACCCACCCACCCCAACCAGCACTGAGTGATTAGCCCCAAACAGTGTCACCGCAACAAAATGTCAACCTTGTGGGGTGCCATTTTGAAAAGTCCTGTGCTTACTTTGAGAGACAGAACAGTGTTTAGACGTGGTGAGAATAACCGCTAATAATGGCTTCTGCTCTGCCTCTGGGTCTGCAGGCCTCACGGATTTAAAATGCAGAGAAAAGTACACCTTAACACAAATATACCCGTGCCACTTTCTCATTGGTTAAGAGTTTCAAAACTGTCCTTCTCCCTGAGCCAATCAGAATGTGTGAAGCTGCACTGTTTCCAGACAGAGAGCCTTATGAAATATTGACTCCTGAGGGGGGTGGGGGATTTGAAGCATGCTCTTAAACAATGACACAGTAGAAGCTGGGGGAATTAGTTATGATAGCGAGCTGTTTTTACCTCCATGGAAGCCTTTGTTTTGCAATTACATTTGATGTGCATGCAGCCACTTGTTGATCCCAGCACAGAGCCAGATGCAGAATACTAACCATGGGTTTGGTACGGCCTCTACAGGAGACTGCTTAACAAGGTGGGACAGCTTTTTGTAAGGAAAGTGATCTCTGGAGAAGACAATTAGGAGGCTAAGCCTGAATGAATTGGATCTTCAAAACAATGTAATTGTGTTGGCCGGTGATACCCTTCAGGGACTGTCTTCCTCAAAGAAAAATGAAGTCGAGCCAGAGTTTTAATTAAAATTATTCAGGGCAGTATGAAGTCCTTGACTTTGACTTTATATACTGTTCCACAAGTTACCACAAGTCTAAACATACAGACCTATTTAGGGTGATGAATGTCGATGTTGTGCAGTCCACTCTGCATTTACAAAACACTCTGTTGTAAATCCACAGCCAGTTCCTGGTTAACCTTAAGAGGCTAGAAAAATAAAATCACAATATTTTGTGCATGTGTCAGGCATCCAAAATTCACACCAGCTACCAGCCAAATGCTGGTAAAATATGAAAGAGGCTAGTCAGTTTTGGACACAAAAAGATAATTTACTATTAAGTGGCTGGTGAATGTTAGCATTTATTTGTCAGTCACATTTAACAAAGTTAATTTCCACCTCTGGTATGTGTGCATGTTGATCTTTTCATTGAATTGTTGTTTTTTTCTTTCATTTGTCTCTGCACACGTGTGCTGTGTGTGTATCTATGCAGATATCCTGATTTAGGAGTGCTTATTATCTCATGGGCTCCTGTCTCTGCCCACCCTCTCACCCCCCCTCAGAGATAAATGTCAGCGATGTCGGCCATCACTGAGAGCCCAATTAAAACAGCAGAGGCCCACAGCACGCTAATGGGCGCGAGGGGGCCTCCTGAGTCACTCATTGCTTCTGCCCTCAGTCCAGGAATGGCGCTCAACATCACGGAGCACAAGACAGCAGAAATATGATTAGGCAGCACATCCAGAAGAACATAAGTGAGGAGATTACATTAGGACATGATCTTACCATGGGCACACTGTGGTCCTCTTGCCCTGGGTGCTTTGGTGTAATCAAATCGTGACTGTGTGTGTGTGTGTGTAAGGGTTATTGCAAAACCCGTAAACAAGACTTGATCATTGACTATATGAATGCTCTCGCTCACGGTAGGGTCCTGACCTAATTAGAGACGGTCCCATTTTTAATCATGGGCTTTTCTCATTTTCACCGATCCAAACAAACATTGACTTGCCCTTTTCACACCACCCAAAGATGGCTGCTGTCTCCAGAGGGATAATCAAGTGATCACGTGATTGACTGCTGTGGCATTGCAGTGCAGTCCATTCGATAGGTCAACCTACTGATGCCTCTTCATGTTTCTCTGTCTTTCCGTGCCCAACAAAAAAGGCTTATGGAGAAGGAGCTAAATTCTTTTTTTTTTCAAGTAAACAGGTTGTTAGAACAACAACATCCTCCAGTTGTTGGCTGAAGCTATACAGTCATTGGACTAAATTGTACCAGAGAGGGTTTGTTTGGTGTTTGTAGCTGTGTGGCTGGAGAGCTGTGAACACCTGCATGTGCTAGTGGTGTATCAGTGTGCCCAGCTGAGTTAGAGGCAAACCTGAGGCATAAACACACCGCGCTGCAACTTCAGAGCAGCCAGGGCCTGCGATCACCATTGGCCTGTGATTACCATGGAGCTGTGATCACCATGGGTCTGTGATCACCATGGGTCTGTGATCACCATGGGTCTGTGATCACCATGTGCCTGTAATAACCATAGTACCTGTGATACCCATGTGCCTGTGGTTACCATGGCCCTGCGATCACAGGCCTGCGACCATAGGCCTGTAGTTACCATTGGCCTGTGATTGCCATGGGCCTGTGATTGCCATGGGCCTGTGATTATCATGGGTCTGTGTGCTCCTACCAACAGATGAGAGGACTCATCAAAAGTGTCACCAATACAGCCGGTGCCAGGGCTAGTGCATGCATACACCAACATTTTTTCTAACAAAACAAGATGTAAAAGAGGGGCAAAGAAAGACAGATAAAAAGAAAGATAGAAAAGAAAAGAGATAAAAAGAACTTTCTTCAGTGAGATTTCGAACTTGCACCTAGTTTCCTACAGCTGTCTGGCTGGGTTAAAATCTAGTCGTTTTTTTCCATGCTCAGTCCCTGTCACTTTGGCAAGAGCGTCCATCCTTTAAAATACTTTTAATAACTTTCCAATCAGTTAGAATAGCGAAATTAGTTAAAGTGAAAGAATTTGGGACGCTGTGTTCTTGTGCAGAAAAACAGACTTTTGGCAGCATAAATTGGAGCACTTAAATGTCCCCTATTTTTAGCGGCAAGACGGGTAGCTCAAAGGGTCCGGAGTGAGTTTCGTTTAATTTGATCAGCAGGAAGGAAAAGGATTTAAAAAACAGAATTTTAAAATGATGTACAGGGGAAGTGGGGGAGCACTAGCTGTCATGCGTCAGTTGTCACCTCCACTCTGTGCTTCTAAAATATTCACTGTGAACCCGCAACTCCCGTAATTTGCCTCACAAATTACAGTAATTTTCCCAGTTTTCTCTTGTTTTTCAGAGATTCGATGCGAGGTGCCTCATCTGTGAGGTGCCTCATCTCCTCACCGGTTTTTGCTGTTGATTGCTGCACCTGTTTCTCTTCCACCTCTAATTTACTTTTCTCATTTACATGTGGAGATGAAACCTAGACTATTTCTGCCATCTGTCTCTCTCTCTTTCTCTCTCTCTTAGTCTTTCTCTCTCTCTTGCAGTCTCTAACTCTATCTCTCTCTCTTTCTCTCTCTCTCATAGTCTCTCTCTCTCTCACAGTCTCTTTTTAACTCTATCTCTCTATTTCTCTCTCCATAGTATTCCTCCAAAGTTCCTCTTAAGCCTCTCCTCCTCATCTAATCCATATCCACCCACAGCTTTCCCACTGCCCCCTCCACTTCTCCTCACAGCTTTCGATATTCCTACCCCTGCCCTCCTCTCTCCTCTCCTCCTCTCTCCACCCCCCACCCCCCTACCCTCCCCTTCCAGGCTCTACTCTGCTCTATGCATCACCTTTTGCCCCCTCCACCACCTCCCCTCCCCTCTCCTCTCCTCCCCTCTCTTCTCCTCTCCTGCCCTGTTTCCTCCCCTCCTCTCCCCATCATCTTTTGTCTCCTCCGCCACCTCCACCTGTCTCCCGTCTGACCACCAGAGCCTTTGTGCTTTGTGCTTGGCTGCCTCCCATCTTGCCCACATTTGGGGCGACACGGTTACTGCCTCCGCCGCACAATGCTTCCTCCCAGAGGACACACCGCAGGGTATGAGAGGTCGGGTGCAGATGGACGGACGGTCCCCGTGGAGGACAATTAGAGGGAGGACAACTGTGGCACACTGCGGTCACCTCGCTACCTGCGTGTGAGGTGACGGTGACTTTGATTAGGTGTGTTTCTTTGGGTCTGGAGAGCAGTGCCGGAGTCTCGCTCTTTTTCTCTTTCTCTCTCTCTCTCTGTCTCTCTCTCTCCCTCCCCAGGGCCTGTGGCCAGTGAACACAGTGTGTGTGTGTCTGGAGCTTAGCTGTGGCGGTGGCCTGAAAACAGGAGCAACTGGTGCAAACAAATAACCGATGCGTCTAAAAATAGCCTCGCCGCAGCCCTCACGCCACTCACACGGGTCTGTTTGCTGTGCCAGCCATACAGCCATCTCAGCAAGTGACAGCAGGCTATCAGAGAGGGGTGACGAGTGGCCTTTAAATGCACACGTGCACACACAGACACACACATACACATACACACACACACACACACACATACATGTGCCTAAACCCACTGCTTCTCTCCACTGATCTACCTTACACACACACACAACCACACACACACACATATGCACCTGCGCACACCCACTCACACACACACATGCACTCGCGCACACCCACTCACACACACTTACACACAAACACACAAAGCTTCTCCCCAGGCCTGTCTGCAACTCTCTTTCATGAGTGTCAGTGACACAGTGCTAGAAGGGTTCATGAAGAGAGTGATGCAGAGGGGTCGGCCAGAGACCACTTTCCCTCCGTCACTCACTCCCTCACTCTCTGTGTCTCTCGTGGCTTAGTGCCATTAAAGGCTCTATACCATCTATGGCAAAAAATAATTGGTTTAGGTGCTGTTTCTTTCTTGCTGAAAAATATAATTTGAGCTGCGATGATGTCTTGTTTTAAAGTTCTTCAAAAGGTTATTCATAACAGATTACTGAAGTCGACTGTTTTAAAGCCATGGACATCTGTTATTGTACAAATTTAGATAACGGCAGAAGTACCATAGCCTATAAATATGCAGCGTCTGACCCAAGCCTTCAAGGATGTTTCAAGATGACAGCGATTACAGCTGAGGAGAAAAATGATCTGAAACGATGCCAACAAAGCGGCTGTAAACGAGGCCGTCTGGTTGTGGGTATAACAGAAAGTCCCGCTAGGTGGCGCTGTTGCAGTGCGCTGCGCGTCCCCAAGTGCAACGTGTAGAGGATGGAGAGCGCAATAGTCCATCTGTGTTGAAATATGCAAATGTCAGGGCTTGCTTGTGTGAGAGTGAGTGAGTGCGTGGGTGAGGGAGTCGCTGGTAGTATGTTCTCGCTCGCTGTGGGTTTATTGTAGCGGGTGCGCTCGGCCCCTTTCCTTGGGGATGATGTACGGGGATGGAGAGGGCACCATGTGGGACCGCGTTGCACGACCCCGGAGGGACTGCATGTGTTACCTGGGACCTCCGACTACCTTGATGCCCATGTGAGATTTCTTTTAATTTCCCCTTTTAATTACCAGTTCTTTTTTATAGTAAATACTATAAACCGTGATTCTAAACGTAAAGCACTTAATTAAATTATATTTTGAAACATGTTCAATTTTCAATTTGAGTACAGTTTGTAGTTATGAATGTTAGTGTTAGACCAACTGTAAAAATGCTAAGTCGATATTACTGTATATAAATAGGCTATGTGACACTGGTTGCCTATTGAGAACTATCACCACTGTACAGATGTAATTTGCAGATAACGCTGAGATATAATTTTAACATCTAGGTAGGTCATTAACTATTACGCATCGGATTTTGCGTGTCGAGTGAAACCATTCTGTCTTTCAAGGTTTCGTGTGAAGAGAGCAGGGAACGAATAGAAGTTAGTGACGCTCTACTTTTCCGCGAAAGTGGATGTGTGTTGCAGACATCACTAAAATGATTAAAAATAACGTCTGACGAGTTCGTAATTATCCTAATACACTGCATCACGCAGACCACCTGGTCGTTAAAATACAGGTGGTCAGGCAGTCGCCAGTCTGCGTGAAAGCCAGTGTTTGTGGCACAGCAAAATAAAGCTTAAGAACTCTTGCTTTAGTGCTGTAATGAACACATTCACAGCAAACCAAAAACTACCATATGTACGCAGTGATGCAGTACAATATGACAAATTACCAAAAAAGAAAATTTGATTGTAACCGCCTCCTCTTATCTGTGGGTGGCAGGCTAACAATAAATGGTGGATAGCCCTGTCAGGCAAACACAATTGGCGATGCCCAAGTGACTCCAGCCGGGGGAAATAGGTTATGGTTCCCTGGTGTATTCTAAATGTGCATGACCAAGTGATTTGGGCATTTCTGAAGGCAATGTCAGCTACACACAGTCGAGTGTTCCTCTTGTCTGCTCACTTGATACCTTAGTAGTTTACGCGGGACCCCCCCCCCCTTCCCTGTCTAATGGGGACCACTACAACTGTACTTACAGTAAACTAATTCTAGTGTCACTTTTGCTTAGCTTCAAACCCTGTATGCCTCAGGAGCGCTGTGTAAGTGAAGAATGGTTATTTCACTGTGGGGCTGTAGCCTGTGTGCTGTGCAAGAGAGCGAAAAAGAGAGGGGGGAGTGTGGACATTTGGTATTACAAGTGAAAAAGCCGTTAGACACTTCAGAATGTGTCTTTTGGACCTGGGGACCTTTGGGACCAACTGACCTGCGTAGATGTAGCGGAGTGCCTCACGGTAATTACCTGGTGCCCTCCGACCACCCGAATATCACACAAACCTGCGTTGTGTTTCATTTTTTAGCGGGATGCGGAAATCGCCCGATGTCAGTCCCAGACGGCTGTCCGACATCAGCCCGCAGCTCAGACAACTGAAATACCTGGTGGTGGACGAATCGATCAAAGAGGACTTGAAAGCTTCCCGCTCCGTGGAGGACATCAACAGCGCGTCCATAGAGGAGCGAATCCTACGAATCACTGGCTATTACGGGTACCAACCATGGAATGCAGTTTACAACAGTGAGTAGGGATGTCTCTATAAACACATTCCACCTACATGAAACGTGTTGCTTTGCACAATCTGGCAAATGAGGTCTGGCTGTTTGTGCCGTGCAGATAACGGTTGAAGCTCTGTGTTTGTTTTGGTGTTCATTATAGCAATGGTGTTGTTGGATAGATCTTGTTACGTCTGCTTCCACAGATTGCATTTTCATACCGGATATATCATGACAAATCACTGCTCTTTTTAATGGTTGGTCAATGCATAACAATGATGAAAGTGTGTGCAAAGAGAAGCAGGACAAGTGACAGCTGCCAAACCCAGCGCCCTCCACAATTGGCCTTTTACAAATGTAGTTTTTCTTATTTGTTTTAAGCCCACAATCGTAATTCCATTGTTTGCCCTGTAAATAATAACAATGTTTTAAACAAGTACCCTGTATAAAATGTAGATTGTCAATAGGCAGGTGATTCATCAGGTGGGTTGGGAGTAGGGTTGACACTTATAAGGCACTCCTCTTACATTTTGGGATGTCAAGGGTTCTAGTTTTAAGTTTTTGTGTTTTGCCTTTCTTGGAGCATCCTCCTCCCTATAGGATAATGCTACTGCAGTGTAGAGTGCCACAAACCATCAATGCATTGTGTGCTCTGCTGCACACTAAGCCCTGGGGCTGTTCTCTGTGTGTAGCTGGGACTTTGAGTGGGGAACTGCACTGTAATGGACCTGAATGTAGGAATGTAAGGTGATCTTTCTCTCATATAAGTGAACAGCACGGAATTGAGACACTACAGTAAGAGAGATTGGAAACAGTGTAGAGAGAGGGAAAGCTTAATATGAGGATTTTATTTTTCTGTTGTAATTTATTGGTATGGGTTTCAACTGATTTAACAGCCGAGTTGCTACGGTATGCTGTAGTACTGTACTGGTGAAGTATTGGTGCTTGAAGACTTGTGGGAAGGCGAGCAGCTTGCATGCAGTACACCCAGTGTTTTTTTTTTTTTTTTTTTTCGTTCTTAATTTCCTTGTGCAATCAAGAAGCAGCTAGCCGTGGTGTGCATTTAGAGTGCATGCAGGCATGAAATGAGTCCCCTGTACCAGGCTATACAGCGCAAGTCAGGCAGGAGTTCATCTCTTTACAGTAGACTTGGAGCTCTAGCTTAGCTGTCCCTGGGGAGCGCATGAACTCACAGGATCATTGGTGGTCAAGAGACAGGAGAGAGAGAGAGGCAGAGACAGAGACAGGAGAGAGAGAGAGGCAGAGACAGGAGAGAGAGAGGCAGAGACAGAGATGAGAGAGAGAGAGAGGCAGAGACAGAGACAGGAGAGAGAGAGAGGCAGAGACAGGAGAGAGAGAGGCAGAGACAGAGATGAGAGAGAGAGAGAGGCAGAGACAGAGACAGGAGAGAGAGAGAGGCAGAGACAGGAGAGCGAGAGGCAGAGAGAGAGAGATGAGAGAAAGAAGAGAGAGAGAGAGAGGTTCAACACTCCTTTATTAATTCCACAAAACACACATGCGCTGCACAGCTCATATTTACATCAATTGTAATGTAAATGATGGGGGTAGCTCTGCCCTCGTTACACATTTAATACCATCATCCCTTCAGCCATGACATGACTCAACAGAGAGAGAGAGAGAGAGAGAGAGAGAGAGAGAGGGATAGGGAGAGGGAGACAGGGAGAGAGAGATGGAGAGAAAAAGTTTAGCTGACCATGAGGATGAGGAAGGAAGATAGCAATAGAGAGAGTGACGATTTACTTGGATGTGAAAAAGAGGATTCAATGTAGGTTTGCATTAATGACATAAATGAAACATTGTCAGAACAGGAGGCCTCTTATGCAGACAGCAGACCACTGATGAGCAGGACTGGAGGAATGGCACTCATCTCCAGCACTACAGCTGTGGCCCTGCACACCAATAATGTACATGTGGAGTCAGCTGGAGATGGAGAGGATAGTATTATATTATTGTGTAATAGTATCATTACATGATAATAAAGAGGATCTAATACTGCAGCCCACCTGTGGAGTCAGAGGATCTACTGACCACAGAGACTTCTGTGAAAGCAAAGCAAAGACTAATCAGAACACAAAGACTAGTCAAACAGACAGATGAAGTGAGAGTGATGGATAGAGATAGAAGGAGAAAGAGAGACAAAGAGAGAGAGAGAGAGACATAGAAAGACAGCGCAAAAGACAGAGCAAGAGCGAGATGGAGAAAGACAGAGAGAAAGAGAAAAAGAGAAGGAGAGGAAGGGGAAGACAGATTCAGAGATAGACAAATAGAGAAAAGACGAGCGAGACAAACAGGCAGAGAGAAAGACACAAACAGAAAGAGATAGATAGATAGATAGATAGATAGATAGATAGATAGATAGATAGATAGATAGATAGATAGATAGATAGATAGATAGATAGATAGATAGATAGATAGATAGATAGATACAGACAGAAAGAGAGAGATAGAGACAGCGAGACATGATACATATCCAGGTCCTGGGTTTTCAGGCCCTTACCCGGCTGACAGTTGTTGATGCTGTGCCTGTTAGCTTGCTAACCGTCTGCTCTTTCCAGGCAGGCTGGGGAACATCATAACACTCCAGTTCATAGCCTCCAGCCCAGCTCTCTCGCCCTCTCCTAAGTGGTTGCTATGCCACACCAAAACAGCAGAACGACCACATATACACAGACAGCCTTTGTGTAAACACAGCAGTGCTGTCTGAGGTTGTACTAAGGCATGAGTATGTGTGTGTGTGTGTGCAAGTGTGTGTGTGTATGTATAGTATTTTCTCTGTGTATTTGTTGGTGTTTTAGTGCTTTTGGTTTTATGTGTGTGTGTGTGTTGTATTTTCTCTGTGTATTTGTTGCTGTGTGTTAGTGCTTTTGTTTGTGTGTGTGTGTGTGTGTGTGTGTGTGTGTGTGTGTGTGTGCGCGCGCATGTGTGTGTGTGAGAGAGAGTCTGGGGACTGTCACCCTTAAGGCAACAGGTCCTCTGTACAGATCTGTATGAGGGACGACAGTCCAGCCAGTGAGCCCAGATAAAGATGCTCATAGTGTCTGAAGAGGCTTCCAATCATCTGCTTTGGGCCTGTCAGCTGTGGGAATGTGACTGAATGTGAGTGTGAGCGAACAGTGTAGAGGTGCCTGGTATTCCTGATATGTTGGAACAGAGCTTCTATGTACACATTGTACACAAGTGGTAATGTACATTTAACAGGGTATATTACAAAATATGCCCACCTTACACCCCTTTCCTCTTGGTACAGGCAGAAAGTGGTGAAGGAGAGTCTAGAATCTT
Source organism: Setipinna tenuifilis (assembly GCA_030347295.1). NCBI lineage: Eukaryota > Metazoa > Chordata > Actinopteri > Clupeiformes > Engraulidae > Setipinna > Setipinna tenuifilis. Next base: position 20,025,443 of record CM059286.1, read on the forward strand.
TGGCACAGCCTTATGCCAGCCTAGAGCAAACACCGGTCATTCTCAGCTCTTCAAGGAAAACATCTCAGCCAGAGCTAACTTAGATTGAAACCGATACTGTCAACATCCACTGTTATTAAATGATTTAAATCTCCTATGGATGTCCTGGGAAATATCAGAGCCCAAACAGCTACATATGTCTGCAGCATTGCAGACAAAGTGCAGGACAGTGGGAACGGAATGTGGCTTCAGGCGTATTTATGCTATACGCTCAATAATTCAATGGTGCTTTTGAATTATGACTTATTTAAATAAGTGGTCCATTTTACACAGGGAGAAGGAAAGGCTAACATTCTTTCTTAACTTGAGTTTAGCTTGACTCGGAGGTACCCCATAATGTTTGTTTACTTTTACACTTTTATCACATTTGCACTGTAGTCTTTAAAAGGAATTTGTTTACTTTGTCAAGTGAATCTGGCTGTGCACAGTTTCTGTAGTTAATATGAATGTAATAAATGCAATGCAAAATTCAACTTAAATTCAGTAAATAAACCCAAATCAATGATCATCCTAACTGAGCACCCAGCCTTGCAAATATGTAATTATGCAAATAAGCCTAATAACACACTGGAGAGCCATTCAGTGAAGTGTGAGAATCCACACCCTCTGATTTCAGTCTTGTGTGTGGTAAATGGCAGAGGTCTTCAGCCATTACATGCGAGTTTTATGTATTATGGTCTTTAGGGAGTAAATTCAAGACTTCAAGACCTTTATTGTCATTGGGCAGTTGCCTGTACAACGAAACGAAACAGCAAGGCCGCAAAGGTAAACGATGAAAGCATCAAAGTGTCAAAGTGTCAATTACAAAATGAACAAGGAAGAAGGGAGTATATACAAATAATAATACAAATATGACACAAGCAATACAATAATAAATAGTAGGTGGTGAAGAATGAGCTATATTCAGACTGGTACAGTAGTAGTAGTATTGCACTATGGCGTAGGTATTGCACATTATGCTGTGGGTATTGCACAGTCTGAAGATAAAAAACAGCAGCAGTAGGGTAACAAATCAGCAGTAGGGTAACGAACACACACACACACACACACACACACACACACACACACACACACACACACACACACATACTTTCTCTTGTATCATAGTGAGGTCCTTCACTGACTACCATTCATAACTAACTAAAGAATGCTTAACTGTGCCCAGACCAAAACAATCCCTAACCACAACCTGTCAGTAAAGAAATGTTTTTGCACTTTTACTTTTTTTCAATAACAACAAAATGACCAAGAAAAATACTGCTGAGAGTAGTGAGGTCCTTTGAAATGACCTCACTAGTCAGTGTTTTTTTAGTTTTCCTATTATAGTGAGGACATTTGGACCTCACAACTATGCCAGTGCAAGCCCCCACACACACACACACACACACGCTACATTAGGTAGGATCATGCTCTTTAGCGAGAACATTAGATGGGATCATGATCATGGTTGACGCAACATAGCCAGGCCACATGCTGCCCTCAATAACCTCTGCAGCATGAAATTGGCATTCTGACATGTGACACATGACATACACACACACACTCGCATCACACACATATCATACACTCACTCATGACACACACAGACACACTCGCTGATGACACACACATCATACATTCGCTCATGACATACACACACACACTCACTCATGACACACATATCATACTACACTCACTCATGACACACACAGACACACACTCGCACATGACACACACACACTCGCATGACACACATCATACACTCACTCATGACACACACACACACACTCACTCATGACACACACACACTCGCATGACACGCATCATACACTCACTCATGACACACACACACACACTCGCTCATGGCACACACACACTCGCATGACACGCATCATACACTCACTCATGACACCCACACACTGTCAACTGAAGAAGCCTTTTGAAAGGTGAAATGCCTTCAAGCTACTCAAAGAAGTCCAGTTGCTTACAACTTAGCTCATTTGACATACATACAAGATGTTTGACTGGACAGTATGACAACGTTAAAGACATTAACTCAGTTTCTATGTTCACGTAGATATTGCACTTTGCCTTTGTAGGGCCGTGTGGAGTCTATAGCATCAACAGTGATAGATTCTGACAGAGTAATGCTTAAGCTCATCACCTGTGTGTTAATTGTGTGATTAAATGAGAGCATCTACTTTTTTAGCTGCAGAGTCCCACCCAGCACATAACATAGCCCAAGGTTAACCAGCGAGACCCCGTGCAAACATATATATTTCATAGAGCTTGGATAGCTTCAGGGAGGAAAACAAGCAGCATTAAATTAATATAGGCTTTGTAGTGGCTTTCTGAATATGATTGGATCTGACTGCATCATCATTTATTCATCGCAAAACCAGTGTAAGTCCAGGAACACACACACGATGAGATGCTACACGAATAGAAACAGTCCTTACATCAGTGCAAAGCTCAAAACTTTAAACTCCAGTAATACAGCAAAAAAGAAAAAAGGTTCGATAATATGAGAATTGTAAGACCGATAAACAAAGAACAACTCAACATTTCATTTATTCCATCCAGTCATCGTTCTCCATTATTTAGTATAGGCTGTATGGACTGCAGAGGCTGGTGTAATTCACAGGAGATTACGTCTTTACATCTTTACATCTTTAGATCCTCAGATCCTTGTCTGCATTGAATCATTAAAGATCAGTGATGCAGACCACAGTGGGTTGCTCATCCTCTGCACATCACACACACACACACACACACACACACACACACACACACACACACACACACACAAACGTATGTGCATACACACACACACACACACACACACACACATATGTGCACACATACACACAGACACACACATGCACACACACACGTGCATACGCACACACACACACACACACACACACACACCCCTCACACATCCATCCACCCTGAAAGCCACTGGTTTTTTGATATGCAAAATGCGCCATATCAATTATTGAGCCTGACTCAGGGATCATCACACATTTGCAGGTCAGTCCTGTCCGCGGAGTCGGCCACGTTAGCTTGCAGTTTTCCCCTCCATCTAATAAGCTTCTGTCTCTGAGTTTCTCCTCTTTCTCTCTATTTGTCCCCTTTTCTATTTTCTCTTGTTGTGTGGACGTGAGATGGCATAGAGGTGAGTCTGCACTGCAGCCTCCAACAGCAGGTTGATCAATCACCCGCCAGCCTTGAGAGAAACACACTGGCAGACACACAAAGCCCCTTCTCCAGCACGCTCAATAATGTGTGTGTGTGTGTGTGTGTGAGAACACCACCTATGAGAATGGATAACAAGTGGCCCAGTAATGAATTCATAATTGGCATCAGCGGACAGACAAATGTGTTTGTGTCTCTGCGAGTTCAACCTGCTGCCATCATTGAAATGGTTCAATGGCAAAATCATTGAATGATTTTGCAGTGAAAGATTGACGCACATCGGTTATGCATATGAACAACTTCAAAAAAAAAAAAAACAGACTGTGTGTGGGTGTGTGGGTGAGTGGGTGTCTGTGGGTGTCTGTGTGACAGAGAGACAGACAAAGAGATGGAGGCAGAGAGAGGTAGAGAGACAGAGACAGAGAGAGAACCATGGTGTCTATTCAAACACGTACACAAACACATACACAGGATTATCAAAGAGCAGCAGTTCTTCTTGTCTTTGTGCTTGCTCTCCCTTGTAGTGGAAATAACTTCAATTCAGTATGGGTCTTACTTCTTTCTTTGCCTCTCTCTCTCTCTCTCTCTCTCTCTCTCGTGCTCGCACGCACGCTGTCTTTCTCTCTTCTCCATCCTTCTGTCCCTTACTCACCTCCCTCTCCTCCACCTCTCCCCCCTCCGCTCTTCTGTTAATTACAAGTTCCGGAACAATGGACTAGCATTCAGTGTAATTAACCTGAGATGGCTGATGTAAGCCATTTCCCTCCTAATCATTGCTCCATTCTTTCCTGGACAGACACAGGGCAAGCTCCCAGCGGTACTCAAGGCCCATGGCCTGGCTACAGGTCTGTGCTCCTGAGGGGCAGCAGTGGTGGTTCATGTGGAGATGATTGGCTACACTGGATCACACAGCAGTGCTGCTTTATGTGGAGATGATTGGCTTTCCTGGACTACACTATCAGGCACAGCAGTGATGCTTTATTACCTCCCCGCCAAGGAGGTTATGTTTTCGCCGGCGTTGGTTTGCCTGTTTGTCTGTTTGTGAACAACATAACTCGAAAAGTTATGGATGGATTTTGATGAAATTTTCAGGATAGGTCAGAAGTGGCCTAACTTAGAACTGATTTGTTTTTGTCTGTGGTGATCCGGATAACCATCTGGATCCAGGAATTTTTTATTCAGTCAAGTTACCAGTGTAGCATGGAATCTACAGTGACTTTTATTTTGAAAGGAGGGAATATAGGTTGGTACGGAAATGAGGCTCCTGTTGCGGGTCAAGGAGTTGTTGAGTTTTTGATTAGAGGGTTCAGTGAAAGACAGAGGAGAGTTAGAGCAGTAGTGGTGAGCAGCCCAGTAATTCATGTTGGCAGTGGAAATTAGATAAAGTACTTTCCTGCACCGAAGAGCCAACCAAGTTTGTGTGAGCATGAGTGAACAAACCCACTAGTTAACTATTACAGTTAATGTTTTAACATGATTGATGTCTTTTAATGTCTTAAGGTGAGAATGACAATAAGGTGGAGACTTAAGCTGCCTTGGCGGAGGTCTGCGCTCTCTGAGTGCTTTTCTAGTGTGGATATGATTATGTACTGGACCACACTATTACTCGCCCTCAGTGGTGCTGGACGATAGCAGTGATGCTTAGTGTGGATATGATTAAATATACTGGACTACACTATCAGACAGCAGTGCTACTTAATGTGGATATGATTACCTACTGGGCTACACTATTACTTGGCCTCAGTGGTACTGGACGATAGCAGTGATGCTTAGTGTGGATATGATTAGCTGATTAGCTATCCACTATCCACTACAGATAGCATGGGTCGGACCATTACTGTGCAGTATTAAATTCACATGCAATAACTCTATAATTAATGTGCAATATCACTCTGTATATAAAACCTCATTTATTACTTTAGCCTCAGAACTGTACAGCCTACCCCCCTTTTTGCTATTATTTATCTTGTCCTGCGCTAGTATTTATATTATTCTGTGTTGTAAATATTCTTCTTACATGTCTGCAGTGGAGAAGGAGTTGCTTTCAGTCTCAGTGTACCGGTGTATAGTGTATATTAAGTGTATACTTATGTGTATACTGACAATAAAAGGAATTCTATTCTATTCTATTCTATTCTATTATGCGGTTACTCACCCTTAGTGCTACTGAGGGCAGCAGTGATGCTTGGTGTGGACATGATTAGTTACACTGGACTGCAGTGTCACTTGCTTGCACTCAGAGCTGTAAACCAGCACCTAAGGGGATAAACTAGAAAAGTCTGTCCAGTGTAGTCCACTGTAGACACCAGCTAGATGAAGTGAAGTGATGAGTATTTTACTAATGATGATGGCGGTGAGAGTTAGAAAGGATGAAATTATACCACTGTGGTTGAGTGTCCCCCATTAATATATAAAATCAACAGGTGAGCTTCTGTATGGGGAGTCATAAGCAGACGCTGAAGGTGTTTTGCTCGCATAGTGTTTTATCTCTTATTATATTTCTTATTATTATATTTCTCTGTCCATCTCCCTCTTTTTTCTCTTATTCCTCTCTCCCTACCTCCCTCTGTCTCCTACACTCAACACACACACAACATGTCTCTCTCTACCTCCCTCTCACTCCCACACACACACACACACACAACCTGTCATCACGGTGCACGGTGCACACACATGCTGAGCACACACAAACATGCCTGTAAGTACACACACACATACACACACACACACACACACACATACACACACACACACACACACAGAGGTGCAGATGAATTTGACAGCTCCACTGCATGAACCCCTGTGGAGGAGGAGAGTAGAGTGGTGCAAGTAGCGGCAAAAGCAAAAGGAGGTCACGACTGTCCAAACACCAGTGTCACTAATTGTTACTTGTTACTTTAAATGAGTCATTTGGAGGGAGGATTATTAATTTTTCAAAGACTGTTCTGCAGTGATGTCAAAAAAAGCACTTAAAATGTTAACAGTTTCATGCAAATCTGCACTGTTTAGTAGATGTTTGCCAAAAGCAACCAGCCAGCAGCACATCCTGGATGCATTCATTATGCATTCACAAGTAATGTCTTAAAGCATCACCAGTTGTGTGCAAATATTTAGTAGATTAGGTTAATGAAGAGCAACCAGCTGCTCAGTCTGGATAAAGACTGTTCACGGTTCATCACAGGAACCAGCTGCTCAATCTGCATACATAATGTGTTCACGTTCTCTACAGGAAACAGGAAATATATGTAGGCAGACAGGGAAGCATGGGGTACCCAAGCAATGATTGGGGGGGGGGTCATTTAGCTGCGTGGGATGAGGGTCAAGTGCTATCCCATCCAGTCCCCTTCACTGTCTATTTTGTATTTTGTTCTCCTTTCCTCTTCGGACTCCGACTCCTCTTCCTCTCCTCATGTTTCTTTATCCTTAAAAGATTTTATGTTTGTTCTTTTTTAATGACATTTGTAAAATACAGAACATTTCGTTTTCCACTGATGCAGCAGCTAAATGAGTTTTTATTTTTTATTTAAGCAGCCAGAAGTGGGCTAAATGGGTGGAGATAACAAAGCAAGCAAGCACGCCCGCGCGTCTGGAAGAAGGATGTTTGTGTCAGAAATGCAAAAGAGCTCAGAGCACAACATGGTGCCTCTTGTCTGCTGACTTTCACATGTCTTTGGAAGTAAAAAGGCAAGTTTTAAAAGCAAAGAAAAGTTAATTATTTTTATCAGTAAAGTGAATTAAGAAGGTAATTATTTATATTGATAGTGGAGCATGGGTGGTACAGTCACTTAAGGGGAGACTAAGGCTCTGATTTTGCAGGTTTATATTTAAAACCTATAACCTCTTTACTCCATGTACTAAGTAAAACCGTAATACATAGCTTGAGTGCATGTAGTGCACACAACTACAGTGAATGTCAAAGGGTCACTCCCAGCTGTTCTAGATAAAAGGTTAATGTGCCACAGTCAAGTTAAGATACCCCAGGACTTTAGAGGAAATGAAAGATGTATAGATGCAATAGATTTGGTCAGATTGGCCTTACACTGCATAGTCACAGTTTGATGGCTATTGGAAATTAGTTATAGTTAGGTAGTTAGAGTGTCATATATATTTACTGCAGTAAGACTCAAGTGGGCTGAGATCTAGAGGGTAGATGTTTTGTGTGATACAAACGCTTCTTTGGGCTGCACTTGGGTGTTACCAGGTTAGTAGGGTCCATGACAAACATGATTGAGTGTTTTAAGATTGCGTGGCCATACATAAAAGTTTTCCCCTTATGTTGATGTTTACATTCATTTTATCTTTTATGTTTTTTTACATATTTTTGATAAGCACATTGAACTGCCTTTGTGTATGAAATGCGGCATACAAATAAACTTGCCTTGCCTTGCCTTATGTTGATTTGCCTCGCCTTGCGAGCTGCAGTCACAGGGTGGAGGAGCCCAGCCCAGGGTAAATAATAATAATAACAACCAGAGTATAGGGATTGGGCATACCCGACCAGTCACACACATGGCATGGTAAAGTAGCCACGCTCAGGTTGAAGGGATTAGACATACCCCCCAGCCACACACATGGAACAGACGAGACAGACAAATGCCACTCCTATTGCTTGCTGATGTCTTTATCCCGTGGTAGAAGCTAATGTCAGTAAAGCCTGTTCTGTGTGTCTGTCCTGACTTCAATGCCATTGGTAGTCATCGTGTTGCATCGTTCGTAAAATAGATGTCTCGCCCCCCTCTTGCCCACCCAGGTGGCTTTGGAACTGCAATTTGTGTCGCAAGGAAAGTGTGAAAGGCAGGCTGTCACTTTGTCAGTCTACGTTTCGAGTCGAGATTGCAGGGCCAGAGTTCTGGGACTGTGTTTGGTCTCGGATCTTTATACTGACAGGATCAGAATTAGTGCTGTGGCAGAACAGAGTGTGGAGAAGACTAAGAGTGCACAGCAAAATTCTCAGAGTTGATTTCCCAGTGTTCAGCAAAAGTGTTAATTTAAGAGTGCAAGTGTAAGATTAAGAGTTGAAGTTACACTGCAAAAAGTTGATTTAACTTTAAAGGAGTTAAATATGCAAGGGAGGAGTGTTAAATTAACACTACACAGATTAGGACCAAGTAAACACTGGCATAGTGTTAAAACTGACTCTCTTAGAGTTGATGTAACACTATAGAATTTGCTGTGTGGTGGTCACAAAGAATACCAGAGCTATAGCAGTGACAGAGGTGCTGAACATCAAGATGAAAAAAAAAACATCCCACATTTCTGCCTTACAAACCCAAAAGGCAGTCACTGCATATTTTGTCAAATTGAGTTTACACTGGAAATTGACTTCATAGCACCTTCTTTGTCTTGTGACTAAATCTCTTGCTTCTTCCTATTAGAAGAGTACATAAAAACATCACTACTATTATACCTACAACATGTTTGACTGGGCAGTGTGATAACTTTAAAGGCCTTTTTCTCAGTTTCTCTGTTCACGTTTGTTCCAAAGAATTACAACGCCTGCTGCTTTAGGCAAGATATGTGATAGATATTCCAACTTCAGCCAGATACCAAGTGAAAAGGTACAACCAGTACATCCTGGGACTTGCTGGAAGTCATTTATGAAGCATTAACTAACAGTTTATTAATGGTCTATTAACTAGTTATAATAGATAGTTATTAGTTGATGCTAATTGACCTGTTGTTCTCCTTTTTTTTCTAAATGAGAATTGATAAAGAACCGAAACTGGAATCAGAATTATAAAAATCGTATCATTTCCTATCCCTACCCTCTATTGTATTACTTTAAATATTGTAGCACCGCTCTGGCTGCCTGAATTGGCGAGGTGAGGAGGGGGGGCTGAGTGGCCCAAATTAAATTCTGGATACATGCATTCCAAGTAATCCAATATGGCTGCCCTTGTAATCCAATATGGCTGCCCTTAACATTAGACTGCAGTAATGAAGAAGGGGTATTCTGAGGCCATTTGGCCGCATAAAAACATCCTTTTTGGGTTCATTTAAAAATAGAAAAAAGTCTGCATATTCTATCTTTAATTAAAGAGATACAGGGCAGAAATCCACAAAATATTATCTAACCTCTAACATCACAACGAGAGACTAATTTATAATTTAGTCCCTTGTTCATTATTTATCAACTGCGTGAGTCGTCAGTGATTTTAGGACAACATTAAAACGCAAAGCGTTCTGTCTGTCTGTCTGGTCTGTGGAAAGCGATATGCTGTGGCTGATTCCTGGAGAACGGAGCGTTGTTCCTCTCCAAAGACCGCATGAATAGCTCATCAGCTCGGCATGCTACGCTAATGAGCCGATTGTTTCAGCAGGCAATAATCGTTCTTGATGAGTCAGTGTAATGTAACAGAGAGTAGTCATCACAACTCCATTCCTTCGTTGCACAGAACTGTATGAAATCAATGGACCCTGATATCCTCAGCACAGCACCATGGTGCACTACATCCACAGGTTGTGGTTGCTGCAGAGACGTCAGCAGCTTTAGCTTTAGCCTTATCTTTTCTAGGGTAATCAATGATGTATCCCAAGACATTATGTAATAGCTGGCAATGTGTAAAAGTGCAATAACTGACGTGTGTGTGTGTGTTTTTGAAAGAAACAAACATCTACAAAGGAGGACATATGTAAGGTAGAAATAAAAAAGGTCAGCTCAGTGTCACTGCTGAATCTAAACGAGTTTCTGAAGGCTGAAAGCACAGATACATAGAAGTGTGTTCCACCTGTGAATGTTAGGAGGTCACACAAAACTGTTCCCTCTCTACCAAAAATAATCAGTCTCAGCAGCAGAAACAGAGCATCCTTATTCACCCTTGAATGGACTGGGCCACACAGTCAGCGTCTGCTGTGTGAGGCCATCTGGCCTACATTCCCCTCAGCAAAGCAGCCGCCAGATCTGATAGGCTGTCTGTAAGCAGTGGCCAGGT
>CM059286.1:20040590-20043090 GCA_030347295.1 Setipinna tenuifilis
ATTTTGATGTCAGTAAGTGGAATTATTCTAAATCCTCCTAAAGGGAATTATTAACTACTATGGTCATTTATAACAACTACATAACTACTATTTGTCACACATACCAAGCATCAGCTGTGACTGCAGTCAAGACCCTCAAGCTTTATAAGGATTTATAAATGTTGTATAACTGCTCGTGGGTGTAATTATAATGGTTTGTAATGCTTGTGCTTGTTGGTAATGCTTTATAGTAGATTTGCCAAAAGCGCTGCCAAAAGCTCTTCAGGGAGTACTTATATGGTGTAGTCCATTTTATTTATGAGAAGAACACTTTACTTGAAGAGGGGACAAGTAGGATAATGAGGAGATCTCCACTGCAAGGCATAAATATTTAAACCATTAACCTGTATGCATTACAAGCACAGACAGAAGCCTGCATGCGACAAGTTTCATATGGAAGCCTTAACATGTGTGTGTGTTTGTGTGTGTGTTCTAAGGCCGTGTGGATGGGACAAGTTTCATATGGAAGGAACTACAAGCACAAATCTGACAAACAGTTGTTAGAGCAGCCCAACCAAAAAATGGTCTGTGTGTAGATCATCCAAAGGCTGTGTGGATGGTCTGTGTAGAGGGTAGAGATGGAAGGGGGTTTTGTGTGTGTGTGTGTGTGTGTGTGTGTGTGCGCGCGTTTGTGTTTGTGCTTGTGTGTGTGCTTGTGTGTGTGCGTGCTTGTGTGTGTGTGTGTGTGTGTGTGTGTGTGTGTGTGGTCTGTGTGGCGATCATTCTAAGGCCGTGTGGATGGTCTGTGTAGGGATGGGGGTAGAGATGGAAGGGGGTTTTGTGTGTGTGTGTGTGTATGTGTGTGTGTGTGTGTGTGTGTTTGTGTGCGTGTTTGTGTTTGTGTTTGTGTTTGTGTTTGTGTGTGTGCGTCCATGTGTGTGTGTGCTTGTGTATGTTTGTGTGTGTGCGTATGTGTGTGTGTGTGTGTATGTCTGTGTGTGTGCGTGTGTGTGTGTGTGTGTGTGGTCTGTGTGGCGATCATTCTAAGGCCTGGTTTGGTCTCCTTGCTGGTGATGGTGCTGCTGCAAAGCAGGTCCTAATTGTCTGCCATTATCCTGCCCTCATCATCTACCCCTCCAGACATCTCTTCCCTCCATCTCTCCGCAAATCACTCCACTCTCCTCTCCTTTCTCTCTCCTCATCTCTACCGCTCTTGTAGGACACAGTGGTGATTGTGCTGTTCTGAGCGCTTGATTGCATAAAGAACTCAAAGAGAGAGACAAAAAATGAGACAACCCATCCAGCTGTCTCCATGTTCAGCCATGGTCTTCTGGAATATTCCATCCTTCACCCTGTTCAGAGAGCTGTGATGATAGTTCAAACTACAGGGAGTGCTGGGGTGGTGGGGGGTGGGTTACAGCACCCCCTGATGAAGACCCAGTACCCCCTAAAAAGAGAGCAAAATAACAGGTTTGAGGGAGTACCAACATATTAATGTACTTAATGCTAAACGTAAACAGTAGTACCCCTGTAAAAGGTAGTAGCCCATTATGAAAGGGTAATTCACACTCTGGTTTGAGGGAGTACCAACATATAAATGTACTTAATGGTAAATGTAAAGAGTAGTACCACTGTAAAAGGTGGTCCCCCCCCCCCATTATGAAGGCGTAATTCACACTCTGGCTACGATGACAACATGGCAGCAAGGACATGGAGAAATAGCAGATGTGAATTTACTTGTCAGTCTCCAACACCGAAAAGGGGGAAGAGGACTGTGACATGTTGTGTCTGAATAAGAAATAAGTCAAAGCTAGGTTTTACCTGAACTGTCCACCTCTTCATTACATAGGCTGTCAGTGCCGTTGGCTGAGTCGCTACTCGATACATGATGCACTTTAAAGTGACCCACTCAAGGGGACATTTTTTGGCTCTGCCCCTTACTTTTCCCTCTTTCCTGCCTCCGCTGCCGAGGCCACGTCCCCAAGAGAGGCACAGATTGGCACCTCGTGCGACTACTTGTGAGAGACTTCCTGATGATCAGGGCAGCCTCCTTGCTCAACAGCAGTTCAAGGGGACTCAGAGCCTGCCAGTACACAGTACCCCATGGACTCAGCATCAGCTGCCTTTTGGGCTAGTATTGGACGAAAAAGCAGCACCAAAAATCACAGATTAAATTGGATTTCTGACTGACTCAAACTGACTCTAACTCAGCCTGTAGAAGTGGGGAGAAAACTCATTTAAAAGCCATCTACAGGATATATTCTTGGAGTTCGTAGTGTATAGTGAATGAGAGTTGAATGCAGCCAGCCAGAGTCATTTTAGTAGTGAATGAGACAGCGCTTCATCAATCATTCCCCGAGTCGTCTGTCAGCACGGTGCAGACACACACACACGGGGCTGTGTGAGAAATGAACCAGACAGGCCAGTAGAACCAGTGAGGAGAATGAAACATTATCTGCCACATCCCATTATAATAGCAGAAATAATAATAGTCTTCACTTGTATAGCACATCCCATTATA
>CM059286.1:20045590-20058090 GCA_030347295.1 Setipinna tenuifilis
AGTCTACTGAGCCCTGGCTTAATACCGGTCAAGGAACCAGGCAATTATGGGAGCCAGGGAAGTGACAGATCGGAGCAGACAGCCACTGGAGGATGCTGGAGGATTCAGGGGGATGCTGGATGATACTGAGGGATGCTGGAGGATGTTGGAGGATGGTGGGGGATTCAGGGGGATGCTGAGGGATGCTGGGTGCTGGAGGATGCTGGAGGATGCTGGGTGATATTGAGGGATGCTAGGGGATGCTGGAGGATGCTGGGGGATGCTGGGGGATGCTGGAGGCCGTGGATGATGCTGGGGGATGCTGAAGGATACTGGAGGATACTGGGGTGTGCTGGAGAATGCAGGAGGATTCTGGGGGATGTTGGAGATGCTGGAGGATGCTGGGGGCCATGGTGCGGGGCAGTGGGGCACAGTCTCAGTCCCTCCAACTGCAACTGGCTCCGTCAACAGCGGCTCCACTCTGCTTCGCTTTGGGACAATCAGACCTAATTTTGTGTGTGTGTGAGTGCTCGTGTGTGCTCACTGTACTACCCCTTCGTTCGTACTTATGCCCCCCACCTTACCCCAACCCCCCTGCCCTGCTTAGTCAATGTCAGAACTGCCTGTCGTGACACTGCACCCAGTCACCCACGCCTGATACTCACACGCCCCAGCCAGAGGGGGACCTGTTACTCAATGCTTCTAGAAATCTCTGTGCAATGCAACGGACTTAATGATTCTAGAAATCTCTGTGCAATGCAGTGGGCTTTGCGTGTGTGTGTGCACTGCTGAGCAAATGTGACTGCTGGCTGGTGTAACAGGAATTGTGGGAGGTTTTTATGACAGGGCCTCAACAGGTTTTGGAGTGTGTGTGTGTGTGTGTGTGTGGAGAGTTAAGGGGAATATGCTGTCAATGGCAGTGCGTGTGTTTGCATCTGTGGCCTAGTGGTTAGAGAGTTGGTCTTGGGATCAGAGGGTTGCAGGTTTGAATCCCATTTCCATGGCTGAAGTGCCCTTGACCACGGCATCTAACCCCACATTACTCCAGGGAGTGTAACTGAAACCCTGTACCTGAGAGCTTACAGCTAAGTGGTGTGTGTGTGTGTGTGTGTGTATGGTGATAAGCCTGAACAATGACACAGTAATCTGATGGACAGAGTGAACTGCAGAGGCTCAGCACACACACACACTGAGTACACATCAGTCCGTAAAAGTCACTCCTCCAGGGTCTAAATACACACACAGAGTACACCTCAGTCTGTTTAAGTCACTCCTCCAGGGTCTAAATACACACACACACACAGTACATCTCAGTTTATATAAGTCACTCCTCCAGGATCTAAAAAAACACACACACAGCACACCTTAGTCTATAAAAGTCACTCCTCCAGGGTCTAAGCACACACACACACACACACACACACACACAGAGTACACCTCAGTCTGTAAAAGTCACTCCTCCAGGGTCTAAAAGGCAGGGAGGTAACTCCTCCCGCTGTGAAGCCATCTCTGTGCAGTATCGAGGTGAGTAGCGAGGTCACGTTAACTTCTTCACATAAAAGTGGAATCCTCTCCTAGTGAGATGCTATTATACTGTAGACAGAGAGAGAGGGATGGAAGTGCCTGTGTGTGTGTGTGTGTGTGTGTGTGTGTGTGCGTGCGTGCGTGCATGGGTGTGTGTGTGTGTGTGTGTGTGTGTGTGTGTGTGTGTGTGTGATAACAGCACACTTTGATTAAGGTAAAGTGAGTGTGTGTGTGTGTATGTGTGATTACAGCACAGTTTGATCAAGGTGGACTGAACTTTTGCCAGTGCCGAAAGAAAATCAACTTGTTTACAATGAGATTAAAACAAAGCCCCGCCATAGATATTATTAATGACAAAAAAAAACTTGCTAAAATTTTATTGTTTTTCTAAAACAATAAAAAATCATTGTAAAAACAAAATTGGGGTGTAGTATGCAATTGTGTAGGCTATCTGTGAGATTTGCAGCATTTAATGTTTTAAAAATATGCAGGCAGCGTATACCTCTCTTTCCCACTTACATTTTTCTGCCTCTTTTTTTATATTATTTTATTGCCGTGGTACTTCATTTAAATTCTTTACAGCCTACTGAGCTGCAGCATATTGTCTTCCTCCTCTTCTGGGTTCTCGGCTCACGCGCACGCAGATACCCCACGAGTGTCCTCGTCACCCCCCCCCCCCACACACACACACACACACACACACACTTTCTGTGTCACACAGAAAAATGAGGCGCTGTCTTGGGATTGAGCTCGCAATGATTAATTAACTGCCATCTGAACTGGGAATGTAAGGGTCCCAACACACACCCACAGACACACCCACATACGTACACACACACGTCTGAACTGGGAATGTCAGGCTCCAAACACACACCCACGGCCATACCCACTTACACACACACACACACACACACACACACACACACACACACACACATCTGAACTGAGAATGATAGGCTCCTAACACACACACACACCCACACACACTTACACACACGTACACACACACACACATATGAAATTGGAAGGCTCCCAAGACATGAAAACTACTCCTTATTTTGGGGATGTGTGTGTGAGTGTTCGTGTGCCCCCACACAGCCACATCACGATAATCTGGATCAACGCATGGTGATGCAACAGGCATCTGTGACGCCCCAGGAAGTAAAGTGGTGCAGCCATTTGCAGCCCGCGGCGGTGGCCGATCAGTGCCTAAGTATAGACGGCTGATTGGTGAGTATAGGGGCGAGTATAGATCTCCTGTGGATCTAGTATAGAGTATAGAGTATAGATCTCCTGTGGATCTAGTATAGAGTATAGAGTATAGATCTCCTATGGATCTAGTATAGAGTATAGAGTATAGATCTCCTATGGATCTAGTATAGAGTATAGAGTATAGATCTCCTGTGGCCCTGACTGACTAGACAGGACAGACTGGAGCTGCTGTTGGGCCGCTTCAGTGATTGAAGATGAAGCGCCGAGCAGAACAGGACATCGACTGGGCTCAGACCTAAAGACAGCTGCTACAAGTTTGTGTGTGTGTGTGTGTGTGTGTGTGTGTGTGTGTGTGTGTGTGTGTGTGTGCATGGTAGTGTGTGTGTGTGTGCGTGTGTGCATGTTTGTGTGTATGTACGTGTGTGTGTGTGTGTGTGTGTGTCAGTGTGTATATGACTGGACAGAGGCACAGACCCAAAGACAGCTGCTGCTGCTGATTGATCTGGACTTCAGAATACTTGGTTAGTGTTGACAACAGTTGCTGTAGACAGGAAGATAACAAGCTGGTGTTGGTGTGTGTGTGTATATATGTGTGTGTGTGTGTGTGTGTGTGTATGGGTGTGTTTCTATCTATCTGTGTGATCTATGCTTTGGGCACAGGTTTGTGCTGATGGTACCATGGTGGCAGACTCCTGGTAGTACTGTGAATTGGCTGCCTAAGGCACACACACACACACACACACTACCATGCACACACACACACACACACACACAAACATGGGCTCAGTGTTGTCTAGTGGGAATGTGTCTTCCCTGCCTGCTATCCCACTCCAGCCCCAGGCCACACACACCACACACACGCACACACACACACACACACACACACACACACACACACACACACACGGCTCAGTGGGAATGCGTCTCCTCAGGCCACACAGTTAAAGCTCTGCAGCTCTGCTTTGCATCAAGTCACCGGAGAGACGAGCCCTCCTTCAGAGGAGTGGTAGAGAGGAGGAGAGAGAGACAGCAGCCCTCCTTCCCTTCAGAGGAGTGTGAGAGAGGAGGAGAGAGAGAGAGATGAGCTCTCCTTCAGTCCTTCAGAGGAGTATAAGAGAGGAGGAGAGAGAGAGAGATGAGCCCACTTTCAGAGGAGTGTGAGAGAGGAGGAGAGAGAGAGAGAGAGAGATGAGCCCACTTTCAGAGGAGTGTTAGAGGAGGAGAGAGAGAGAGACAGCAGCCCACTTTCAGAGGAGTGTGAGAGAGGAGGAGAGAGAGAGAGAGAAGGAGATAAAGACAGCAGAGGAATGTTAGGAGAGGAGGAGAGAGAGAGACAGCAGCCCTCCTCAAGTGGAGTGTTATAGGAGAGAGAGATCAGCCCTTCTTGAGAGGAGTGTTATAGAAGAGAGAGAGAGAGAGAGAGCAGCCCTTCTTGAGAGGAGTGTTATAGGAGAGAGAGAGAGAGAGAGCAGCCCTTCTTGAGAGGAGTGTTATAGGAGAGAGAGAGAGAGAGAGAGAGAGAGAGAGAGCAGCCCTTCTTGAGAGGAGTGTTATAGGAGAGAGAGAGAGAGAGAGAGCAGCCTGCTTCAGAGGAGTGTCAGAGAGAAGAAGATAGAAAGAGAGAGATAGCAACCCTCCTTGAGAGGATTGTTGGAGGAGAAGATAGAGAGAGAGAGAGAGAGAGAGAGAGAGAGAGAGAAGCCCTCGAGAGGAGGAGGAGAGAGGAGGAGGAGAGAGAGAGCAGCCCTTCTTCAGAGAAGGAGAGAGACAGAGTGGGGAGAGGGAGAAGATGGAGGGTGAATGACAGAGAGAGGGGGAGATGGGATGAGGGAGTGGGAGGAGGAGTATGGAGGTGTAGAATAAGCGAGTGTGATAGAGAGCACTTTGGGACATGACCCCCTCCTCTTAGAATGCCCCCAGAAGAGAACAAGTGGGAAAGAAAGAGGCAGAGAGAGAGAGAGAAAGAGAGAGAGAGAGAGAGAATGAGAGAAAGACAGACAATTACAGAGAGGGTGAAGAGAGCGAGACAGTGACAGAGGAGGTGGAGAGAGAGGGAGACAGAAAAAAGGGAGACAGCGAGAGATAGAATAAATAAGAGAGAAAGAGAGAGAGAATGACAGAGAGGAGAGAGAGAGAGAGATGAAAGAGAAGCAGTAGCAGGAGGCAGCTGTGGTTGCTGTAGTGAAGAAGCTTTTACACACACACACACACACACACATGCACACACACACATACAGTACACACACGCACACACACACACACACACACACGCACGCACATTCACACACATTCACACACACACACACATACACACACACACGCACATTCACACACACACATGCACACACACTGTCTCTCTTTTAGCTTTGAGGCTTAGAGCAGCCTGAGCCAGGCCCCTTTTCCCTCCAGTTCAATCTCAGCATCTTTCCATCAAACCTCCGTCTCTCTCTCTCTCTGCCTACACACACACACACACATGCACACACACACACATGCACACACATACACACACACACACACGCACACACATTCACTCTCTCACACACACACACACACTTACACACACACATTCACTCTCTCACACACACACACACACATGCACACACACTGACACATGCAGACTCACACACACACACACAAACACACACGTACACACGCACACTCACACACACATGCAGACCCACACTTACAATCACACACACACACACACACACACACACACACACACACACTCCTCTCTCATTTATTCTGTTCAATTTCCCAGCACCTTTTCCCTGAAACTCTCTTTCACACAGCCCCTCGCCCCTCCCTTCACTCTAACGCTCTCACCCCCCCTCCCCTTTATATCCCCCCATCCACTCTAACGCTCTCATCATACCCCCCCCCCCCCCCCACACACACACACACCCCATTGTACTCTTGTGTCTGAATATGTTCGTTTTCTTCCTCCCTAGACTTTTAGCATTTTACATCTCTCACTCACTGTCTGCCTTTATCTCTCTCTGCTTACTCTGCTCTCTGTGTCTTTCTCTCTCTGTGTCTTTCTCTCTGTCTCTTTGTCTCTGTCTCTGTCTCTATCACTCTCTCTTTGTTTCTTTCTCTGTCTCTCTCTGTCTATCTCTCTGTCTCTCTGTCTATCTCTCTCTCTGTCTCTCTCTCCCTTTCTCTCCATTTCTCTCTCTCTCTTTCTCTCTGTCTCTCTGTATCTCTCTCTCTTTCTCTCTCTCTGCTCTCTCTTTCTCTGAGTGCAGTTGTTTTCTCTCTAGCTGTTTGCCCTGATGCTTCAGCTCTGCTTCTCCTCCCGCTCACTCACTTTATCTCTCTCTCGCCCTTTCTCCTCCACTATATCTTCGCATAGTACAGAACACTTGACTGTGTGTGTGTGTGTGTGTGTGTGTGTGCGTGAGTGGCTGTGTGTGTGTGTGCACGTGCCCATACTGTATATGTGTGTGAGTAGTGTGCATGTGTGTGTATGTGCACACGTGTCAGTGTGTGTGTGTGTGTGTGTGTGTGTGTATGTGTGTGTGTGTGTGAGTGCGTGTGTGTGAGTGTGTGTGTGTGAGTGTGTGTGTGTGTGTGTTTAGTATTGCAAAAGCTGAGTGGGTGATGAAAGAAAGAGATCACCGGTGTTCCTCTCCTTGGCCAGTCAAACAATAGCACTGCTTGTCTCACGGCACACAACCCAAACTCCCTCCTTTCTCTTCCTGTCAAACCTGTATCCCCCCTCTCTTTCCTGCTCTCTTTATCTCTCTCTCTTTCTATCCCCCTGCTGTCTTCATCTCCTTCTCTCTCCCTCTCTCCCTCCTGCTGTCTTTACCTCTCTCTCTCCCTCTCCCTCTCCTGCTTTCTCTGTCTCTCTCTCTCTTCCTCCCCCCTTCTCTATTTTGCTCCTCTTTATCTGTCTCTCTCCTGCTCTTCTTTATTTCTCTCGCCCTGCATCTTCTTCCACCTCTTCCTCTCCCTTTTGCATTCATATCTCTTTCTCTTCCATCCCCTACCACTGTCTATCTATCTATCTGTCTGTCTCTCCCTCTCCCTTTCTCTCTCTCTCTCCCTCTCTCTCTCTCTCTCTCTCTATCTGTCTCTACTCAGTTGTCTGCTCAACTCTTCTCTGCTTGTTTTCTCCAGCAATCTTCATTCACTGCTCCACACTGCTTATTCACTGCTCCACACTGCTCCATTGCCTCTCTGCTATTTGCAAAACCAAAGAGGTGCTGAAATTCTGCCCCTTTCTCTTTTAGTATTCCACCGTATTTTTTATTCTCAAGAACACACACACAGACACACACACAACCCCGTCCCCCCCCCCCCCCCCCCCCCCCCCCCCCCCCCCCACACACACACACACACACACACACACACATACAGACCCAGTGATGCACTGCGTGGGCACATATGAACAACATAAACAGACTTTCGCGGGTGGAGGCAGTGAGCCGGACGCGCATTGCTGCCTGTTGAGCTGCCGTGCTGTGATATATAATAGGCCCACAGCTCCCCCTGCAGGCAACTCTGGGAAATGACAGTCAAAACTGAGCAGGCAATCGGAGCCGTGCAAATGCAGCAAATCCACTTCTTTCCCAGGAGCGGCACGGCAAAACCTCTCTTCTGCTCCGTGTCAATCATTTTGTGCTCCCTCCTGAATTTCTTAGAACAGGAAAACCCTCAAACTTGAAGTAAAACCAGTGGGAGAGTGAACGTGAAATGTGAAATTAATTATTATTCATCGCACTGAGACAAACAACACAGATCCTGCTTATAAAAACAGACTTATGCTGCAGTATTGTTTACATCTACCCTGGAGTGGAATGGAGGAGGCATCGAGAGTGTAAGTGGAGGAGGTGAAGAGTGGAGGAGTGGAGTAGAGGTAGAGGAGGTGAAGAGAGAAGAGGAAAGGAGATGAGATGAGAGGAAGTAAGGAGAGGAGAGAAGGAGGAGAGAAGAGGATAGGAGAGGAGGTTGGGAGAGGAGGAGTGGAGGCTGGAAGTGGAGTGGAGTTGGGAGAGGAAGTGGAGAGGGGAGGGAAGAAGAGGAGAGGAAAGGAGAGGAACAGAAGTGGAGAAGAGAGGAAGACAGAACAGGAGAGGAGAGGGAAGGAGAGAAGGCTGTGGGAGGAAGTGGAGGTGGTGCAACAGTAAACTGACATGCACCTCAGCCCCCACAAGATGTCCCTGTTGGCTCATGCCAGAGTGATGGGGGAGTGCACTACAATGAGTGTGTGTGTGTGTGTGTGTGTGTGTGTGTGTGTGTGCGTGTGTGCAAGTATGAGTGTGTGTGTGTGTGTGTGTGTGTGTGTGCAAGTATGAGTGTGTGTGTGTGTGTATAAGTGTGAGAGTGTGTGTCCCTGTTGGCTCCTGTCAGAGTGATGTAATGGGTGAGTGTACGCCTATGAGTGTATGTTACATTACATTACATTACATTACATTGCATTTGGCAGACGCTTTTATCCAAAGCGACTTACAATCAAGGAGGACATAAGCAATAGAGGAGGACACAGAGTAAAGACACAACAGATATAAGTACTTCTACATAGGGATAGAGAGAGAGAGAGAGTTTTTAGATTAGTGTTTGTTAGTTATATTAGTTTTGTTAGGAAGGGAAGCAATCTCGGAAGAGAAGGGTTTTTACAAGCTTTTTAAAGATAGGGAGGGATGTTGCCGTTCTTGTTGCAACTGGTAGGTCGTTCCACCATTTGGGGACAACCACAGAGAAGAGCTTAGAGTGACCTCTCTTTGTGAGAAGTGAGGGTACCGATAGACGATTTGTGTGAGCGGAGCGCAGCGCCCTGGACGGGACGTGAGCCTGTAATAAGACATTGAGGTAGACGGGGGCGGAACCTGAAATTACTTTGTAGGCTAGTGTCAGAGCCTTGTGTTTAATTCTGGCAGCTATTGGCAGCCAGTGGAGATCTCTAAAGAGTGGGGTAACATGTGTTCTTTTGGGTTGGTTGAAGACCAGTCGCGCTGCTGCGTTCTGGACCATTTGCAATGGTTTGATCGCACAGGCAGGTAGACCGACTAGGAGAGAGTTACAGTAATCGAGCCGCGAGGTGATTGATGCCTGTATAAGCAATTGAGCAGCATATTGGGTCAGGTACGGTCTGATTTTTCTAATATTGTATAATGCATAGCGACATGATCTCGCTACAGAAGAAATGTGATCGGAGACAGATAGACGGTCGTCTAATATGACACCTAGGTTTCTAGCCACGTTGTTCGGGGCAACAGTGACATCGCCAATATTCAGGGTGATGTCGTGGCAGATTGACTCATGGGCAGGGATGACCAGGAGTTCGGTTTTTGACAGATTAAGCTGGAGATGATGTGTGTGTGTAAGTATTAGTGTGTGTGTGTGTGTGTATGTGTAAGTATGAGAGTGTGTGTCCCTGTTGGCTCGTGTCAGAGTGATGTGATGGACGAGTGTACTACTATGAGTGTGTGTGTGTGTGTGTTTGTGTAAGTATTTGTGTGTGTGTGTGTGTGTGTGTGTGTGTGTGTGTGTGTGTGTGTAAGAATGAGAGAGTGTGTGTGTGAATGTGTGTGTGTGTAAGTATGAGAGTGTGTGTCCCTGCTGGCTCATGTCAGAGTGCTGTGTAAGTGTACTAATTTAAGTGTGTGTGTAAGTATGACAGAGTGTGTGTGTGTGTAAGTATGACTGTGTGTGTGTGTGTCTGTGTAAGTATGAGTGTGTGTGTCCCTGCTGGCTTGTGTCAGAGTACTGTGAGTGGGTGAGTGCGAGTGTGAGTGTTACTAATCATGTACTGCACTCACAAGCAGCCAGAGCAGAGGAGGTGGGAGAGGAGGAGATGGAGTGAGGAGGTGAAGAGAGGAGAGGAGGGGAGAGGAGGAAAGGAGAGAGAAGAAGTAAGGAGATGATGCGGAGATAAAGAGAGGAGGTGAGGAGAAAAGAAGAGGAGGAGTAGAGGTGGGGAGAGAAGAGCAGAGGAGGAGAGGAGGGGGAGGAGAGGGCAAGGGGAGAAAAGAGGAGGAGAGGAGAGGAGAGGAGAGGAGGGGAGGAGTATGAGTATGAGAGTGTGTGTGAGAGTGTGTGTGTGTAAGTATGAGTGTGTGTGTGTGTGTGTGTGTGTCTGTAAGTGAAAAGGAACACTGGAGACATTGGGCTTACATGTGTAGGCAAAACACTGCTGATTACGATGATAATTATGTCTTTTACATAATCCCATTATCTGATTATTATCTTCACTATCTGTCATATCTCATAAACATTTACATGAATCTGTGACAAGGGCTGTCGTGTTGTGTTGTGTTGTGCTGTGCTGTGTTGTATTGAGTTGTTGTGTTGTGTTGTGTTGTGCTGTGCTATGCTGTGCTGTGCTGTGCTGTGTTGTGTTGTGTTGTGCTGTGCTGTGCTATGCTGTGCTGTGCTGTGCTGTGCTGTGTTGTGCTGTGCTGTGCTGTGCTGTGCTGTGCTATGCTGTGCTGTGTTGTGTTGTGTTGTGCTGTGCTGTGCTGTGCTGTGTTGTGTTGTGTTGCTGTGTTGTGCTGCACTGTGTTGTGTTGTATGCTGTGCTGTGTTGTATGCTGTGTTGTGTGGTGTTGTATTGTTAAATGTTGTGCTGTGCTGTGCTACATTGTGCCATGTTGTGTGTTGTTTTGTGATCTGACTTCCTAACGGCTCTTCTGCTCTCCTGTCCCTGTGTTGTGCTGTGTTGTGTTCTGACCTCCTGACTGGTCCTCTACTCTCCTGTCCCTCTACTCTCCTGTCCCTGTGTTGTGTTGTGCTGTATTGTGTGTTGTGCTGTATTGTGTGTTGTGCCATGTTGTGTTCTGACCTCCTGACTTCTCCTCTACTCTCCTGTCCCCTCTACTCTCCTGTCCCTGACCAAAAGCAGAGGTTAAGCACCTCACTTCATTACTCACACTCTCACACTTACCCACCAGGGTCCTGGCCCATCTAATGAATTCATAATGAACTCGTTCATAATATAATGCAACTCAATCACACCAACTTCAGCTCTGATGAAACTTTAATGGCAGCCAGTTTGTGGAGTGCCTGGGTCGTTGGGTGCCATTACACATTAATGAAGCAGGGGCCCTTAGGAGCCATTTGGGCAGGAGCACTCCATGTTTCATGCCTCTAGTTTTGCTCGGTTGGACATCGGGCACAGGCGGACCGGATGATGGACCATCCCGGGTTCAGACAGTAAAAAAAGTCCTGCCACATATTTGTTCCAGCCAATTCACTGAACCAGCTGATCCTAGGTAGATGGGATAAATAGTGACATCACCTGTGTTGAGAGCACAGGCAGAAGGAATACATGGCAGGACTTTTACTTTCTCAATCTGCTTTGTCTGCTTCTGGCATTCTGTGGCGCTGTGTAAGTTAATAAATGAGGAGACCACAGCAAAAATGGACATGGTCACAAAATGCAGGCACTTAGAAAATTACATTTTTATGTTTGATCTTTAATTTGATTTTTTTTTAAGTAAATGCTTTTTTTTAGCATGTTATGTTACCTCGAGACTATGCTCATTTATTTACAGGATTGCTTTTAAAAAGAGCTGGTGGTTTTAATGCAACTACCAATAGGGGGAGTAACTTGAAAAATGTAATTTTTTGTGATTCTGCCCATTTTTCCTGTGGATTCCTCAATTGTGGCTTGCATGTTACAGCAAAGCACTCAGTTAGCTGCAGTCTTGACTTAAGAGGAAGTGACATGATAAGACTGTACTTGTGAGGACACTTGAGAGTCTGGGAGGTTGGTGAAAGTGAGTTTTCAGAGTCTTCAGAGGACGCTTAAGGAGTCTGGGACTGGAACAGTGTCTTCTCGCCCCAGTTTCTATGGCCCTCAGTGCGTTGGGGATGGGGTTGTGGTCTCAAACTGGAGGTATAGTTTGCCTTGCGGGAGATCTGGGCATATACACATGAGAGTATGTGCCCTTCTGAGAGTTCTGTTCTTGTGTTGTTTCAGTCAGTGCACGGTGTAATTAATTAATCCCACAAAAACACATCCACACACACACACACACACACACACACACACACACACACACACACACACACACACACACACACACATACACACACACACACACACATACACACACATATATATATACATACACGTAAAAGAACATTGTCACACTTTTTAAAATGAACCAACAAACTTTTTATAGTAGTCGTCACTGAGTAGCTATTAGGAATTACCTAAAATACAAGCCTCAGTGATGTTCTCAAGGGAAGTAACTGTTCCACATAGTTGGGTCTGTATTGTTAATGGCTTCTAAAAAATGCAGATCACTCTTGCCTTTTATTATTTTATTTTTTATTATTTTTTTTTTTGGGGTGGTGGGGATCCGAGACACACATTACCTCTGAGACCAAAACCATGGCAGCACCGCTCCTGTTGCCATCGACGACGACGACGAACGACTCATCATTAGACATCTTTTGGAAATTAATTAGCCCTGTGATGCACACAGTAGGCATAATGTGTGAAATAAATCATTCACGAGCAACTTCTTTGTTCAATGTTCAGTCGAGGAGCTGTGAAAAGACCGCCGTGTAACATCTACTGGGCGATTATGTGTCTCGCATGCTGTTAACAAGGCCACTTTCATGTACAAAGTGTGAAAAAGGCAGGCTTTCTTAGAGCAAAGAAATACTGTATGTGCAATTATAGTAATTGCCCACCAGAATTTGCATAGATTAGAATGCAGTCTGCAGTAACCCATGTCTGGAAAGTGTGAAATTGTAAAGGCATAATCACGGAATCATTGCATAAGGCTTGCAATAGGAGATCACTAAGGCCAGAGACTAAGTGT
>CM059286.1:20063090-20075590 GCA_030347295.1 Setipinna tenuifilis
TCTCTCTTTCATTTTGTCTCATAGTCCTTATCCCCCTGCCTGTCCTCCCTCTTCCTCTCTCTCTCTCCCTCCCTCTCTCTCTCCATCTTCCTCTCCTTCTTTCTCTCCCTCTCTCTCTTTTCTCTTTCGCTCTACCTCTCTCTCTCCATCTCTGCCCCCCCCCGTTATCTGCCTCTCCTTCTCTCTCTCTCTTTCCAACACCCTCCCTCTCTCTCTCCCTCCCTCTCTCTCTTACTTTCTATCTCTCCCCCCTCCATCCCTATCTCTCTCTCTCCCTCTCTCCTTCTCTCTCTCCTTCCAATGCCCAGTCATATTAGTCAAGCTCAGTTGCATCCCCGACGAAACGCGTAAGACGCAAGTGGCATTTTTTAAATTGCAGTGCACCAAAGCAGTCAGCACAGTGACAGGGCTTCATCAACTGAAACAGCATACACTGACACACTCGCAAACACACACACACACACACACACACACACACACATTCCCACCCACATAAATATACATGCACATACATGGCACACACACACACACACATCCACATATATTCTCACACACACACACACACAAACACACTCACGGACGCACGTACACACACACACACACACACACACATACATTCCCATATAAATATGCATGCATACCACATACTGTACATGGCACATACATGTGCATGCATATGCTCTGGCAAATACATGCAAACACACACAAATACAGATAAACCTACCGTACATACACATGTGCATGCATGGCATATATAAACACACACACACACACACACACACACACACACACGCGCACACACACACACACACGCACACACACACACACACACACGCACACACACACACACAAACACACAACCCTTATCGGACAGTCCCAGAGTGCCCAAATGCTTTCTCATGTGAAATATTGATGGGACGCCGTGGCAACACAGGTCTCCTCCCTCCCACTCCCGGTCAGCTGATGTGTGTGTGTGTGTGTGTGTGTGTGTGTGTGTGTGTGTGTGTGTGTGTGTGGCCTGCCCCACATACTTCAGACAGGATCTACAGAGGCACTGCTTATACAGCTACACACGCATTATAGAAATTATAATAATAATTATTATTATTATTTGTAACAGTAGTAGTAGCAGCAGTAGTAGTTTTATTATTATTGTTATTATTATTATTAGTTGTAGACATATTATTATTATTATTATTATTATTACTACTACTACTACTACTAATGTATGGAACTGTACTGGTTGAGAAATGTTACGAAACTAAAAAAGTTCTTGAAATGTGATTTAAAGAGGATAAGAAAGGGTGATCGCAGAGGGTCTTGGGGATGGGGATGGGCCTTTCAGCCTGGACACTGAAGGTCAGAGTGCTGGAGGACCTGGAAGAGAGCCTTGTGGTGGAAGCAGATGAAGGTCCTGCCTCCCCAGGAAGAGAGCCTTGTGCTAGGGACAGATGAAGGACCTCCCTCCCCAGGAAGAGAGCCTTGTGCTGGGGTAAGATGAAGGTCCTGCCTCCCCAGGAGAGGAGCTTTGTGCTGGGGGTAGAGGGCAGACCATGGCCTGGGGATCTGAGACATACATATTCATCACTTGTGCTCCGGGAATATCCTTATCTTTGACATAGAGTGCCTAAGTCACGCCCCTTCCAGTAGACCACATGCGACCTAAGATCGAAAAAATGATGCATGGGAGTCAATGGAAAGAAAAAAAAAAAATTCTGGTCCAGCTTGCCTTATGACATGAATTTAACATATGGTTAATGGTTGTGAATGGTTGTGAATTTTAAAGATAACCTTTCACACCAACAAAGCACTGTTTTCCGACAGACAGCAGAAGCTACGTTAGGAGACATATTACTAACTAACGCATCGCCATATAACTCAAAGATAAGAACATTCCAGCATATTCTTTTTCTTGGTCTTGATACTCTCTGGTCTCTCCAGTGGTCTTGGTTTAGACGGTCTGGACCACAACACAACCTGCCACCCCAGGGGACAGCGAGGAGATTATGGCCAGAAGATCCAAGACATACATATTCATCACCTGTGGACCTGATATGTTCTTATCTCTGAGTTATTTGTGATTCATCTGCTTGGTGACGCTCTACGCTTGCAGTGCAAATGTTATGTTATGTTATGTTATGTTATGTTATGTTATGTTATGTTATGTTGTGTTGTGTTGTGTTGTGTTGTGTTGTGTTGTGTTATAGTGTGTTGTGGTATGTTATGGTATGTTGTGTTATGTTATGGTGTTGTGTTATGTAATGGTGTGTTGTGTTATGTTATAGTGTTTTATTTTGTGTTGTGTTGTGTTATGTTATGTTATCTTATGTCTGCACTCACGTTCGTATCTGATGTCCCTGGGGAAACAAAACACCAATAATCACAATACACCCGTCCTGCTTCAGGGAGCTCATACATACAGATGAGTTTATGGATGAGCAGCAAGGTACCACACTGTGCACAAACAAGGAGGGGTGGGGGTGGTGATAAGATGAACATGGACAGCTTGAACAGGACCAGTGCTTATGCATCATGGCTCAGTGGCCAGTGCATAGGCTTTGTGACTCTGACCAGTCTGGTAGGTGATGGAAAGGCTGTTGGAAGGGAGTGGGGGAAGATGGAGGGCCGAGGGGGGGGGGGGGGGTAGAAGGGCTGGCTGGGGGTAAAAGAGAGTGGAGGGTGGAGACGGGGGGTAGAGGGGCTGGTAGAAGTTGGAAAGGCTGGTGGAAGGGAGTGGGAGAGGTTGGGGGGGTAGTGGGTCTGGTAGGGGGTGGAAGAGGGTGGGGGGGTAGAGGGCCTGGAGAAGGGGGTGTAGAGGGGCTGTTAGGAGTTGGAAAGGCTGGTTTAAGGGAGTGGGGGAGGCTGGGGGGGGGGGGGGGGGGGGGGGGGGTAGAGGTTCTGGTAGGGGGTGGAAGAAAGTGGAGGGTGGGGGACGGTAGAGGGTCTAGTAGAGGTTGGAAGAGAGTGGTGGATGGTGGGGGGTGGTGGGGGTAGCGGGGCTGGCTGGGTGCTCCGTGGCCCAGTTATGGATGGGCTGCCTGCCTGTGTGAGGAGTCTGTCCGGTGAATTATTCAGGTGGCTTCGCTGAGGAATGGCTAAGCACACACCCACACACACACTCACGGTCAACTGCTGCTCACAATGCTAAATGCACACCACTATACACCACATAGGTGCAAGCACACAAACACACACACACACACACTGGATCGTAAAATTGTTTTCCCTGTTATTAGTATTAGTAGCATGTGCTACTGTTGTTCTTTAGCACAGGGTTGGAGACAGAGATTAACACCAACATGGAAGTGTTAACATGAAAGAGATGAAGGATGCATACTCTCTGTCTCACAGTCTCTCTCTGGCTCTCTCTTTCTCTCTGTCTCTGTGGCTGTCTCTCTCTCTCTCTCTCTCTCTCTCTATCTCTCTATGTGTGAGTGTAAAAGACAGAGAGTCTGTCTGAGTGTGAGTCTGTGTGTGGTTATGTGGTTGTGGGGTGTGTGTGTGTGCGTGTGCATGTGTGTGCTTTAAGGAGGGTCAATGAGTGTAAAACACAGAGAGACTGTGTGAATGTGTGTGACCGTATGTGTGTGTGTGTGTGTGTGTGTGTGTGTGTGTGTGCTTTAAGGAGGGTCAATGTCAGGTCAGCCAGCTCCAGGTGTCAGTCAGCTGCAGGATGACACAAGTGGAGAGGAGAAAGGATAGGAGAGGAGAGGAGAGAAGGAGTAGAGAGAGAGCAGGAGAGGAAAGGAAAGGAGAGGAGGAGTGGAAAGGAGAGGAGAGAAGACGAGAGGAGCAGAGATAAGAGGAGAAATGAAGAGGAGAGGAGAGAAGGAGCAGAGAGGAGAATGGAGAGGATGTTGATGGGAAGCTCCGAGGTGTTTGGACAGGAACACGGCGCATGTCAGAAGCAGGGGGCCACCTGTCAGACGGCTAAAACATGAGGTGATCTGCCACTTTGGTGGGGGTCTGGAAGAAGGCTAAAAACCTAAGATACACTTCACTGGGATGTTCGGAGGAAGAAGCCTAAAACCTGAGATATACTTCACCAGGATGTAAGAAACCAACACATAAAGGTCCCTGTAACTGGCATGGCATATGGTTTTGACTGATTGAGTCATTTGCTTACTTAAAATATAGATCAATCAAAGCCAATGACCTGTGTGTCTCACTGAAAAATGTGGACATCAAAAAGCTGTTTTTCTGTCTTGCTTAAGTTTCCCCGACTTCCCTTGAAGCTACCGTTCCCTTGACAATACCGCAGCAGGTCGCATCCTCGCAAATTTGTCAAACACGATTCCAATCGCTTATGTGCTGCAGTGGCTCCAGTCAAGAGCAACCAGCTCTGTCAGGTGGGACTGGGCTACATGCGGTCCGGTCCTTCTTCTCCGACTTGTCCGGGGTGGGTCTAGGTGAGCTGACCAAAAAAATCAAG
Organism: Setipinna tenuifilis; assembly: GCA_030347295.1. Taxonomy (NCBI): domain Eukaryota; kingdom Metazoa; phylum Chordata; class Actinopteri; order Clupeiformes; family Engraulidae; genus Setipinna; species Setipinna tenuifilis. Next base: position 20,067,523 of record CM059286.1, read on the forward strand.
GGAGGGGGATGATGGAACGTTTGGGAAAGAGAAGCCGTCGTGACGTCGCAAATTGCAGCAATAGCTCATGTGAGTGGTGAGAGAGGAACGGGACGTCTTTTCGAGAGTATACTGCAGATCCGGGTAGGGAGGGGAGCCAGACGGGAGAGGGAGAGAGAGCGGGAAAGACAGAGAGAGAGAGAAGAAAGAGAGGGAAAAAAGAAACAGGGAGAGGGAGAGTGAAGGAAAAGAAGCGCGGAGAGGGAGAGAGTGCAAAACGGAGGACGAGGAGGAGAAGAAAGGAAACATTAAAAGCTCACTCAGTCTCACCGATTGGAAAACCACCAGCCACAGGGATGTAGCCGACGCGGGTAGAGCTCTGCCTTACCGAGCTCGTTATAATGAAGAAACATTCGGCCAGGGTCGCCCCGCTGTCCGCCTGCAACAGCCCAGTCCTCACCTTGACCAAAGTGGAAGGTATGCGTTCTGGCATAAAGAATGCGTTGATTTCATGCATGCTTGGAATCACCAGGTAAATCCGTTTTAGTCAAAGGAGGATTGAGCTTTCACTGCACCTCCTCGCGCTCGCTATGCCAGTCAAGTGGACAACTGGTGCTGGTGCGTGCGCCCTGTGTATAGGCATGTGGGAAAAAGTACGTGCTGGTGCAAGTCCTACAGCCCATAAACAAATATAGCTCGGCTGTCTTTTTTTTCAGAACCTAAGGATCTTAAGCCAGGGTCGATCGATAGGTTTTCTCCGGGAGGGTCCAATTTAAGACACAAGAGCCTGCTTGTCTTTCCATCTAATTCTCCAAGGGGTGGCGTAAGGGGGGGCAGAAGCAACTTCAGTATCGGTGCCAAGGAACGGACAGAATGTGGGACCAGGAGTGGTGCGTCTTTTACGCATGAGCGCGTTCAGAATGAAGGCAATTTTTAGGAGAGTAGGATACAGCTAAAATCGTTCGGTCTTTTCGTGTTTTCGTTGCTTTTCGTACCGCGACAGGCAGCCCCCTTTGCTTCTCTCGACCCATGATGGAATCGCCGGGTGCTTTTAATAATTGAAGACGACAATATAGCAACTCTTTCTATCTATGCAGCCAGTAATAGAACTGCGCAAAACCGTGGTTGCAAAAAACTCTCCATTGTAATTACATGGTTATAGTTGTTTGCGAGCCCTTATTTTACAGTAGTTTAGGTAACAGGCTACCCAGTGGTCCTGGGCGTGTGGTGGGAGAGGAGCGATGCCATGAAAGAAGTTGTTATTGCAGTGTGGGACACCCCCCGGTGCTTCCCGCAGTGCAAGGAGATTCCGTCGTGAGGACCAAGGCCTGATAAAAGAAGAAAAAAAAACATGTTCATGCCTCTTGTCACATTCGATGTTTGTTTTCTTTTGGAGCGAAAGAGCGGAATAACATTTCCAGCAGTCAGGATGTAGAAGGATGTTGCTGAGGCACTGAAGCAGCGTTATTTATGCAGTCGGCGGCACATCTTAATGCAACACTACCGCTGACTCTCCTCTTTGATTCCATGCTTTCTTTTGCCTTCTTTCTTGTTTTTCTGTCTCCCTTGTCACTGGAAATGTTCATCATCTCAGGTATTCCCTTTACAGATGTCCCTTTTTTAATGTTTTGCTCAGGTTATATGTGTGAGAGAACATTCCAGAATATTTTGTGAGAATGATGATGATGATGCATTGGGGCTTTATGATTAGAACAGAAAAAGAAATCCTCTCCCATATGATTAGTGTATGCTCTACAGTGCTGTAAAAAATAAGCCTCTGTGTATAAGGAGTGTGTGGATGATGCAGCGCTGGTGTAGTAGGCTACTGCCATGCCTTCCCCCAACCCCTTCTCCCTCCCCTGGTGTTACAGGTAGTCAGTCCTGCAGTGTGCTGATACTACCAGTAGTACTCACAGTGGAGGGAACGGAGCGTTGCATTAGCATAACACACTTGGCCGTGGGCTTGGCTCACTGAATTGTATCATAAAGGACAGAAATGCCTTGTGCGTGCTGTTGTGTTTTTGACAATGCTGTGCCCCTACATTAACAAAGCAGCAAAGGATGGCTGTATCAGCATGATTTAATTCAGTGATTTTGTAAACATTCTCTTGTGCTGCATGCTGATAGATGATATCTGAATGGGAGTGAAATCGATAAGAGACTGTGGTAATAGCATGGGGGAATGACTTGATTTTTCTGAGCACAGTGAAATTGGACTGTGGGCTGTAGGTTGTCTTCACTGTCATAGAGGGCTTTCTCTGCCGGTCGCAGAGAAAGAAGTCGTGGGAAGCTACTGCAGATGATTCTGGCCGAGGCTCGGCGCGCGGGCTGTGCCGTGTTGGTGGGAGGTCTCTTTTTTAAAAGCAGGGGGTTTCTGTGGGGGCTGACTGCATCAGCCGCATCTCTGACTGCCAGAGAGGCGGAATAACATGGCAGGGTTGCCATCAGAGAGAGAGAGGGGTAGGCGCTGGGATCTACTGGAAGCTGTGGGAATTGTAGGAATGACATGACAGGGTTGCTATCAGAGAGAGAGGGGTAGAAACAGACTGGGATGTACTGGAAGATGTGGGAATTGTAGGAATGACATGACAAGGTTGGCATCGGAGAAAGAGAGGGACAGACAGAGACTGGAATGTACTGGAAGCTGTGGGAGTTGTATGAATGACATGGCAGCTGAGAGAGAGGGGTAGGCACTGGGATCTACTGGAAACTGTGGGAGTAATAGGAATGACATGGCAGCATTGCCATTGGAGAAAGAGAGGGCTAGACACAGACTGGGATGTTCTGGAAACTGTGGGAGTTGTGGGATATTTATTGTTCTTGTCTGGAGAAGTGAGTCATATAGTGCCTTGACATAGTATCACTGCTCCTATTTTAAGAGATTTTGGAGAGATTTTGGTTTCAAACACCCTTTCAGCATTCATTGTTTGTTTGTAGTTATTTTTTGGTGTTTCCTTCTGCTGCTCAGCATGGCACAGCATGTGCACACACACACTCACCCCCAGCCAGTAAAATTCACCTTTGACCTTTCCCACTGCAGCATATTGATCCAAAAAGAATGGGAGGGAAGATCTATGTGCTCCGTAATGGGTCTATTCAACAGACACCCAAATATTCAATAGGGGTAGATACAGTATTGCCACTGCCTGTCTCCAGACCCCTAGACTTCATGATGGACTTTCCCCATGCGGGACTGGTGTAGATGATTTGTGATCCAAGACGTTCAAAGAAATCAATACCTCCTTAAACATATTTGAAGTTTATCTAAGAGCAGTCAGTTTTATTCATGTCGTCTTTGCCAGGGGGTGTATGGACCATCCCCTCTGTTTGATGAGGTTTTTCTTGCAGAATGATGAGGCAAGATATTCATAAACAGTTCTTTAAAAGACTAAATACCTTTCCCTGGGGGTGACATCAAATATGAATATAAACACTGACTGCAGAGGTTTTAAAAAATTTGTCTGTTTTTTCCATAAAGAAAGAAAAAGATCACCCTGTTTGCAAACACAGCATCATATATAAGGCTCACACTGTCACATCAAACATAGGAATTCTAATTCTAAGAATTTCAAATTGAAAATCTATCTGAACCTATCTATTTTGTCTTTATCTAGGAAAAAGTGTTCAATTTTGTGGGCTTTGGTTGTGTGTTATGAAGTAGCTGGTCACATTGCTGGAAGGCCAGCCACTCTAGGTGATTAATTTTTAAGAGACTATCTCTCCCTCTCCCTCTTTCATGCAGTCAGCTAAAGACATACTCAGTTGACAGTCGCAGGTCGAGGTCAGTGCACCTCTGCGCAAAATGACATGTTACCATCGTGATCGGTGAAGATGGCTTTAGTGTCCGTGTTGGCATGGAGGTCAGCAGGCCAGGCGGTGCAGGTGGTCTGGCATTTGAGATGAGCGATGGTGATGGATAATAGCGGCCTCCATCATGGAGTCGTTTAGCAGGAGACCTTCATGCATAATAAATCCCCCACACCGCCGCCCCCCCCCCGAAGGACAGGTGTGCCATCCATCACGCAGACGGGACGGGCGCGGAAGGTTAAACGCTCGCCCCCATGCCCCGCTTTAAAGGCCTCTTCCTGGAGCTCAGAGGCATTCGACTCCCTACAGACACCATTTTCAAACATAAAAGATCAGGTTTTGTGTGTGTGTGAGAATAAAATATAAAATATTCATAGCATGCCGAATTGTTAATGTATTAGGCTCTTTTATTTCAAAGAGGAAGATTTTAATGCAGAGAACTCTAAGGCTCTGTCTGGTAAACAATAGGAACCTTTTTTTTCTCCTCCACACAGACTCATGCTCCCAGCTGTATGAGAAACACATACACATACACACACACACACACATACACACAAACACACACACACACACACACTCCTCAGACGAGAGCAGGCTTTGTGAGATGAAAACAAAAACCGGCAAAACTACTGACTCCCTTTTCACTATACCCCCTCATAACCAGGGCCCTGCGATCTCCGAGGGACTGTTTGTTCAAAATATTGTCACATCCCATCATATCACGTGTGTGACGGAGCTGCCAGCGTTTGCACTCAAATTATTTTCTCCACTATCCCCTCTTGCCCCTTTCAGGGTTGCGTAATGACATTACAGGACACACTGCGCTAACTGAGCCCGGATGCGACACTGATGAAGTAGCTATGGCAACAGGCAATAAAGGGGGCCGGGTACAAACACCGGTGATGGCATTAAAAAAGTTTCAGGCCAGCGTTCATCATTTAGTTAAGCAAGTCAGGGGGCGGACCTGGGTTGCCAGCTGACTGGTCCTGGACCAGTTGCATAAGGCCAAGCGATGTGAATCCCTTCCTGCTTTCCAGCGAATAGCAATGAGGAAGGAGAGGATGAGGATGGGGAGGAGTGGGATTGGGGGGGTGGGGGGGGGTGGGTTGTCGTGGTGGAAGGGTGTCAGTGTTCTGTTTTTAGGGAGACACCACCAGCAACCAGCGGCAGCAAGGCACATCAATTAATTCAACAGAGGAGTCGCGGCCAATCTTTGAAATATTGATCTGTGGAGCGAAGGGGCCTGGACTGCTGCCAGTCCCTGTAAATGCTCTCCATCACTAGCTCTTAGGCATCAGCCTCCACAGAGAGCAGACTCACAGACAGGTAGAAAAAGGGAAGGAGAGAGAGAGGTAGAGAGGGATAAAAATGGAAAATAGAGAGAGAGAGAGAGTTGGTGGATGGGAAGACTTCATGTTAGTCTGTATGAGTGAGAGAGAAAAAAGGGGGGCAGAGAAATAAAGAGAGAGTCAGCAATAAAGAAAGACAGGTTCTACAGAGAGGAGCATCAGGAACAGACCAAAGGAGGGAGAGAGAGAGAGTGAGAGAGAGGGAGAAAGAGGGATAAACATGGAAAAAGGAGACAGAGAGCTGTTGGTGAATGGGAAGACTAAGTGATTGTGAGAGAAAGAAATAAAGAGGGAGAGAGAAATGAACAGACAGAGAAGTGATAAGGAAAGAGAGAGAAGGAAAGAAAGAGAGAAATGAAGAGAGGCAGAGAGATGATAAGGAAAGAGAGAAGGAAAGAAAGAGAGAGAGAACTGAAGAGAGGGAGAAAGGTGATAAGGAAAGAGAAGGAAAGAAAGAGACAGAGAAACGGTGGTAGGGAGAAAGTGGTGTGACATGACGTAGTGGATCTTAGTGTTGTCCCTGCCAGGTCATGAGTAACCATTGTCACGCGCCGCGGTGCAGAAACACACATCCTCACACACACAGAGTGAGAACGAACATGCTGAGTGTTGTCGTGTCAGTAAGCAAGGCAGTGTAGCGGTAGTGCTAGCATTAGCATGACCACGTTAGCATGGTAGCGATAGTGTGGTACAGCTAGCATTAGCATGGCAGCCTTAGCGTGGTAGCATTAACATTATTGTGGTAGCATTAGCATGATAGCATTATTGTGGTAGAGCTAGCATTAGCATGTAGCATTAGTGTGGTAGCACAGCGCTGGCATTTGTGTGGTTGTATTAGTGTGGTAGCACTACCATTAGTGTGGTTGTATAAGTGTGGTAGAGCTAGTTCGAGTGTGGTTGCACTAGTTAGTAGAGCTAGTGCTAGTGTGGTTGTATTAGTGTGGTAGAGCTAGCGTCAGTGTGGTTGTATTAGTGTGGTAGCGCTGGCATTAGTGTGGTTGTATTACAGTCAGTAGTGGATTTAGGCACGGGCGAACCGGGCAGCTGCCCGGGGCACCATTTCATGAGGGGCGCCACGAGCGCTTTGGGAAAAAAATGAAAAATAAAATAAAAACGCTCCGTGTGTCATATCGCTGCAATTGGCACATTGGCGCCCCCCTGGTGATGTTGAAGGGGGGTGGGGGGGGTTGTATTAGTGTGGTAGAGCTAGCGTCAGTGTGGTTGTATTAGTGTGGTAGCGCTGGCATTAGTGTGGTTGTATTACAGTGGAGGTTAGTGGCTAGTGTTAGTGTGTTTGCATTAGCATTAGTGCTAATGTGGCTAGTGTTACTGTGTCTGCATAAGCATTGTACATTGTAATGGTAGTGCTAGTGTGGTAGTGTCAGCATGAGTGCAGTAGCGCTAGCGTGTTGGTGTGGCCTGCCGTGGCCCGAGCTCTCCGGCATCTGCTCCACCAGCTGGGCCTCAGAGGGGTCAGTGGCCCCACACACATGCAGAGACGGATGGGCTGAACAACACACAGCACAGGCAGTTAGCCAGACAGGCTCCAAGGCAGCAGGGCAGTTGACCCCACTGACAGGGATGTCATGGTGAGGGAAGAGTGGGGAGCTGTGTCATATGACGGTGTGTGTGTGTGTGTGTGTATGTTTGTGTGTATGTGTGTATGTGAAAGAGCGAGAGAGAAAAAGAGAGAGAGGCAGAGAGGAAGGAAGAGCATTTGTGTGTGTGTCTGTGTACAAGCGTGTACGTGTGTCTGTATGTGTGGCCTGGGGTTAAGGTATCTGACTTGTAACCGCAGGATCGCAGGTTTGAATCCACAAACTGCCAGTATTGCCACAGAGGTACCCATAGTACTGCCCCTCCACACACACTGAGGTACCCTGAGCATAATCCCGTCCCCACACACTGCTCCCTGGGCGCCATTGTCATGGCTGCCCCCCGCTCATGGGTGTGATGGGTTAAATGCACAGTTAATTTTTAATTGTGAGTGTGTGTGTGTGTAATTGTTGTTTTGATCTCAGCATCATCAGTAGAATCCCTCCCCACCCCACCCCACATGTTTGTAAGTGTGTGTGTGTGTGTGTGTGTGTGTGTGTAATTGTTGTTTTGATCTCAGCATTATCAGTAGAATCCCTCCCCACCCCACCCCACATGTTTGTAAGTATGTGTGTGTGTGTGTGTATGTGTGTGTGTGTGTAATTGTTGTTTTGATCTCAGCATCAGCAGTAGCATCCCTTCCCACCCTACCCTACATGTTTGTGAGTGTGTGTGTGTGTGTGTGTGTGTGTGTGTGTGTGTGTGTGTGTAATCCCTCTCCACCCCACCCCACGTGCTGACACAGACTGTGACTGACAGGTCGCCAGCGTCTGCCATGACAGATGAGCCCCTCCCTAGCTTGGAGTGCCAGAGATAGCAAACACACAGTCTGGGTCACACACACACACACACAGACACACACACACAGACACACACACACACGCACACACACAGAGACATACACAGCACCAGCCTGACCCCCTCACACTCACAGACATACCAGACACACATCAGACACACACACACACACAGGCGAACACAAACACACACACACACACATACACACACACACACTCACACACACACACACACACACAGCACCAGCCTGACCCCCTCACACTCACAGACATACCAGACACACATCAGAAACACGCACAAACACAAGCACCAGTACCACCCCTCCACATTGTCTACACACTGACCTCCAGACTGTCAGACTGCAGACCGTACGCCTGGTTGTATCAGACATACACACACTTACGCACACATGCACACACACACACACACACACACACACACACACACACACAAACTGTCAGACTGCAGGCTGCGCAGCTGGTTGTATCAGAGGCATAAAGGCTCACACACGCACACACACACACTCTCACACACACACA
>CM059286.1:20078090-20093090 GCA_030347295.1 Setipinna tenuifilis
AGCAGCGCTTGACTGCACACAGCCAACCGCCCAGGAGCAGGAAGAGGAGGGAGAGGAGGGAGAGAAAGAGGAGGAGGAGAAGAGGAGGAGGAGGAGGAGAGGAGAGGAGGAGGGGGCAAAGGAGGAGAGGAGGAGGAGGAGGAGGCACAGGAAGAGCAGGGACTGCAGGGAGAGAAAGAAGAGGAGGAGGAGGAACGGGCGGAGGAGGAGAGGAGGAAGCACAGGAAGAGCAGGGAGAGAAAGAGGAGGAGGAGGAGAGGGGGGCAGAGGAGGAGAGGAGGAGGAGGCACAGGAAGAGGAGCAGAAAATATCAGGAAGAGAAAGAGGAGGAACAGGAGGAGGAGGCACAGGGAGAGCGGGGAGAAAAAGAGGAGGAATTGGGAGCAGGAGAGGAGGAGGCACAGGGAGAGGAGCAGGGCAAAGAGGAGGAGCATGAAAATAGCAGGAAGAGAAAGAGGAGAAACAAGGAAAGAAGGAGGGGGAGGAACAAGAAGAAGAGGAGGAGGACTTTAGGCAGGAATGAGAGCAAAGGCAGGCGTGGTGGTGACACCATCAAAGACTCCATGTGGCATGGTGGGGGGGGGGGGGGGGGGGGGGGGGGGGGAGAGGAGATGCCCTGTGGGGTTGTTTGTTTGCCAGCCAATGTCAGGAGACTCAGCTGTGAACATCTCCACTCCTCCCTTGTTCATTTTCCCCTTTCGGCTCCATCGGCCTCATCAGACGACAGGCAACTTCACAGGCTCAGCTGGTAGAGAGAGAGAGAGAGAGGAAGAGAGGGAGAGACAGAGAGAGAGGGAGAGAGGGAGAAAGACAGAGGGAGAGGGAGAGAGAGAGAGACAGAGATAGAGGAAGAGGGACATAGAATCAGGGAGAAAGAAAGAGAGGGAGAGAGAGAGACAGAGATAGAGGGAGAGAGACAGAGACAAAGAAGAGAGAAGAAGAAACAGAGAGAGAGCGACGAGGCACTTTCACGGGCCGAGCCAGTTCGTGCACGTTCGGACACCCATCTTGCCTCTCACACACACACACACACACAAACTGACATACACACACACTCTGACATACACACACACGCACGCCTTGTCCCGGCCGAGGAGTTGGTGGGTAAAAGTAGGCCACCCTGCAGCATCTGCTGTGTTTAAAAGATTGAAAAATGCACAGCCTGATGCATGATGGATGACTTCCAGTGTCCCCAGTGGAGCTGTGTGCTCATGCTGTGGGGCGTTCCTCTGGCAGAGCATTGGGCTCAGAGCTTCCCTCTGACTGACCCAGAGCCCTTGACACTGACACATTGGGCATCCCTTTGAGTGGCCTGGATCCCTTGACACTGGGCGGGGGCCCTGTGACTGGCATAGGGCACTTGACTCTGACACTGGGGCATTTCTCTGAGTGGCACAGAGCACTTGACACTGGCACTCGAGGCATCCCTCTGGCAGAGTATTGGGCTATCCCTCTTAGTGGCCTGGAACACTTGACACTGACACTGGGGGCATCCCTCTGGAAGAGTATTAGATTCGGGGTGTCACTCTGAGTGGCCTAGATATCTCTTGACACTTGCACTTGGGGCATCGCTCTTAGTGGCCTGGAGCACTTGACACTGACACTGGGGGTGTCCCTCTGAGTGGCACAGAACCCTTGACACTGGTACTTGGGGCATCCCTCTGGCAGAGTATTGGGCGCGGGTAGCGTCACTCTGAGTGGCCTGGATCCCTTGACACTGTTCACTGGGGTGCACGGTAGGTGGCCTGGAGCCCTTGACACTGTCACTAGCACTAAGGGAGCCCCTCTGAGTGGGCCCAGAGCCCTTGACACTGCCACTGACAAACACTGGGGCACACAGTAGGGTGGCAAGGCCAGCCATGTGGCACTTAGTTGGCCCGAGGTCACACAATGACAGTCCTTTAGGTCCAGGTCCTAATGAGGAACAGCACGGCTGTGAGATGTCTCTTTAAGTGACCTCGCTGCACTGTGGCATTTTCTGTGACCTCCTGCAGCAGTCAGTCTGAATTATCTGCATGTTTCGTTCCTTTAAGTGTATATTCCAAAGAGGTATCACAGCTTTGTTAACTTCACGACCTGGTGGGTGCGTAGTTTCCAGGAGGTAATCCAACCGTTCAGTCAAAAGAGAACTCACACACCACTTATGCCGATGCAAAAGTAAGTACTATTACGTAAAACACCAAAAAGGAGTGCTACCGGGTGAACTGCAAACTGTTTACGGTTCCAGTCAGACCATCATCATGTGTCTCTGTGAACGCTTGGATTTCCTGTTTCTTTCCCCCATAATGTTGAAGATAGCACAGCAACAGCAACAGCCATGGCCTCAGCCCCACCTGAACACACACACACACACACACACACACACACACACACACACACACACACACACACACACACACACACACCACCCCCAAGTCTCATGCTAGCTCTCAGGAAAATTACGCCACCAAATCATATTCACTAAAAAAAAACCCATCCTCAGCATTCTATGGGTTTGAGGGGCTGAATTTTGCCCTCTCGTTCTTGCTGCGTGACTGTTGCTGCGAATGGGCAGAGCTGATGTTTTTATTGATTCTCCATGTCATTAATGGGCAAGGTGAGGTCATTAATGGGCAGGGTGAGGTCAATAATGGGCAAGGTGATGTCATTGAAATAATGCCAATGTCCTTTGTGAAGGTCACATGTAAGCGTTGCTCAGGCACAGCACGCATCACAAATAAACAGACTGTGCAGTGCTGCAGATGCTGTGTTTAGTGACGGCACTGACCACAGTGGTGTTTGTGTGTGTGTGTTGTGTTCAGTGACTGCACTAAGCGAGGTGGTGTGTGTGTGTGTGTTAATGCCGTGTTTAGTGTCTGCACTAAGCGAGGTGGTGTGTGTGTGTGTTGTGTGGATGTTTTGTTCAGTGACAGCACTAAGAACACTGGTGTGTGTGTGTGGATGTTGTGTTTGATGATCAGTGCACTAAGCATGGTGTGTGTATGTGTGTGTGTGTGTGTGTGTGTGTGTGGATGCTGTGTTTAGTGGTTGCACTGAGCACTGGCGGTCTGAAAACTGCTTAGTCGGGCTCCTCGGGTGCTGGTGGTGTTGCTGGTGCTGATAGGCTGGGCTGGACTGGTAGGGTGCTGTGCTGTGCTGACAGGGTTGGTCGCGCCGCACCGTGCCTGCGTCTCGGAGATTAGAGCGCTCTGCAGCGGGGAGTGGTCGCCGCGGCAACACGAGGCGGGACACGAACAAACATGGAAACAACAGAGTGGACAGATAGACAGATAGACAGACAGACAGACAGAGAGACAGACAGCCGCACTGAGGAGGTGACCTTGAGCTCGATGACGACAGGCTCGGCTGTCCTTTTGTTTGTGCGCTCGTGTGTGTGTGCACTTGTGTGTGTGTGTGTGTGCGCTTGTGTGTGTGTGTGTGTGTGTGCGCTGGTGTGTGTGTGTGTGTGTGCACTCATGTGTGTGTGGTGCGCTCATGTGTGTGTGTGTGTGTGTGTTTATGGATGTGTCAGACAAAAGCCCAGTGCTTGTGTGTGTTTCCACTTCGGGGGATGATTCATAATCTCAGTGTGTGATACACACACACACACAAACACACACACACACACACACACACACACACACACACACACAGATGAACTAACAGCCAGGCATACTAAAAAAGACTTCTGTGCAACAGATGCTGTAGGCAGAGCCTTCAAAGCCTGTCAGAGTTTGTCTGCTGAACAAATATACACATTAGGGACATAAGGTTATAAAAAGACCCAAGAGTAAACACATTTGAATATCAATGTCATAGCCCTCTCTTCCATAACAACACAAGTTTATTTGTCCCTGAGTAAATAATAATATAATATTTATGTACTGACAAGAATAACTGTGCCTCAGTCAGCACTACTACAGGCAGAAAAATCAATAGCGGTGGGGTTGCATCACCGTGTTTACATTGTCATGTGTACACAAAAAAAAAACATCCTCTGTGTATATCGGTGATGTCATAGTCTGTGTGTGGCGTGCTGACGGCTAAGACTGTTACATGATAGCTTTTTTGCGGTGAAGTCACGTAAAGCGATGTTCAGACGGCAGATAAGATAAGGTTTCATATTCCCGTGCTGCCAGATCAATGATGAGCAAGCCCAGGGCGCAGGGGTAGGGGAATTAACTTTGCAAACATGTGCAACTTTTACAAATACAATGCAACTTACAGTGCAACAATACAATGCAAAATGTGCAACTTTGACAAATACAATGATAAAATTCACCAGCCACTCAACAGTAAATTCTTATGTTGTGTCCAGAACTTATGTCCACTTTCATTAATTTATCAGCATTTGGCTGGTGGCTGGTGTGAGTTTCCCTCCGTGGTAGGGGGTAGATGAGAGGATCGGGGGCGGGAGGGGGGGGGCATATGGCCATGCCTGTGGTTTGCCCCTGCCCTGGGGGTAGATAGGCTACATCATTACACCAGGAGATAATGCATCATCTCTTTGACAATGTGGACGCTCACAAACGACTGGCTTACAAGCTCTTTAGCCACCACCAGGCCACAAAGGCGGACACGGCTTAGTGTGATACCATCACACCATTAGGGTGCTTAATGTGCACACACCATCAGGGTGCCTAGTGTCCACACACACACACACACACACACACACCATCACACCACACACACACACACCATCACACCATCAGGGTGCCTAGTGTCCACACACACACACACACACACACCATCACACCATTAGGGTGCTTAGTGTCCACACACACACACACCATCACATCATCAGGGTGCTTCATGTCCACACACACACACACACACACACACACACACACACACCATCACACCATTAGGGTGCTTAATGTCCACACACACACACACCATCACATCATCAGGGTACTTAATGTCCACACACACACACCATCACATCATCAAGGTGCTTGATGCACGTGTTGGCCCGTCTCGTTGGTTGTTCCTATGCGCTGATGTGAAGCTGTGTTTCCGGACACACACACATACTCACACCTAATGCTTACACAGACATACACACAAATAGCTTGGTGTGGTGTGTGTCTCAGTGGCTGTTCCTTTGCGCTGATATGTGGCTGTGTTTCTGGAGGTGATGTGGTGCAGCTCCATTCCGCTCTTACACTTTTGGGGATCATACACACACACACACACACACACACACACACACACACACACACACCCACAGATGTGCACGCTCTTGCTACAGGGGAGTCTGGGGTGGAGGCCGGCCTACACAACACGCTTCCTCTGCAGAGTAGTACCACACACATACACACATGCTCTCTCTCTCTCTCTCTCTCTCTCTCTCTCTCTCTCACACACACACACACACACACACACACACACACACACACACAAACACACACACACACACACACATACATGCTCGCTCTTGCTATAGGGGGTTTAGGGTGGAGGGCGGCCTACACAACACACACTTTCTGTGCAGAGTACTACTACACATATACATACATACTCTCACACACACTCGCGCGCACACACACACACACACACACACACGTGTGTGCTCTTGCTACAGGGGGGGTTTAGATAGAGGTTGTCCTCTGCAGAGGACTGTTTACCACCTTTTTGCCATTGTCCTGGGATACATTTACATAATGAAACATAAGGCTCACAAACAAACATACACACACACACACACACACACTCACACACACACACACACTCACACTCACACAGACACACACATACACTCACACTCACACACACACACACACACTCTTGCTTCAGGGGGTCTGGAATGGAGTGCGGCCTTCACATCACATTAGTCTCTTGGGGGGGCTTGAGTTCAGGGGTCTGTTTGTGAAACCATTAGGAGAGCTTACCAGTCCAGTCCTCAGTGGCTTATTACACACACACACACACACACACACACACACACACACACACACACACACACTGCTAGGCATAACTTTTGGCTGACATCTCATCTGTCATTGTTGGCCCTCACTTATGGTTCATTATGGTAAACGCTGTACACTGTGTGTGTGTGTGTGTGTGTGTGTGTGTGTGTGTGTGTGTGTGTGTGTGTTTGTGTGTGTGTGTGCAGGATGACAATACCCATCCTCCCATCCTCTGCAGGGAACTGTCTGCCACATTTTTTGCAGACTCATGTGGGCCACTATATAAGTACATTTTTGCAAAGGCTTGATGTTTGGACGCATTAGGGATGACACAGAAAAAGCAAATATTATCTTTTCAACACAATGAGAGCCAGGCAGCAGTTAGTGCGCTGACTGCTGCAGTTCTGGATGGCTGTTGCTGTATAGATTGTCTGACAGACCCCTGTACAACCATAACATGCACGCAGTTCAATATGCAAGTAATAATAATAATAATCTTTACTTGTATAGCACAATTCATACATACAAAATGCAGCTCAAAGTGATTTACAGTTTGGCAAGGTCACAACAAGACATTACTTGTAGTCCAGTGGCACTGGAGCAGTTGAGAACAATAACAAAATGGCATAATGACGCAATGCCCTGTTGATGCGTTCTCTTGCGTGACACAACAATGCAATGTCACAACAACGCAATGCCCTGTTGATGCGGGGAGTAACATGTGTGTACATGTTTTACAAAAGAAAAGCAATGTTTTTTCTGAACAACAAGACAATCCCTGTAAAAGAGTCCGCCTGCCTGTCAGTTACATGTAACAGTGTTAGGCTCATGGGCCTTCCCACATCCCCCCTTGTGTGACAGGCTAAGTCACCTGGGGACCATCCAGAACTCCATTAGGATAACAGCATGGAGGTTTTTATAGCTCCAGCAAAAGACTGGATCCTTTACACCAAAGTGATTTATTACTTAATTAGTTTGGCACTCACGGGGGCTTTTTGCCTCCTCTCCTGCGCGCCATGTTAGTGCGGAGTGCGTGCGCTGGGTTTGAGTGCCTCCTGTTTAATACCCAGGCAGCTGCAGTTGGCATCCATCATGGATGGTAACGACCACTAACGAGGAGGAGGAGAGGGACGGTGTAGCAGGAAAAGTTGAGCAGCAGCAGCAGCAAAAACAACAACAACAATAATAATAATAACAATAATAATAATAATAATAATCTTTACTTCTATAGCACATTGCATACAAAGGATGTAACCCAATGTGCTTCAACAGTTAGCAAAGGAAGATAGGACAGAGATACACATGGCAGGCTTTGTTAAAGTCCAGTAGCCCCAGGGGAATGCGCCCGGTGGCTGTGGAGAACTCCACTAATGTCCCCCATTGTCCCCAGGGGAGCTGAACTGCCTGGCTGGTAGAGGGGAAAGTCTCTAAGTGTTGGAGAGGCGGAGTCCCTCTGTGGGGTTGGTATGGGGAAGGAAGGTCTCTGAGAGCCTGACAGACTTTGAGCAGGACAGTTAAGTGTAGGCGAGGTATTGTCATACCCAGGCAGCTGCACTTGGCATCCGTCATGGATGGTAACGACTAACGAGGAGAATGGGAAGGATGAAGTAGGTATGGAGGGTATGGAGCTTAGCAGTAGCAGCAGTGATGCTGGAGGTGATGGTGGAGGTGCTGTGACACACGCTACTTCATTAGTAGGTAAGGAAGGAAGCTGAGTAGCAGCAGCAGCAGTGGTGGTGGTAGTGGAGGTGGTAGTAGTGGTGGTGGTGAAGGTGATGGTGGTGGTGGTGGTGATGGTGGTGGTACTCTGACACGTGCTATATTATTAGTGTCAATTTCACCTGCGCTAGGTGGTGGTTTGGGCATGGTGTGTGAGTCGAAAGGATGGAGGCTTGACTGGGTGCTTGTTAGAAGGCGTATACTTGAAATGGGCAGAGCCAAGTGTGGCCATGATGGCAGATAGTAAAGAAATGAGAAAAAAAAAACTCCCCCCGAGGGGGTGAACTTTAGTCCTTACTCAGCGAGTGGTAAACAGGAAACTTTAGGAGGAGGTTTTTTTTTCGGGTAGTATGGTACCTTTGTCTTTGTGAGTTCTGAACGAAACACAAATGACAGTCTCAGGAGCCTAGAGCAAGTGGAGACTATGAGGCTGTCATTGCCTGTCAGATGATCATCAAAGATGCCCTTCCTCGCTCTCTCTTTCCCCTTCTCTCTCTCTCTCTGTCTCCTTCCCCCTCTCTCTTTCCCTCTCTCTCTCTCTATGTACTTCTCTCTGTCTCCTTTCCTCTTTTCTTCCTTCCTCTAGCACAGGCAGTGCCTCTCTTCCTTTTCTCCTCTCCTTTTCTCTCCTCTCCTCTCTCCACCTCTCCCTTTCTTCTCCCTTCTCCTCTCCACCATTCTCCTCTCCTCTTCTCTCTTCTCTCTCCTCTCCTCTTCTCTCCTCTGTTCTCCTCTGCCCTCCTCTGTCACCCCTTATCTCCCCCCTCTCTTATTCTCCCCTCTTCTTCTTCCTCTCATGCTCCATTCTCTTCAGGGCGAACCGGCTGCCATACTTGATTACCAGATTTGGGACTCAGAGGTCTGATTGATTACTTTCTGGCTCAATTAAGCTAAAGAGGGGAGGAGAGGGTATTTTTAGACCAGCGGAAATGGGCAGGAATATAAAAAAAGGCTAGAATGCTGGCTGGCACAGAGGCACGCACAGAGAGAGAGAAGAGATACTTTCACAGGGACCAGGAAACAAGAGCTGAGTAGGGTTGTAGCTGCAGAAATTAAACACTTTATCATCACTACTGTTTGTGCAATATTATTGTTGCTGAATGTTTTCCTGACTAAGTGTTCTGTATTTGTGTGTGTGTGTGTATCGTTTTTGTGTGTGTATGTGTGGGTGTGTGTGCGTTCGTGCGTGTATATGTGTGTGTGTGTGTGTGTGTGTATGAATGGCAGGAGAGGACCGGTCTCGGGAGAATGTGGTGGGCGTGGCGGACGGGCAGGCCTCAGTGGGCGGGGCCACGGCAGAGGGCGTGGTCGGGAGGCGGAGACTGCACTGCTGCGTGAGGGTGACGGCGCTGCAGGTGCGCAAGGCCCTGTGGGGGGTTGCCATGGTGATGTGCGTGTGCTCGTCCTGGGCCGGCTCCACCCAGCTGGCCAAGCTGACCTTCAAGCAGTTTGACGCGCCCTTCACACTCACCTGGTTCGCCACCACCTGGAACTGCCTCTTCTTCCCCCTCTACTACATCGGCCACATGTGCAAGAACCCGGAGCGCCAGACGCCCAAACAGAGGTTCAGGTAAGTCCGACCGACACCACACCACATCCACGTCATCCACCTGGGGCAATGTGAAAAAAAAAACTGTTTGGACAAATCTCTAAAGTTTTGAGAAAACACAACATACCTTTGGACATCTCCAAGTACCTTTGGAGATGTCCTTCCTGACTACAAAGCTTATCTAACATACTTTTGTTTGGGAGAGCACTTTAGGTTTATTATTACTCTATTGTGTTATCAAACGAGTCATCAGACAAGTGGTTACATGTATTTATTCACTGTGTTTGTCTCTGGTCCAAAGGCCTGAACGTGATTCAGACTCTAAGTTAAAAGAGTGTCCTGTATATGCTGTTTCAGCTAAACAGCTGTGGCCCTAAGGGTTAAGGAGGTGGTCTTGGGATCGGAGGGTCACAGGTTTGAACCAGTAGGAAAAAACATGTGTGGGCAAGCAAATAACCAGTGGCAACAACCTGCAGCCGCATCCATGGCTAAAGATGCCCTTGAGCAAGGCATCTAAGCCCGTGTTGCTTCAGGGGGACTATTTCTGCACCTAATTCATAGTAGGTCAGTCTGGATAAGAGTGTGAGCCAAATGTTCACACTCTTATTAATAATGTAATGTATCACAAAAAACTATCTGGCCAGGCTCCCAGATGCCTTACTGCTAATCAGAGGTCAATTTAGTATTATTTTTAAAGGCCCATTTGTTTTTTGTGTTGTGTATTTTTATGCTGGTAAATCAATTAAAACAGAGAGCCAGTGTAATTGACTGTTTCTTCCAAGTCCTTGCTACGGAGGATTGTTGACAGCAGCATGGTCATTAGTCATAGTGTTTTCTCATCTAGTGTAATCCTGTCCCTCGGCCATATGCTGCTTGTGTGCCCACCGCAAAACATTTCATTAATCACCTCCAACAATAAACACTGTGTGCGCAGATAGTAATACTCCACAGATTAATGTGTTTTGACGCCTTGGGTATTACGCTTGATTAAAAAGAAAAACACTTCTAAGAAAGTTTAACTCGTTCAAAATATCAGATGAAATACGCTACAGGTCTGTAGGCCAGCTCTGGACCAGATTGCATGGTAGGTGTGGCCCAGATCTGGCCCAGTGTGGTGGTGAGGGTGGTGGTAAGGATGGTGGTTAAAGTGGTGGCAGGGGTAGTTGTAAGGGTGGTGGTGAGGTTGGTAGTAAGGGTGGTAGTGGTAGTGAAGGTGGTATTAAGGGTGGTATTTGGGGTGGTAAGGGTGGTAGTCAGGGCAGTAGTTGGGGTGGTAAGGGTGGTATTAAGGGTTGGTGAAGGTGGTATGGGTGGTAGTCGGGGTGGTAAGTGTGGTATATAGGGTGGTAAGGGTGGTAGTCAGGGAGGTAGAGTGGTAGTCAGGGTGGTAAGGGTGGTAGTCAGGGTGGTAGTCGGGGGCCCAAAGGCACCCTGCTGGTGGTAAGGGAGGTATTCATGGTGGTAGTCAGGGTGGTATTTAAGTTGGTAGTCGGGGTGGTGGTAAGCGTAGTAGTCAAGGGCCCAAAAGCACTCTGCTGGTACTGAGGGTGCATTGAATTGGACTGCATGGCTTTCTGCGAGGAAACTCTTACCATAATTACTTTCGGGACGGTGTCTGGCTGCTCTGGCAGGGAGTTCCTGCACTTTTTAAAATGCACCTCACGCCGGGGTACTGTATGCAGGAGTGGAGGAATGGAGGCAATGAGGGAGGGAGGCAGAGATAAAGGGAGGAAGGGAGGGAGGGAGGGAGGGAAGGAGGGAAGCGGGAGCTCCGGGACAGACTCCTGCCTCCACCCAGGCCCAGCCGCGTGCCCTGCATCTGGAATGAGATTCGCCTTTGTACTTACTCAGATTGCAGTTGCCGACTGTGCCGCTGGAGACTCGTAGGCGAAGGGGAGAGGTGGGGAGGGAAAAAGAGGGGTGGGGGGATCAAACACACTCACTAGGACTGCTCCAGAGGCATCTTGGGTAGTAGAAGTCTTTTTCGTTGGTTGTGTGTTTTGTTTTCACCTTTGGTGGGGAATTTTTTATTTTTCGCCCCCGGGCTAACCAGTGACCTCGCACGGCTGCGTCAGTGAAATGAGTTTCATGGCTCATTCGATGACTCACCCAGTTTCTCGCTCCTTCGATTGATTTTTGTTAGGAGGGCTGGCGTCCGCAAGAATCGCTCGCTCATCACAACTTGGCCCCTCCACGAAGGAGTTTTCTCGGCAGTGCTACATGCGTGCCTTTTTTCTTTTCTTCTCCCTTTCCTTCCTCCTTCCGAGCGCCACTGCAGTGCTGTCCCTGTTTGCCCCCAAGCTGCTCCTTGCGGAGTGTCATTGGTTGCGGAGTTGTTCAAGCTGGTTGGGTTTTGATTTCCCAGAACTCCCTGTTTTCCCCCTTTTTTAGCTCAGATCTTGTTGTGAAAAGAAAGGGGGAGAGAGAGAGAGAAAGGGGGAGAAAGACAGAGAGAAAGAGAGAGATAAAGAGAGAGGGATAGCTGTGGAGGGTGGGGGGAGAGAAAGAGAGAGAGAGAGACAGAGGGAGAGAGAGATAGGGAGAGAGGGGGGGGGCTGTGGAGGGTGGGGGGGAGAGAGAGAGAGACAGAGAGAGAGAGATAGGGAGAGAGAGAGAAAGAGCGAGAGAGGGGGAGAGACAGAGAGAGAGAAAGCGAGAGATGGAGAGAGGGGGGGGCTGTGGAGGGCAGGGGAGAGAGAGAGAGATAAAGAGAGAGAGAGAGGAGGATGTGGAGGGCAGGGGAGGGGGAGTATGCCGGCCCGAGTCCACCCGATTCCACTGCGCCATAGCAGGCTCAGACCGCAGATGTCATTGGGATTGATCCGGGACCCATGCCAACACGCTGGTAATGAAATGAAGGGCCTGACCTCTTATTCACTGAGCCGGGGTCTTGCGGCTGGCTTTGTCTGTGTGTGTGTTTGTGTGTGTGTGAGAGTGTGAGTGTGTGTGTGTGTGTGTGTGTGTGTGCGTGTGTGTGGGTGTGGGAGTGTGTGTGTGAGTGGATAAGTAAGTGAGCTGGTGGGCAAACAGAAGTAGGTGAGTGTAGGTAAGACAACTTGTTTTGGTGATTCGGTTGAACTGGAACAGTGCCCAAAGCCATGATGGACTGGAACCAAGTCAATGACCCCCACTACTGAGCTCTGGGCTTCACAGGCCTCTCTGCCTAATGAATCTGAGGGATGGGGCCAGTTGGTTGCTCATGGATGGGGCTGAGGGTTATTCATGGATAGGGCCAGGGGGTTGTTCATGGATGGGGCCAGGTGCTTGTTCATGGATGGGGCCAGGTGCTTGTTCATGGATGGGGACAGGGGGTTGTTTATGGATGGGGCCAGGGGCTTGTTCATGGATGGGGCCAGGGGGTTGTTCATGGATAGGGCCAGGGGCTTGTTCATGGATGGGGCCAGGTGCTTGTTCATGGATGGGGCCAGGGGCTTGTTCATGGATGGGGCCAGGGGGTTGTTCATGAATGGGGCCTTAGGTTTGCTTTTCATGTTCTCCCCCACAAATGCTGTGATGGAGCCAGTACACAGTAAAAGGACAAGTGCTGAACTGACTCCCACAGAATTGATTTTAACACTCTTTTAAGGGTTTAGACAGCTCCACACTCTCCACAGTTAACTGAACACTTTCAAAATATGAAATGACCCCCGACAACTCTGGACATCATTTAAATCCAAAAAAATGTTGAAATTAGACTTTGGGATTAAAATCAACTTCCGAATGTGTAACCCTGACATTTTGACACTCTGATTTTTTGCTGTGTAGCATGTCTGCGTCATCCCTCTCCTATCTTCCACTGTTTGCTCCGCTGAATTGGGTTGAGCTGAGCAGGCAAACCTTCAGCCTTTTCTGCATTGTGGTCGAACAGAAGATGTAATTGAACACCCCTTACAATCTAATTTGCTATCTAAGAGAGAATTGAGCTGGTTAAGAAAGCAATCTTTCTCAAATTTGCCTACTGCTCCTGGTCCATTGCCGTTTAAATTGCATCATAACTGTTGTGCATCTCAATGAAATGAAATGACTTGTTGTTTCTGCCACGTGGTCACTGGTCTGGATCAAGGGAAGACGGACAGAGAGAGAGATAATGTGATATCAACAGAAGATAGTGTTACTAATATTTCCTGTTCTTTGTTATCCTGCACCCGGTCTAAAAATGAGATGTTTGTGACCATTTTCTACGGTACCTACTGGGAAACATATCTCACTATGATTTTACATGTTAGCAGCAATAATCAGATTGACTTGTAGGGTTAGATAGTATGAGGTTCCTTTAGTCAACTTTCGTTAATGTGAACAGGCCAGCAATGACTGAATTAACACACACCAACCACCAGAACTGGTAGTAGAGAACAGTTTAACAATGCTAATTACTGTTAATCAGGCGAACCTTAACCCAACAAAGGTGTTTATGCCTGATCAAGAGCAAAGGCTTAGGAGTCAATTCAGTCACAGCAAGACCACCTGATTAAGGATCACAGCATGCAGCCTCTCGAGAGCAGGGCTCTTAATTAACACCCGCCAACCCACCAAACATGGGTTAAATATCATTTTGCCGGGTAGAAAGGCAAACTTGTTAGCCAGTTTAGCTAGGGTTATGGTTAGGGTTATGGTTAGAGTTATGGTTATGGTTAGGGTTGGGGTTAGTTGTTTGTCCTGACCAGAGCGGCAGAGGATGCTCTCTCTTTGTGGCTCACATAAGCCTTCATGTGTAAGGCCGTTTTAGAGATGCCAGTGATGGTGCTACAGGTGTGGAAGGTGAGCTTGGGTGTCCAGGTGCTGTTATTATGGGCTATTGCAGTGTGTAGGTACAATATGTGGAGGTTTGTGGAATTGGTACTTGGCGTAAAGCCAAAGGCGTGGATCTCCTTGTGTAAAGTCTGGGTGCTGTACCACAGAACTAGCCTATTGAGTGGTAGAAGATAAGGCTGCAAGGTGAGAGTCATTCCCATTGGTCATTGTAATCACATGCCACATCACAGCACATAGTGCACACAATGAAATTCAACCTCTGCATTTAACCCAACACACATGTGAGCAGGGGGCAGCCATAACAGTGGCACCTGGGGAGCAGTGTGTGGGGACACTACCATGCTCAGGGCACCTCAGTCCCAGGGCAGAATGTAGAAGAGTTAATCATGCAGGCTACCCACCTGTCAGTGTCAGCAATCAAACCTGTGACCCTTAGGCTGCAGGCTAACTCCTTAACTGCTAGCCCATGACTGCCCCCAGTAATGTGCTACAGTACACCAGCAATATGCTCCCAACAACCTTTTAACAGTGACATCACTATTGGGTGTGCGGGGGTGAGGGTGTGTGAGAGTGTGTGGAAGGAGTGCTGTTGTGCAGGTGGTGTGTGGGGTATTGCGGAGTGTGTTTTTGAGAGGGTCGTTGGGGTACTGTGGTGTGTTTTTGAGAGTGTGTGTGGTATTGGGGTGTGTGTTCTTAAAAGTGTGTGGGGTACTGTGATGGTATTGTGGTGTGTGTTCGCTAAGAGTGTGTGTGTGGTATTGCAATGTGTGTTTGTGAAAGTGTGTGCGCGGGTGTGTGTTTTAAGAGTGTGTGTGATATTGCGGTGTGTGTTTTATGAGAGTGTGTGAGTGTGTGTATATCTGACGTGGGGCTGGCTGCTAGCGCAGTGTGGAGAGTGAGCCATCATGTGAGAGTCGAGCGCTTGCTGCTTCTCCCCCTTGCTGTGTGTGTGTGTGTGTGTGTTTGTGTGTGTGTTTGTGTGTGCATGTGTGTGAGTGTATCTGTGTGTGCGTGTGTGTGTGAAAGTGTGTGTGTGAGAGTGTGAGTGTGAGTGCGTGTGTGTGTGTGTGTGTATGAGTGTATGAGAGTGTG
>CM059286.1:20103090-20128090 GCA_030347295.1 Setipinna tenuifilis
TATGTTCAATGAAGATGGCAAAGCCATTCAAGTTGTTTAATGAAATCTTTTTTGCTATATAATAAAAAAAAAAAATCTAATTTCAATAAAACTGGCATGTATGATTATTTATTGGTGTTCCGGGCCGTACAAACAACACTGTCAGGAACTGAGGCAAGTGTTTAATTTCGTTAGGAAAAAAAACTGTAACGTGCAATACCTGTGAACAACACTGAAGTCAACCAAGCAAAATGTTGCGGAAGACCGGTGGTGGAATGGAGAGGGTAAGCGACCAACGGAGCGAAATGAGGCTAACTGTGACCACAAATTCTGACAGTCATAGTGGTATTTTTTTTGTAGGCCTAGCGAAAAATAAATCATTTATGAACTCACGTTTACGTCATGCGTGATGTATGCCTAGGCCGACGAACTCCTGATGTCCGAGTTGGTCTGGTGTTTACTGACACATTTATAAACACGCCCAGGCTATGGTTTGTGTATGGCCTATACAAACACATTGCATTATTTGGAATATGTAATAGGACTACGTTGTTTTCCAACCGTACTGATGATCATGCACGTTTACATTGACAATCGCACAGAGTAGCCTTGAGACCACGTTACAAAGCACAGACAGCGCCTCTTCGGGGGACTGTCTGCTGGCATTGAAACGTTGACTGAGCTGCGCTTGTGCGCAACCTCTCTCCATTGTCGCGCAATATTAAATCCCAGAAAATTACACTAATCATTGCAAATAACCTACACAAAGAATTGCATATTTAGCAGCTAAAATGTCTGGACAAGGCTGATATTTATTTCGATTAGAATAATGTCCAACTTTCGTAGTCAAGACTTGCTTTCTTGCGACATGTACCGATTGTTGAAGGGAGGACAGTGAGTTACCACATGCAACGGTTGGATTCACTTTAAAAAATAATAGTAGTAATAATAATAATTTATTAGTGAGTAGCCTTTCATACAAAACTGTTAACAAGGCGAATAGCCGACATTTAAAAAAGACAGACAACGTTGTTGACGAATTTTTTTTTTTTTGTTATCTGACGAAATTAGTCTAACCTTGAGAGTTAGGCTATATTTTCCCCAGATGGGAGAGGCTTTTCCCCCTCGAACGGACGCTGGCAAATGGCGCTTCACTAAACACTATATTGGCGCATCTGATTATGCTCAAACCTGAGCTCGACAATTCTTCAGTTTCTGTTCTGCGCTGCAGGAAACATTTGGCGCATGGGATTGGCACTGGTATCGGTTTATGGTATCGGCAACTGTTTGGCAAGTACGAGTACGAGATAAAAGTGGAGTATCGGGCCGATGCCCGATGCCCTGTAGAGTGGCCTTACTGATAAGGGCCCCACAGGCACCATTACAACCGCCCAGCTAAGGCACACCGCACAGTCCCTACCCCCATCCCCATGCCTCTTTACAGGCCTGTCCTGGCAGTCACTACCCCCCCATTACAGGCCTGTACTGGCAATCCGTACCCCCATCTCCATGCCTCTCTCTCTACAGGCCTATTCTGGCAGCCCCTAGCCCCCATAGCTCTTTACCGGTCTAGGCTGGCAGTCACTACTCCACATCTCTGAACCTCCCTCTCTATTGGCTTATCATGGTGGGGGGGGGGGATCAGTGGTCCTCAGGATAACCGAGACAGCTCGGAGGGTGATCAAATTAACGGTCTCGCCGTCTTGAAAATCTTCAAGGGCACTCGCTGCTGTGTTTTATTTATTTATTTAATTTTTTTTTAGTTTAACATTGTGGCCTATCATGCCAGTGACCCAAGTGACTTTGACACCTGCCAGGTTTCCATTAATCAAAAGCTCCATCAGCCTGTCAGCCTCTCACTGAAAGCCCCCGTCCAGCCCCTATCCACCCCTGCAGACAAGGTGGTCTACCTTCTGTATGAGAGCACATAGACGGACAGAGAAAAAGAAAGTAACTTATATATATCACATGTATTATGATACGTATGGCTTAGATGATTGCATGTTTCATGTTATTGTTGTTCAATATCAAATAGTTACGTGGATACAGCAGGCAATACTTGAATAAATGCGCATGATTTTATGTTATTTTTTCATTCAATGAAAAGTACAGACATACAGCTCTTTAAGACAGTAGGAAGATTTTTGTTTAACAGACCTCTACCTGTGATACTGAAAACTCTAATACTTGAAAGCCTCCAACATAAAAAGACCGCCCCAGATTGTGCACTAGAGATAATAAAAAAGGGAGAGGGGTGAATTCTGGTTAAACTAACTCACAGGAAGTAGGAAAGGAAGGTTCTAGAATATTTATCTGCTAAGACTTTTAGAATCCTGGCAGAACATTGCACTCTAGTTCAGGCTTTGTTCACCAAGTCTTTGTCAGTTAGGCTTTGATTTTATTTCAGTTCCCTCTAATCCAATTCATTCCAGTATTTCTTCAGGTCCTTCATCAGTGCCAGAACTGTTTGAGAGTCTCATTATCTCACAATGTGGCTTGCTTTCCAGGCATTTATCACCTGTCACGGTGGAATTTATTCCTTAATAATCTCCCCGCTGTGCTTTGCACCTTCTCCCCCCCCCCCCCCATTATTTTTCTAACCCTTGTATCTGTCTACCTTGCAGATTGTGGCGGCCATTTTGGCCATCGCCGGCATCGTGATGATGACGTACGCTGACGGCTTTCACAGCCACTCCGTTATCGGGATCACTCTCGTCGTAGCTTCTGCATCAATGTCGGCCCTTTACAAGGTGAGACCACAACCCCAATGTTGGCCCTTTACAAGGTGAGACCACAACCCCAGTGTAGCATCCTCAGTGTGTGTTGCCATACTGGGGAGCCATAAATCACCTTTATGTTCCCGCTGTCCGTAGAGAGCCATATGCGCTACGCAAATTACAACACAGAGCCTCCCGCTAGGAGCTACTCAACGTCCATTACAGAACCTCCCGCCAGGAGCTACTCGACATCCATTACTCACCCAACCAGAGCGATTACGCTAATGATTGGCTCATACTCCAAGCTGGTGCTCTCTAAAGACTGTCCTTAAGGTCTCATTTCCTAAAATGTTTTAGAGAGCAGGAAGGCCATTTGAGAAACTTTTGACTGGGGTAGGCTACACAGCCTCACCGTTTAATAGGCGGATGATGTATGTTAACCCAAAAGCACTGTTCTGTTAACTGTGAGTAAGTCTTGTTGGCAAAGCTATGAGGAATTCAGCACCTCCTTCATAACGATTTCCATGGTTTCTTCCATTCCCATCCTATGGAGAACACCCCACCTCATGCAGTCTAGTGTTTGCGTTCGCCCTACATTTACTGCCTAAACGCATACAGTTATAACATTCCCTCATAGATATAGTGTTTCCATACATTAATTTAATGATGTAGGCAATTTATGCCTTGGTCATTCAGTTAATTATGCCACTTAGCGTAAGTGGAAATGTTGCATTAAAGAGGTAAAGCTATTTCAACCGTAATGATGATGTGCTCAAAACTGATGCTTTTAAATCGAGATGGTGGCAGCCTTTCCAAAGAAGTGGCATCTAGAAATTAAGTACCCGCTTTTAATTTACAGAAACAGGATGGAACTGAGCCATTTAATGGATACTTCCTTGATTCCTACTGACAATGGTGCCCGTCAGGATTTGGGGCTGTTGTTCTGCGGCTCTGCTAAGTGTGGAGGTGTTTCTTTATCCACCGACAGCACTGCTGTCTTGGCTAGCACTCCGGCCACACACACACACACACACACACACACTCACACATCCACCACCATCATCCACCCCCCAACAAACACACCCCTTTGTCCACCGACAGCACTGCTGTCTTGGCTAGCACCCCAGCTAATTTAGTGATAAGCAAAAAAGAACAAAAAATCTGGCAAAGTTTCAGAGTCTGCAGCACCACAGACACACAAACACACACACACACACAAACAGGCACACACCCACCCCTTTCATCAACCAGCTCGTTCACCCGTGTCCTCACACAGGTCCTCTTCTTTCACTCCTGTCCTCAAACAGGTCCTCTTCAAGCTGGTCCTGGGCAGTGCCAAGTTCGGCGAGGCGGCGCTCTTCCTCAGCATTGTGGGCGGAGCCAACTTCGTCTTCATCAGCTTCGTGCCCGTCATCCTCTACTTCACGCACGTAGAGTACTTCGGCTCGCCCAGCGACATCCCCTGGGCGTACCTGTGTGGGGTCGCCGCCCTGCTGTTGGGTACGGCCTTGGCCCTGTTTGAAATGACTGGGTGGCTGACATTGGCTCTGTTTAAAATGACTGGCTGACTGACCTTGGCCCTTAGTTTGAAATGACTGGCTGGCTGAGTGGCTGGCTTGAAGCAGTGCATTCTGGACTTGAAATAGGGATGTTTTTAGCCAATTTTATCCAAATGTCACCGTACTCCCCCCATGTGGAACACTAACGCATTGTCCAAAAACGTCCCTGTTTCAAGTCCATAATGCATTGCTTCAAGCCAGCCACTCGAACCCTTCACTGGCAGCATTACATGCGCACAGTGGGCATCTTACCGCAATGTGCTCCCTCAGTGGGTTCAATCCAGAGGTTTCAGAAAATAAAAATTCATGCCACACACACACACACACACACACACACACACACACAGTGACCCAGCCATTTTTTGAACCAGCTGTTCCTAATGAGCAGACAAATAACAGGATGATCGGCTAATTTGTAGCATCGACTGTGTTAACTAGACCAGCAAGTCAAGGCAAGTTTATTTTATTATTAGTGTATTTCATACACATAGGCATAAATTAGTAGGCAGAAGTAAAACACGGTAGGGTATTTTTTTTACTTTCTGAAGACAGGATTGACACCTCTGGTATTAATAGTAGTGGGAACTTATGAAATGATAATGTTGCAATTTTTGGGCCATGATACAACATTATTGTGATTTTGTGACAGTGAATGTTGTGATTAAATTCTGCTATGTACTGTAGTTTACTTCTTACACAAATGTGTTGTGTACCGGTAGTGTTAGTAGGTATCTTGGCATAAAATTGTTCTTGACTTTTGCTTTCTTTGAAATGCAAAGTTATTAAAGTAGTATCAAATCATATTACTAGCCATATGACATGATACACAACCACCACAACGATATATTGTGCCAAAGAAGTCTGGTGTTTGGCCTTCTATTATATGAAAAGACATTAGGTTTAGAGTTGGGGTTCATTTCTATGGTTCTGTGATTTGCTCTCTTTCAGCTTTCAACATCCTGGTAAATTTTGGTATTGCTGTCACATACCCAACCTTGATTTCTCTCGGTATCGTCCTCAGCGTCCCTGTCAATGCAAGTGAGTAATACATTACTACATTACTACTATTACATTGCTACTACCGTGGGTCAGAGACTCTATTAGGCATAATTCTGACCATAATAATTTATGGGAAAAAGTTTTAATAGTTTGGCTGAATGTTGAGTTTGTCCTGTTAAAGTAGCGATAGTATCAGTAGGAAATTTTGCTTTATGAAAAGGATTGGCTGTCTAGAGATGACGGGTCATGAACTTGCAAATGTGCATTAATATTGATGACAGCAGAAAACTTAACAATTGTGTATTGTGTGTAGCCTGGGCCCGTCCATACTGCCTGTGACGCTACATTGAGTTTCACGTTCAAGTCAGACCTGCCTATTCAGTTCTTTGTATTCTGGACAAATTCCAGAACAAATGAAAAACGAACGCTATGCATAAGTCATCAGAATAATTGGTCTGATTAGTTGTAACTATGTCCAGTAGTATCCAGTTGTAAGACACCTTTTGAACCCACCTCTAAGAACTTCCTGTCGATGGGAGATTTGCCAGACCAAGCTCCGTCTGCGAGCTTGGTGCGACACCCAGGCTATATTGTGCATGTTTGTGTGTTGTTTATGTTTAAAACATTAACCCTTAAAAATGCCCCCTCCCCCTGTGTGTGGTCTCTGTGCTAGTGGTGGACCTGTACACCTGTGACATCCAGTTCAACACGGTGCGGCTAATCGCAGTGTTCATCATCTGCCTGGGCTTCCTGATGCTGCTGCTGCCCGAGGACTGGGACCAGTGCCTCATCCAGCTCAGCACCAGGCTGCGCAAGCACGACGAGCCAGCAGAGGGCGCTGCTGAGGCTGGAACCAGCTCTGGCCTCAACTGGAGGAACAGGAACAGGACATCCATGAACACCTTTAACCACTAGTCCCATCGCCCAATCAGGCTCAGGCCTCAACTGAAGGAACAGGAACAGGAACAGGATGTCCATGTCCACCTTTAACCCCTAGCCCCGCCCCCTCCCCCTTAGTCCCCCCTCCTCCAATGAGGAGGCTGGCACCAGTCAACCAATCACTGCACTCGCTTATCTCAGAGATGTACACATTCACTGGCTCTGCATTTTAAAAAACAAAACAAAAAAATTCTGCCTACCTACCCCCGTTTTTTTGCTTTGCCATTGGCTCATTTTGTCAGACAGTTCAGTCAATCAAAGTGACTGAAAGTTGGTTAATAACAAAGGAAAGAGGCCCCATTCATTTCGATGCAAAAAAGAGCACAGCCCCTTCCTGTTTGTTTTAATTTCCTTCCTGTCATCCTGTGTGTAAATCGCTGCTTGGAGCAGTACTGCATGGGCTACTGTTAATGTTGAGTGTTATGTCCCTGATGCTCACCACAAAGCCATCTTTAACTGAGGTCTGTACTCTCCAAACGTCGTACCACCCACCTTATACCAAGCTTTGGAGTCAACTGTGTTTCAGGATATTTCTATTTGAAATACACACATAAATGGCGGAGCTGGACTTGGAGTTTGCTGTGTGAGGAACGCAAATTATCATTGATATCAAAGAGGACCCTATCGCTGATTCTGAGGGAGGAGAATCAAAGCTCCCTGGAGACTACTTTGAGGACTTTGTCTGTCTCTCAGGTGAAATCCTTGTGGCATTTTCAGGGCATGATTAGCCATTGCCTCGGATGGCGTCTCATGCTCAAAACACATATATATATAGGCATTGAACACTGTTAAAGATCAGTAGCAGTGTGATTAACGAGTGAACAAGATGCTGTGCAACACAGTCACACCCCAACCAATCGAATGGAGGCCACCATTCCTTGCAGTCTCCCCTTGGGTCCACCACTTGCTGCAACTTAGTCTTTCCCCTGCCAACCCCCCACCCAATATCGCCCCTCTATGCCCACCCCCCCATAACCACCTTACCAACCCACTACACCTCCCCTTGGGTCTTGCTGCAACTCAGTCTTTCCTCTGCCAACCCCGACCCAATATCAGCCCTTCCTACACCCCCACCCCCACCCACCCCCTACGCCCACCCGTGGTTGAGAGATGGTGTAGCTTCTGATCGACTTGCTGTAGGTTGTGTGCTCCTGTGTCTCCTTACTCCATAGCTGTGTGCCACCAGGTAACCTGAATGGGGCTGCAGGTTACCAAACCTATGATGTGTGACACATGACATGACATATGTCAGACAAAATGCATGAAGAAGAAAAAAAAAAAAAAAAAAAAAAAGGAAATGCAAGTGTTCTGCGAATGATGACACGTCTGTCTGTCACCTGTCCTGTTCATGACTTCTGTTGCCTGTGCCAAACCATTTAATAGCAGCTCCTTGTCAAAGAATCAGTCGTCCTTAAAGAGTCAACAGAAAGTCCAATGTGAACGTTTCTAAGAGACTTCTCTTAATGGGAGAACTGTTTTTGTTTCTTAAAAGACTGCTAGCATTGTTTCTATGTTTTACACTGGTTTACATGAAGCTCTTGTTCAACTCATCAGTCACCTCTCACCTTACTGAGGCAAGTCTAACCACTGTGAGAACACTTCCAGGTCACGGAGGTCAACGACAGAGCCATAGGTTGGCGTATAGAGAGCCAGGGGGAAGGGGGCAGCCGCCATGCTATGCTATGCTATGCTATGAGTGGTTTGGACCATGGAGTCTGGTCCACCATGTGAATGTATGACCACTTCTCCAAATGCACACTCATTTTCATCCTGATTTTTTAAAATGAAAAAAACAAACAAACATTTGATATGAAGAGGTGAAAGGGGAGACTTTGACCTCTGATTTTGTCATGCTTTCAAGCTCCAGGCTTCTCACACTCATCAGGGCACTTCTTGTTTGTTTGTTTGTTTTTTTGTTTGTTTTCTGCTCTGCTCAGCAGCACATCAAGAATGGACCATTTCTTTTGAGTTTTTGACGCATCTGTGTTCAGTGGACTTCAGTGGACCCTCATGGAGGAGGGTCATGCCGGGTCGTTTTGACAAGATACGCATGCAGAAACGACCCGCAGAACAGGAAGCAGACTGCGCCACTGCCACCCCCATGCATCATCATATCGCAATACAGTACAGCAGCACTGTTTTCTCATTGTCATTTCTGCAATGACAATAAAATTATATTGTATTCCTCTGGAATTATTGCTAGACATAATTGTAAACCTTTGTAAGGAATGATGATTTTTACACTGAAATGCAACATATGGTTATCACATTTGAGGAAAAAAAAACTTATGGCGTGAATAAATGAAAACTCCATTTATTAGATTGGGTGTCTGTTGTCTTCAAATGTAATCACATGTTCAGTGTGTCTCTTCAGGATTTGTTCAACTGATGTTATTCCCTTTAATTTTGGACAGTTTTAATAAAATACCAACCGACAGATGATTTTTGTCAACAGTAAACTTAAAGAAAATATTTGACATGCTGTTTTCCTGAAATTATATTAAACAGAATGTGAAAAATATGTATATTTCATGAAATGACTGAACAAACAAAACCAATGACATGATCCACATGCTAAGACATTGTGTAATGAAGGCATCATGGATTAAGATTAAGACACTGCATTACACTATATCCTAGATTACTTTGTGCAATTCAGTGACATAAATGATACAGAATTTCTAAGGCAGAGGAAGAGGGGGCTGTTTAAGTATTAGTAGATGTGTAGTTTTCATGCAAACCTTGACAGTCTTGCTCTGTTGAATAGCTGAACATTTGAAATGTTAAGATGATCATTGGTTTACCGAGAGATGATGTGAAATCAGTGGGAATGTAAGCAGTGTAACAGTCGATATCTACCTCTGACTATGGTAACCCGGGCTGACACTAGAAAACCATCCAAAATATGACTGACTCAGGAAACAACAGAATAATAATAAACCTAAAGTGCTAAGTGTTCTCTTAAGCAATAGTATGTCAGAATAAGGGTTGTAGTCAGGAAGGCTTAAATCTCTTCTCCCAAAGGTACTCTTCCTAGGTGCACAAGTATCTTGTGTTTTCTAAAAACTATTAGTGGGTAAAAAATTGCCCACACTGCTGTAAGATTGAGTGCGGTGTGCTTGGCTGGTACAACTGGAAGTGGAGAAGGTGAAATTTAAATCCTCCCACTTGGATTGAAATTAAGTACATTTTAGCTGAAAAGCACTCCCAGGTCAAAACCTGACCATGAATACTGTTTAGTTCAGCAGTGAATTATTCCAAAAACTAAACTTTTAATGTGGACTGTCTTGGGGTGTGCATTGATAGTCGTTTTTGCTTAGAAATTTCCTAACCGAATAGAATAATTGTAAGTATCATGTATCATGGTGTCAAGGATGAGCATCCTTAAGGAAAGGTGCTTTAATCCTTCCATACACTTGATCATCCTTTATAAGCATAGGACATGACAATTTCCCATGAGTCCTTGCAGTAGCAATGACATTAACCAACCAGTGTGACACACCTCGTTAACGCCCACCCTATAATTAATTACATAGCCAAGAGTAACTGCAATCAGATTTTCCAGCCCCACAACTGGCTTTTCCTAAGTGCTAATTAAATTTCCCTCATATCTGTCCTAGACCCTATGGGGTTTCCCTTCGAAGTCAAGGAAAAAATCATAGGAAAAAGTGACAGGACAGACAATCCATACATAGGTCCAGACATAGGCTGCTTTTGATTTTTTGTTTTTTAGGCCTAAGAAAGTTCCTATTATAATATGACACACATGTTTAGTGGTAAGGTCAGTTTAGGGCAGATTCTCCAAAGGCTTAGGAAAGGCTCTTCGGTGGTCCCTTTGACATTCAAAGAGGTAAGAGTTCCCCCACAATTCCTTGCACAATTTCCCAATGAAACTACAACCAATCAACCTCTAATCAATATAATCAATAGACCAAACCATCAATAACACCGGCCTTCCCATAAGTGTAATTGGATTCGGAGTCTCCTAAATTCCCTGTTATCTTTTCTTAAGACATTGTGAATTTTTTACATCTTTCCTTGAGCCCTTGGATAGTAAAAGGATTTGGGAGTCAGACAGGGGTTGTCAGCATTCCAGTCAGTTGAAGCCAATGAATATAGACGTATAGTCATTGGTTGTTATTGTGGATATACCAAGATTGCTGCTAGTAACGTGACTCTAGGTTTCAACTCATGTTTCCATCTTGGTACACCCAAAGTGAATGACAGCTGGCGACAGCTGGCGTGGATTGCTTGCCCCACTCAAGGGGGCAGGATCAGACGTGGAAGCTGAAACACCCATGGGGCGGAAACGGCCCAGTAGCCTTTAGCATTCCATTGACTTTCAAAAGTTTAAGAAAAGTTTATCTTAAATTATGCGAAAAATTACGTCCCAAATTAAGCGACAGCTACTGACTTTCTGTCACACAAGAGAAAATTTACTGTACTTTTTGGATAACAAGCTGGTTTCATTTTCTGTTCATGTTGGGGAAACATTTTCAGCAACATTTCCCACAAAGTTTGGAGTTTGTATTTTTTTTGTTACAGGGATCGTTATCTTTATGGATTTTTACCATTTGATGCAAGTAAAGCCCAAAGAAAGATGGCTAAGCTAAGCTTCACATTTAGCCTGGTATGTGCATGTTAACTAGCTAGCTCCTGCAGCATGCTAGCTTGTAAGATTGCCTGGAATTAAAGTTAGTAGAAGAAGAATCAAGTCTCGAAGTACAATATTAGCCTTCCACTTAAGTTAGCGTGATTGTACTTATGATAATGTAAAAATATATATTTATTAAGAATATTATCGTATACGGTCTGATTTGTGATTGAGCATCTTCAGTCAGTTTATCGTATTCGGGTTCGTTGGCCAACGTCACCAGGCTGGCTCTCGAGTTTGCACAGTAGCCTGGTGACCAATTTGAAAAATCGAAAATCTGGCTTCATTCGCTCACATTGAAAACGACACCATCACTCAGTCCATTTCTTTTACTGTCTATGGCCCCACCTACAGTTATACTACCTCCATGCTGTCAGCAGACGTCATGCTCCACCCTCACTGTGATCTGCCCATAGAAGAAGGTGGCCTGTCTCTGCTGCGTGCCAGCCGGACAGGGCCGTACGTCTCCCCCGTGTGGCGTGGAGGGGACCTGCAGGCAGTTCAGCCTCCCGGGCCCTCCATGCTGGTAGCCATGGCACAGGGGACAGGAGGAGGACGAGGGGCCAGGCTGTACAGGTGCACCATGGGCACACTCCCTGCAGTTCTCTGGAGACGAGCTCAGCGTGAAGACCGAGGAGTACATGGTGCTCACCGGGCTGGCACAGGTGTTCCGCTCTGCGGAGAAGTGGCTGGGCGCCGCCTCAGAGCAGGGGCTGCCCTCCCGCCTGCCCTCCCCTTCCACCTCGGCCCTCCCCACTCCCACCAGCCCCCCCAGTCTGGCCTGGACCTTCTGCCGCAGGCTCCGCAGCGCCCCCTGGAAACGCTTGCTGAGCAGCGCGTAGAGCAGCGGGTTGATGTCGGAATTCAGCAGCACCAGCCAATAGGAGAAGGTGACGGCGGAGGGCGGGACCAGGCTAGAGGGCCGTGATAGGGCCTTCTCGGTGGCCTGCACCATGGCAACGCCGATGTATGGGGTCCAGCACAGGAAGAAGGCGGCGATGACCAAGAAGAGGCGCACGATACCATGCGATTGGCTCTGGGGAGGATGGGTGGGATTCTGGGGCTGGCTGTCGCCACTGCCACCACCACCACCACTGCTGCTGCTGTGGAACTGGGCAATGAATGTGTGCAGTCGTCCTGAGCTGCCACTGGAGCTGGAGCCGCCACTGGAGCCTGAGCCTTGAGTACTGGACTCAGCACAGGAGAGCGTCACTGGGGAATCAGGTAGAGGAGACCCAGACCCAGGCCCACCACACACACCAGCCAGGGGGCTCTCAGCCAGAAACCCCCCACTCAGGTAATACACCAGGCTGGAGGGAGAGTGGGGGTTCGGAGCCATGCTGGTGTTTGGGTTCTGATTCACAGTGGTGTGAGGGTTGTGGCCCGTGCTGGCATTTTGGTTCTGATCCACAGTGGAGTGGAGGTTCTGGGCCATGCTGGCGTTCTGGTTCTGATCCATGCTGGCGTGGGGGTTCTGGGTCACGCAGGCGTTAGGCAGGGGCACTACACGGCCCCTCCTGTTGCGGTTGAGCTGGCCCTCCAGGGTGTGTATGCGGCGGGCGTGACTGCGGGCCACGCGCACGATCTTCACGTAGCAGAAGAGGATGACGGTACCAGGCAGCAGGAACGAGAGGGTGGCCATGGAGATGGTGTAGCTGGTGCTACTGGACCACTTGACGGCACAGCTGAACATCGGGCTCACGTAGTCCACCGTGCCCCAGCCCAGCAGCGGGGGGCAGCTGGTCAGTGCCGCCTGGACCCAGATCCAGAGCACGGCGGTACCGGTCCTAAACGCCGTGCACCGTGAGCTGTACCGCAGGCAGTCCACTATAGAGTGGTACCGGTCCAGTGCGATGGCTGCCAAGGTCAGAACTGAGGCAGTACAGTACACAGAGGAGGTGTAGCCCACGTACAGGCACAGGTCCTGTGAGCAAACAACATAATGAATCTAATTACTTGAAATAATTAATAAATTAGCCTCCAGTAATTATATTCCAGTAATCCCCTTTACACTTAAAATGATTATTCCTCAGCCTATACATTGAACACACACCCACACCGTATCAAAAACGTGATCTACTTAACAGTGCATTTCACCCAGCCGTTGTTCATGATGGAGACAGCGACGAAAGGCATTACACCTATGCCCACCAGGAAGTCACTGATAGCCAAGTTAATTATAAGAATCGAAGTCACAGAGTGGAATGTCTTCGTAGCAGCAACAATTAATATAACCAGGACGTTGCCTGTATTAAAAAAAAAAGAAGAATGCATTGAGAACGTTTTCAAGATAAGCGGCATCTCTATTTTCATTTATTCATGACTAACTACAAGACGGACCATTCCTTTTTAATTAAAGACATATAGTAACTAACTTTGCTCATTGACTAAACTAACTACTCTATATGAAATTAAAATATCGAGTATGTAGCACTACATCTGCATTGAACTATGAAGACGATTTAGCACAATATTTCGGCAATCATACAATCAACTGAAAAGGGAGTCAGCTGCAACTCACCTGTCAAGGCGCCAACACACATCAGTACCATCACCACCTCCAAAATGAGTTTGGCTCTCGGGGTGAAGTTGAGACGGGACGCAGTCAGATTTCTAACGAGTCGCATCTCGCTCAGCAGAGGATCACTGATATCAAACCACCGATTTTCAGGCGGATCCATCTGAAGACGGCAGCGTTTACGCCATCCGAAGTCTGCAAAATGTAGTTATCAAAGTCTTAAGTGTTTTCAACTTCTTAAATTGTCTTGACGTAGCCTACATCCACGCTATCCAGTGCAGTTTCAGCGTTTTCTGGTCACAATGTGCCAATATTTTACCCGCTGTTGAATGAATGTCTCACCACATGTCGATTCTCTGACCAAAATTAGTGTTCGTATAGCCCATATTTAATTTTCCCATAGCCCCGACGTGACCCTCTAGGTGGCTAATCTTCTCCCAGCATCTCTTGCGCCACATCTGCGCACATTACTGGGCGTGGTGAGAAGGTGGTTTACATCACCTGGTTAAATGTGTACACTACTGAATTTGGCAATGGCACCATTTTTTTAAATTGTTCTTAACAAGGCCAAAATTGTAGTTGTTCATATAGACCTCAAAGCCAAATACCTGTATAAGTGTACATCTGCAAGGAAACTGTACCAACAGCTTACTATGGACACATAGAACAGATGGTGAAAAGCAATTTTAAAAAGTAATTTAATTAATGTATACGTTTATTGATTTCAAATAAAACACATAATCAGTCATTTTAAAAACATAACATGTTCAAAGTTCTTGTCAAAGTAAAAGCCACGGCAATCAAGCAAACAAAGTTCTCTCTCTCTTCGGTCACACGATGTTCTCAGACAAAGCCCTGGCCGGCTGGAATATTCTAATGTAATTCTGGGGATGGGTCCAGCTGTGGGTTTACTTCATTATCTCTCCTTTCATATGGATCAGCAGGTGAAGGAGAGAAATTAAGAGCAGAGGGGATGAGAGACAGGAAGGTGAAAGACAAAGAGAAGATGGGGAGAGGCGGAGGGAGGGGAGATAAAGGGGGAGGGAGGGAGAGAGATATAGTGGGAGGGAGAGAAAGAGAGAGAGAGAGAGGAAGGGAGGAAGAGTGGGAGGGAGAAAGAAGGGTGAAGGGAGAGAGAGAGGAAGGGAGGAAGAGTGGGAGGGAGAAGGGTGAAGAGAGAGAGAGAGCAAGTGAGAGACATAGAGAGGAAGGGAGGAAGGGTGGGAGGGAGAGAGAAGGGTGAAGAGTGAGAAAGAGACAGACAGAGAGAGAGAGAGAGAGAGAGAGAAGGGAGGAAGAGTGGGAGGGAGAGAGAATGGTGAAGAGAGAGAAAGAGAGAGAGACAGCGATAGAGAGAGAGAGAAAGAAAAAGGGAGGGGGAGACAGAGGCATTTCATAGGCTCCACTGGGCGAGTCAGGAGGGAAATGAAGGCGCCCTAATCATATCCACTCTGCTGGGCTGTGGACCCAGCCGGCCCGACCCGGCCTTGCTTGTCAGGATTACAGCAAAACAAACGACCTGCTTCAATGTCATGCGCAGTGTAGCGAGCAAGCTCGGTGTGCAATTGGATTCCCCGCCAGAGGTGCCAATCCAATCATACGTCGCACAGTCAAGGTCCTTTGTTGGAGGGGGATAAGGGGGGTGTTTTACAGCAGATCTCTGGTAACGGTTGCAAGGGTGTGTGTGGGTGTGTGTGTGTGTGTGTGTGTGTGTAGTGGAGCAGGGGCAGGGGCAGGGGCAGGGGCAGGGCAGGCAGCAAAATGTTACTATTCGCCCCGTGCAGGGACAGCTTCACTGGGGCAGTAGAGCTCCACTGGCTGTGAGGGGCATGTGAGTGGGGCAGGGGCCGGTTCACTGGAGCTGGGTGGCTTTGAGGGGTAGGTTTACTGGCACTGGGTGGGGTAGGGGCATGGTCACTGGGGCACTAAAGCTAGGTAGGGTTGGGGCAGGGGTAGGGGCAGGGGCAGGTTCAGTGGGGCACTGGTGCTGGTTCACTGGAGCTGGGTGGGGCAGGGGCAGGTTCACCGGAGCTGGTTTACTGAAATGTAGGGAAAGGTTCACTGAAGCTGGGTGGGGAAGGTTCACTGGTGCACTGGAGCTGATTGGAGTAGGGGCCGGTTCACTGGAGCTGGGTGGGGCAGGGTCACTGGGGCACTGCAGCTGGTTGGAGTAGGGGCAGGTTCAGTGGGACACTGGCGCTCGGTGGCTGGAGTGCAGGTGTTGGCGCGTGTACTCCCACACCAGCAGGGCGGCGCTGACGTGCACGTTGAGGGAGCGAGTGACGCCCTGCTGTGGAATCTCCACACACACATCCAGAAGCTGCAGCAGGTTGGCTGGGATGCCCTCCCTCTCGTTCCTGTGGGAGGAGGCAGAGAGACAGAGGAGGTGAATTAGATAAAGAGAAAGAAAACATCACTGGAAGAAAGAGAACATCACCTTATTGTATTATATACAAGCCTATTGTTTATATACAAGCCTATTGTACTATTGTACTTTTTGTTATGTCTATATTATTATGTTTGTCACCATGTCTTCCTGTCCTGCCTAGGGAGCATTGCGATTTCAAATTTTGTGTGTGCAACCTGTACATATGGTTTTTGACAATAAAGCTGACTTTGACTTATTCAAGCAGAACCTAGGATGGTTTAGCATTTTTCACTTTTAGATAAAGAGAAAGACAATGTTATCTTATGCATGTAAGGGATAACCTGTTGTCTGGCAGCCAATATTGGAAAACACATCCCAATAGGCCAAACCAGGACTGCAGCAAATGAATACCAATGCAACTAACAGAAGATAGTCTTGTACGCTGCACATTTTAATGGAAGACATCGCGCTTGCATAATATATAGTCAGCCTTAAAGGACTACGTCTCAATGTAGTGACAACACAAACAAATGCTTTGTTTTCCTATTTGCATAATGCAGTCTAGATGTTATCCAAAGTAAACACCAGAAGATGAATTGGAAAATGGAAAGTAATGGCCAGAGAGGAAGACAGAGAGGGAGGGAGAGCGAAAGAAAGAGAGAAAGGGAGAGAGAGAGGGAGAGAGAAAGAAAAGAGAGAGAGGGAGGAGAGGCAGAATTACTCCTTATTTCCCAAGACGGTAATAAAAAAGAAATAAATCCAACAGAGAGACAGGAATCAAATACATACTCCATTTATGTACTGACTACTTCCATGGGATTGAGAACCAAAGCTCTATCAAAGCCTAGAGTGGGGATGTACGTTTAGAATGTGTGTGTGTGCATGTGTGAGTGAGTGAGTAAGTGAGTGTGAGAGAGAGAGAGAGAGCGAGAGAGTGAGAGAGAGTGTGTGTGTGTATGAGTATGAGTGTATGCAAACTGGGGATGCACATTTAGGAGGGTGTACGGGAGCATCCCAGTGTGTGTGCTTTGCAGCAGATCTCTGGTAATGGTTGCAAGGGTGTGTGTGTGTGTGTGTGTGTATAAGTGAGTATGAATGTACAGAAGTGAAGGACTTAGCTGGCTTTGTGTGTGTGTAAAGGTGTGAGTGTGTGTGTTTGTGAATGAGTGAGTACGTGTGTGTGGAGTCATCACACTGCAGCCCTCCAGGGTGCACATGTAGACTGTGTGAGTGTGTGAGTGTGTGTTTGTAAATGAGTGAGTATGTGTGTGTGGAGTCATCACAATGAAGCCCTCCAGAGTGCACATGTTGGCTGTGGAAGTGTGTGTAAGTGTGTGTGTGTGTGTGTGCGTGTGTGTGTGTGTGAGTGCACATGTCGGCGGGGTCTCTGCAGTTTGGCCTTGTTCAATATGAAGCAGTAATAAACGGAAGAACCACTGGAAAAAAAATACATGTGAACATGAACAGCTACCTAAAGCATGCTCTTTTATGAGTGTGTGTGTGTGTGTGTGTGCGCGCGCATAGGTAAGCCAGTGTGGAAAGAAAGAGAGGGGTTGCTGCACAGTGTTTATGGAAAGCTTCAAAATGTGTGTAAATGTCTGGGTGTTTGTGTGGGAAGAAGGTTTTAGCTCAACACAACACACACACTCTCTCAAATGGACACACACGCATGTGCGCGCACACACACACACGTGCAAAGCTACACACATGTGCGGAGACACAAAAAATAGAGAAATCCGAGTCATTCTCTGGTGTTACTGCTGGAAGAGAAAAGCATTGCAGTCGGGCAGGTGTAAACACACACCAGCAGATGCTTTAGGGGAGCTGATCAGCCTGGTGTCTGCTCAGTGAGCTCTATAAAGGATGCCCTCTACCAAAGGAATGGCCATGGTCCTCCCAGCTCAGTGTTTCTGTGTGTGTGTGTGTGTGTGTGTGTGTGGGTCTTCCCAGCTCAGTGAGGTCTATAAAGGATGCCCTCTACCAAAGGAATGGCCATGGTCCCTCCAGCTCAGTGTTTCTGTGTGTGTGTGTGTGTGTGTATTAAGGTGTGTGTGTGTGTGTGTGTGTGTGTGTGTGGGTCTTCCCAGCTCAGTGAGGTCTATAAAGGATGTCCTCTACCAAAGGAATGGCCATGGTCCCTCCAGCTCAGTGTTTCTGTGTGTGTATTAAGGTGTGTGTGTGTGTGTGTGTGTGTGTGTGTGTGTGTGTGGGTCTTCCCAGCTCAGTGAGGTCTATAAAGGATGCCCTCTACCAAAGCAATGACCATGGTCCTCAGTGTTTGTGTGTGTGTGTGGGGTGTGTGTGTGTGTGTGTGTGTGTGTGTGTGTGTGTGTGTTGTCAGGGTCCTCCCAGCTCAGTGTTTGTGTGTTTATGTGTGTGTGTGTGTGTGTGTGTGTGTGTGTGTGTGTGTGTGTGTGTTGTCAGGGTCCTCCCAGCTCAGTGTGTGTGTGTGTGTGTGTGTGTGTGTGTGTGTGTGTGTGTGTGTGTGTTTATTTATGCGTGTGTGTGTGTGCTCAGTGAGGTCCATAAAGGATGCCCTCTCCCAAGGTCCTCAGTAGGCCATATATTCCAGACACTGTGACATCTCATCTGCTTCAGCCTCTCCACAACTGGCCACTGTGATGTGCTACTGTGCTACTGTGCGGACTTGATACATTGTGATACATTTTGTGTATGTGCATATGTATGTTAAGGTGTGCGTGACAGAATTTGTGGGTGTGTGCGTGACAGTATTTTTGTGAGTGCATGACAGCATGTGTCTGTGTGTATGTGTGTGTGTCTGTGTTTATGTATGTGTGTGTGTCTGTGTGTATGTATGTGTCTGTATGTATGTATGTATGTATGTATGTATGTATGTATGTATGTATGTATATGTGTGTATGACAGGGTGTGTGTATATTATATATATGTGTGTGTGTGTGTGTGTGTGTGTGTGTACACGGTTGCTTCTGTGTGTGAGAGAGAGAGCTCCCTGGAGAAGGCAGATTAAAACAGAGGCACGCTAGGACACGTCCTCCCACTGCAGCAGAAGGCAGCTGTGTGTGTGTGTGTGTGTGTGTGTGTGTGTGTGTGTGTGTGTGTGTGTGTGTGTGTGTGTGTGTGTAACAGGAGGCAGAGGTGAGGAGGCTCCCTGCTGGGAGTGCCACTCAATTAGCCTGATGACAGTAAAAAGCCCCGTCAGCTCCCACAGTGACCTGGGAGTGTGAGTGTGCCAGTGTGTGTGTGTGTGTGTGTGTGTGTGTGTGTGTGTGTGCGAGAATGAGTGGAGGGGAGAGGAAGAGAGAAAGAGAGAGAGAGAGCAAGCGAGAGAGAGGGAGAGCGAGAGAGAGAGCGAGAGAGAGAGTGAGAAGGACTAAGGGAAAAAGTGTGTGAGAGAAATAATGCATACATATAGGTGTGTCTGTGTGTGTGTGTGAGAGAAAGGGAGAGAGAGAAAAAGAGAGAGTGTGTGTGTGTGTGTGGTTAAGCATTTGCTTTGAGTGCTGTATGCGTCAGGGTGTTTTACTGCTGTGATTTCTCTCACAGGCTCTGGACTTGGCTGCATTTACGTGCCGTGCACAGGCTGTGTGAGTGTGTGTGTGTGTGTGTATGTGTACGCGAGTAGGCTTGAGTGCGTGTGTGTGTGTGTGTACGTGAGTAAGCTTGTGTGGTTGTGTGTGTGTGTGTTTGTGTGTGTACGTGAGTAGGCGTGTGTGTGTGTGTGTGTGTTTAGGGGCTGTGCACAGGCACAGTAAAGCAGTGAGCCCTGACAAGCATGAACTGCTTACACATCCCTTCTGTGCCTGAGGCGATAGCAACAGCAGCGCTAGCAACAGCAGCACACAGCATCAGCACCACAGCATCACACAGCATCAGCACCACAGCAGCATCAGCACCACAGCATCACACAGCATCAGCACCACAGCAGCATCAGCACCACAGCATCAGCACCACAGCAGCATCAGCACCACAGCAGCACAAGCAGCACGCAGCAGCAGACAGGATCAGCACCACAGCAGCACAAGCAGCACCACAGCATGAGCACCACAGCATGAGCACCACAGCATGAGCACCACAGCAGCATCAGCACCACAGCAGCATCAGCACCACAGCATTAGCACCACAGCACACAGCAGCACAGCAGCATCAGCACCACAGC
Organism: Setipinna tenuifilis; assembly: GCA_030347295.1. Lineage (NCBI taxonomy): Eukaryota > Metazoa > Chordata > Actinopteri > Clupeiformes > Engraulidae > Setipinna > Setipinna tenuifilis. The sequence continues at coordinate 20,122,962 of CM059286.1, forward strand.
ATTAGCACCACAGCACACAGCAGCACACAGCAGCACACAGGATCAGCACCACAGCAGAAACACCACACCATCAGCACCACAGCAGCCCAAGCAACACACAGCAGCACACAGGATCAGCACCACAGCATCTGCACCACAGCAGCACACAGGATCAGCACCACAGCATCTGCACCACAGCATCAGCACCACAGCATCAGCACCACAGCAGCATCACCACAGCATCTGCACCACAGCATCAGCACCACAGCAGCATCAGCACCACAGCAGCATCAGCACCACTGGCTTGTTATTATAATCTGAGTTAATCTGGAATTGCAGAAGGAGGGTCTACTGTCGGAAGATGTAGTCCTGCATGCTTTTATTGTTATTATTATTGTTGTTGTTGCTGTTGTTATTATCAACATCATCATTACCATTATTACTGTTATTATTACCCGAGGAGAAGCAGGGTCTTCTGAGGGAAGGCGTACTCCTGCAGACTTTTATTATTATTGTTATTATTAGTAATAGTAGTATTATTACTGTCATAATTATTATTACCCGAGGAGCAGGAGGGTCTTCTGAGGGAAGGCGTACTCCTGCAGGCTCTGGCTGTTGGCGGTCTGCTCCACGCCCACGACGCAGTAGCCCTCCTCCCTCTTGGCCTGCAGGAAGCTCGACAGCTCACACGGCTTCACCTGGGAGGAGCAGAGAAATGGACAGATGCATGCTGGGACATTTAGTGGAGACACCTCACACACACTCACACATATATACACACACACACACACACACACACACACACACACACACAGTCCCTTTCTTGAGATTGGTTTGACTGCATTTGTCAATATTGCACCTGTACACCAAAGGATGATTTTAGTCCCTGGGAGTTTCAGGGGTGGCCTCTCTTTCACACACACACTCTCACACACTCTCAGACACACACACACACATATGCCCCTGGGAGAGCCTCACACACTTGCGCCACAGGTCATCCACTCAGCATCGTTACCAATGCAGGAGGTGTGTGTGTGTGTGTGTGTGTGTGTGTGTGTGTGTGTGTGTGTGAGGTACTGTCCCCCATAGACCATCCACTGAGCATTCGTTACCACAGTGTGTCTCTCGCCCCACGCCATTAGATGAAGATATACTGAAATGACGATCCTACTGCCTTTACACCTGCTGTGGGACTGTGCTGCGTGTGCTTATGGGGGCCGTACTGTACAACGCAGACCGCCCAGAGGGCAATAATTTAGCATGAGAACCAGTGGAGGACAATTCAGAGGGGGGCTGTCTCTCTCTCTCTCTCTTTTTCTTTCTCTTTTTTTCTCTTTCTCTCTCTCTCCATATAAAAATGCTCTTTTATTCCACGAAATACAAGACTAGGGAATGTAAACTAGGGCTATACTATAACTATACTTTACACTTTCAGAATGTAAAACTAGGGCTGTATGATATTATGATTCAGCCTAGAAAGATGGGAATTGAGGAGAGTTATATCCAGTCCTAGTGGATTTAAATGGCAGCCTGATGCTGTACCATAGGAGTGTAATTGTACACTATCCGCATCTGTGGTGAATGGGAGCTACATGGACAAAGTGTGTGTGTGTGTGTGTGTGTGTGTGTGTGTGTGTGTGTGTGTGTGTGTGTGTGTGTGTGTGTCACCTCCATCATTGGGAGCCATAGTTCTGAGAAGACACTGAGTTCCAGGAACTGCTTGTGTGTGTGTGTGTGTGTGTGTGTGTGTGTCTCACCTCCATGATTGGGAGCCATAGTTCTGAGGAGACGCTGAGGGCCTGGAACTGCTTGTCGTTGACGTGTCGGAGGCTGTCCAGCACCAGCCCACTGGCACCAAAGATCTCACAGGTACGGCACAGCCCTGCACACACACACACACACACACACACACACACATTAACATGCACCCTCATGACAGCCACATCAATGCGCACACACACATTAACACACAAACTCAGGGCAGTCCTGCACTTGCATTCACACACAAACACACGCCAGCCTCGCACAGACGCATTCAAACACACACACACACACACACACTCTCACACACACACACACACACACACACACACACACTTATGCCCTCTGCCACATGGACGTTTGGTTAGAACAGAAGCGTGTGTGTGTGCGTTTGCGTGTGTGTGTGTGTATGTGCGTGCAGGGGTTTTTGCTCTTGTGCAATTTCTAACAGAAGCGAATCAAACAGTAGCGCCTGTTCTCCGTGTGTGTGTGTGTGTGTGTGTGTCGTCTCTAAGCAGAGCCAAGCAGAGGCAACGTGGACACACACACAGGCCATGACAATTGGGTGACAATCAGTGACGATGACGCAGCCAGCACCACCACCACCGCCGCCAGTGCCAGTGCCCATTCTGAGGGACACGCTGCAGGACAAAAAAGCAGCCCACCGAGAACGGTCACTCGAGCAGCGGCGCTGGGCACAATAACTCATTTCGCTCTTTTCATTTTTTGGGGAACACCCGCCTGGGGAGTCAATATTGGCTCTTCTAATGGCCCCCTCTCGGAAATAAAAGCACATGCGCCCCCCCCGCCTGCCCAGATCATAGCAACTCACTGATAGGCCCCCAGCTGGGCCCAGGCTGGTCCTTTCATGACAGATGGCCGTCTGTGTTTGTTTAAGCCGCAGGACTGATTGAAAGTATTGCACATGCACACACACACACACACACACACACCCTGACTGAAGTGGTGTTTGCCCAGTGAAAGTGGCACATCACCTCAACGTAGCAACCGAACCAGCCAGATGCCCTTGACTCATGAAACAGCAGCAGACCTCGCAGCAGACCTCACAGACAGACAGACAGACAGACAGACAGACAGACACACACACACACACACACACACACTCACACTCACACTCACACTCACACTCACACTCACACTCACACTCACACTCACACTCACACACGCCCTTGACTGATGAAACAGAACCAGACCTCGGTCACAGACACATGCATGCACACACGCACACACACACACACACACACACGTCCTTGTCTCAAGAAACAGCAGCAGACCTGGGTCACAGACAAGCTGGTCGGCCCACACAAACGCACACACACAGACACACTTACACACACACACACAGTACACATATACTTGACTCATGAAACAGTACCAGATCTCAGTCACAGATAAGCTGGTCAGCCTACACACGCACACATGTATGCACACGCGCGCGCACACACACACACACACACACACCACACACCACACACCACACACCACACACCACACACCACACACCACACACCACACACCACACACCACACACACACACACACACACACACACACACACACACAGACAGACACACGCACAGACACTTCTGGTCATCCGAAACAAAGCTCCTCTTGACCCACCTCCTTGCTCTCCTGGATGCTGCTAGGATACAGACTGATGCCTAATGTGTATTCACATCCACCTCAACCAGTCTTCAGTGGCAAATCAGTCCAGTTTGAATAAAGTCATAAAGGTCACAAGATTTACGTTTTCCAATCTGTGCAGGGCTTTGCCCACATTTTCCACTGAGATCTTAAAAGGATATGACCCTGAAACTGTGATATCTGTGAATACAGATGAGCACAGCCGTGCTTCTCTCTAGGACATAAAAAAGCTGCATTAACTGCCCATGATAACGTTCACTAAGGTTCATCAGGTTGCTTCCATCTTTATGATTTCGAAGTCGGCAGTTCATAACGACAACGTCAAGTCGCAGACACTGGGGTCAACAAAGCTACAGACTGGTAGAGGGCGAAAACGACTCTCCACTAACCAGGATTACCCAGTCTGAAAGCACTGCATCTTTCTTTTCTGCAAATAAATGCCCTAAATGACAATATTTTTATACATTTGGAATTTGGCAAAAAATGTTGTCAGTTTATAGAATAAAACAAAAATGTGCACTTTACTCACACATAAATATGGTCTCTTAATTTTTTCCAGAGCTACGAGGCTGGTGAAGACAGAGACTCAGTGGCGTACTGTACTGTACTGTACGTATATAAATGTGATGTAGTACCTCCAAGGTTGGTGGGCTTGTCGATGAGCGAGGCGACCACCAGGAGGGCGCTAGTGAGTTTGCCCAGGCGCAGCGCCCTCTGCTGGGCAGCCAGGTGTGGCTCCTGCTCCAGGAAACTCAGACGCCACGCCGTGATCTTCTTCTGCACCTCCTCCCAGCGCTCCTCCTGCTCCAGCTCGCCTGCGCAGGTACACACACACACAAAGACACGGACACACACACACAAACACACAGAAACACACACACACACACACCCACAGACAGCCATTTAATGCATGAGTGAGAAAGTTACTCATACGCAACAGCAAACTACTATAATTCCAGCACAACATTCCCATATGTGCACTAACACACACACAGCCCCCCCCCCCCCCCCCCCCCACACACACACACACACTCACATATGTGCATTGCCTGTTTGTGTTTGCTTCCACCAAGCTGCTTCACTGAGACACACACACACACACACCTACAGTATGCTAATTCTCAGGGGTTACCAGTCAGTTCAAGGGGAAAACAACAATGTCTCAAACAATAAAAAATACTGCTGCAAAACATTGCAATGTCTACAGGTTGCCACTACTACCTGATGCTCTCTGCTGCCACCTGCTGGCCATACCTCTGTCCTGCTGGATCCAGTCTCCGGGCTGCATGCGGGCAAGGTCCAGCCCGGGGTTCCTCACGGGCAGCGACGAGTCCGCTGAGAATACGGCCATCTTCTCAAACTTCCACGCAGGGATCCACTCGTCATCGGCCAGGTCGGACAGGCGGGGGAATGTGTAAAAGATGGTCTGCGACACACACACACACATATAAATATACATAGACACATACACACATACACACACACACAATACAGCAGATAAGAAGGGAGTGTGAATGTCCTGAGGAAATGGGGGAGTGGGAACTGCTTATGTCACCAAAAAAATAGATCCCCTCCTAAACCGCCCCCAAGAATAACACCCACGGAGAAAGACAACATTAATGCAATATTAGCAGCAGTGTCAGCTACATCCATGCTATAGTCCTTCAGTAGGTGGAACACACACACACATCTACCTCACCTCCACACTGTAGTCCTTCAGTGGGT
>CM059286.1:20133090-20135590 GCA_030347295.1 Setipinna tenuifilis
GGAAGACAGAGAGAGAGAGGAGGGAAAGAGGGAGAGAGAGAGTGAGGAAGGGGGAGACAGAGAGAGAGGCGAAGAGAAAGCGAGAGAGGAGGGGATGGGGGCGAAGAGAGAGAGAGAGAAAAAAAGAGAGAGAGAGAAAGGGAGGGAGGGGGAGACAGACAGACAGACAGAAAGACAGAGAGAGAAAGAGAGAGATGAGGGGATGGGGGTGAAGAGAGAGAAAGAGAGAGAGAGAGATGGAGGGGGAGACAGGCAGACAGAGAGAAAGAGAGATGGAGAGAGAGAGGAGGGGAGGGGAGGGAGAGAGAGAAAGAGAGAGAGAGGATGTAGAAAGAGAGGAAGGGGGAGACAGAGAGAAAAAAGGGAGAGAGAGGAGGGAGAAAGAGAGGGAGGCGGGACACAGACAGACAGAGAGAAAGGCAGAGAGAGGGGTAGAGGTAGAGAGAGAGAGAGACGGGGGAAACATGAACATCTGTCTCACCCTCTGGAGTTTGGGCAGCAGCAGCAGCAGGCTCTGCCACACCCTGTTCCTGGTGCGGTGCTGCAGAGAGTTGCTATAGTAACGCGCTTTAGATTGGGCTATCCCTCTATCCTTTGGCGGGAAGAGAGAGAAGAAAGGAGAGAAGAAAGGGGCTTTAGGGAAGATCATGCAGGTAGAGATATTCACACAACTAAAGAAATGCTGACTACACACTCTTTAATGTGCATTATATAACCACCCCCCCCCCCCCACACACACACACACGCGCATGCACAAGCACATACACACTCACAGGACAGCTAGTACTGGTTCTCCATGTAAGTCCACTACAGTACACCTTTTGTATTTCCAGATTTACACACACACACACACACACACACACACACACACACACACACGAGAGCCAGTGGTCCCCCATATAAGTGCCCACCTTCTCTACTCTCTCTCACACACGCACGCACGCACACACGCACACACACACACACACCTTCTCTATGAGTCGCAGCGCGAGCTCCTCCATGAGTTGCCGGTGCAGCTGATTGGTGGGCTGGAGGCGGCTGAGGAAGGCCAGCACACACACACGCGGGAACTGCTCGTCTCTGTTATCACTGGCCAATCAGAAGAGAGAACAGGGTCATACTTTATTTGCATAGCGCAGAGGGAACTGCTCATTTCGGTCATCACTGGCCAATCAGGAGAGAGAACAGGGTCACACTTTATTTTCTTAGGCCAGAGAGAACTGTTCGTCTCTGTTACCGCTGGCCAATCAGGAGAGAGAACAGGGTCGTGCTTTATGTGCATAGGCCATAGGGAACTGCTCGTCTCGGTTATCGCCGTCCATGAGGGAGAGAGTAGAGGGTCACACAAACAGACCAGTGATTTCTTTGAGAGACTTTATTATACCTTTGCTGCACATTATCAGCACCTGGGTCACAAGGCTGTGTGCAGGTTTTTCTTTGAGTTTTAAGACCAGTAGATGGCTCTATAGACTATCTACAGATGATACGACTGTTAACAAAACACTTGTTGAAACTCTGTCATGTTAAGGTTAGGATTAGGGGTTGGGTTTAATTAAGGTGATAAGTCAGTTGTATTTGCTACCTGGCTCATCTGGTTATAGCTTCATTGGCTACCTGGAATAGCCTACCTGATTAAAGCTACACTGGCCACCTGCAGTGGCCTACCTGGTGATACTTACATTGGCTACCTGGTGTGGCTTACCTGGTGATACTGTACCTACGTTGGCTACCTGCAGTGACCTACCTGGTGAAGGCCACGTTGGCTACCTGTAGTGGCTTACCTGGTTAAAGCTACATTAGCTAGCTGGAGAGTCTCACTTGGTGATGGCTACGTTGGCTACCTGGAGTGTCTCACCTGGTGATGGCTACCATGGCTACCTGCAGTGGCTTACCTGGTAATGGCTACAGTGCCTACCTGGAGTGTCACCTGTCGCCTGGTTAAAGCTATGGTAGCTAACTGGTGTGTCTCACCTGGTGATGGCCACGTTGGCAGCACACTGGTCCCCAAGCTGCTCGACATACATCTGGACCTCCTGTATCAGCCTGTGGAGAAGTGCTCAATGTCAGTATGGCACCATCAGGGCAGAAGGTCAGGTGAGGTAAGATGAGAGGAGGAGAACACAGAAGAAGAGAGAAGAGGAGAGGAAAGGAGAGAGAAAAGAAATGGAGGGGAGAGGAGAGAAAAGAAGACAAGAGAGGAGAGGAAAGGAGAGGAGAAGAGGGGAGAGGGAAAGGAGAGAGGACAAGAGGAGAGAAGAAGAAATGTGAAGAGAAGAGAAATAAAAGAGGAGAAGGAGAGAGGAAAGGAGAGAAGAGAAGAAGAGAAGAGGTAAGGAGAGAAGAGAAAACAGGAGAGGAGGGGAGAGGAAAGGATAGAAGAGACGCGAGGAGAGGTTAAGGCCTCCAATCACCTCTGGTCCCTGCGGAACACGGGTCCATGCAGGCACGCCTTTGTCAGGATGTCCAGGTGTGAGAGAGCGCTGCAGAAGCGCCCACTGTC
>CM059286.1:20140590-20278090 GCA_030347295.1 Setipinna tenuifilis
CTGTGGGGAGTAGAGTTAGCCTGTTAAATCAGCCGCACGTACTTCACTTCATTTTCTACAGAGGGTCTGGCTGCGGTTTTACTGACATGGTTGTCTTAGGCAGCATTCTTGCCTGACTAATCAGTGAACAGGAGTGAGCATTTTAAACAGAGTACTACAGAGGAAGAAATGTTTGATGATTGGTCAGGCAAGATTCTGCCTGAGGCAACCATGTCAATGAAACCACAGCCAGACCCTCTGTACGAAATGAAGTACGAGGGGCTGGTATACCAGGCTAGAGTAGAGTCACAGAAATACTCACTATACGCATTGTGCTGACATTTCGGCCACATATTTATCTGTTATTTTTGCATTTTCACATTATTTTGGTACTGTGACAACCGACGATACCTCCTCCTCTCCCTGGTTGCTCTGCCTGTCTCAGGCACTCACCTGCACTGGCCGGCACGGTAAGGAAAGCGTGCAGCCGATGCCGGATGTAGGTCTCCAGTGAGCCCACACCTGTGGCTGCGCTGCCCAGCTCTCCCTCCTGTGGAGTCACAGCGTCCGATCTCCCCACGGCCGGCTTGAATGCACGCTCATTCTTCACAAACCACTCACAGACCTGTGAGAGTGCATTCAAAGTAGCACGTTAAGACAAGAAAAATAAGGTGGAAAACAAAACAGAGGGAGCAGCAGGGAGTTTTTGACATGATTATGTTATGCTGTGTTTACGTGAGAGGACATACACAGGGTTTCATGCAGTTATTTATTTTTAATTAATTAATAAATTTGCCATATTGAAACGCCTCCACCTCGGTCCACAGAGCTGTCCCTCGACACAGAGACTCCTCGGGGCGAAAGTGAACCAGGAAGTTAAAGACCTCCTCCAGAGTCACTGATTGCTGGGGAAAACAGACAAACGGATTCCTTGAGCCATTAAAAGGATGCAAGAAAATTTGCAGCCTTCAAGAGGCTAAATTAGAAATGAATAAGGTGCACAAATATCTTGTGTTTTCCCTAAACTTCACAGTCACAGTTAAACTATGCATTGTAAGCTAGCGACTCACTTTCCTGCTTTTCCCCAGTTTACTGTGGACACCTTTTTTATTAAAGTACACATTACACAGGTATTAGCTGTCAGACCCTGTTTGAGTAGAGATGATGCCATACCACATCAGTCAGGCAGAGGGCGCTATGCAGCAGGAAGCACTGGGCAGCACCTCTCAGCAGCACCTGGTGTGTGATCATGGTACAGCGGAGCACTTCCCTACAAAACACACCAACAGCCAGCAGAGAATGAACATGTGTTGTCAGACATTGAATTACCCCTATGGGATAATAGGGGGGGAGGGGGAGAAAACTTTTACATTTTACATGAATTACATTATTATGTTGGTATCCCCCAACCTTTGTCTCTTTGGGGGGTAATGGGTCATGATTTGGGGTACCCCCGTAATTCGAACCATGTGTGTTAACAACAATAACAATACCAATAACAACAACAATAATAATAATGTTAATAATAATAATAATAATAATAAAGCCTACCGTAGTGCCTGTAGGCCGTCGGGGCCCAGCAGGGGGCCAGCGGGGAGGGCAGCCAGGGCCTGAGAGAGGAAGAGCAAGGGGACGGCACACCAGTGGCGAGAGCCCAGCCTCTGGACCATCTGCAGCAACACGGCACCTACGAGACAGCACAGCCACAAGGATTGGCGATGGCACCAGTCACCAGCCGGTAAAATATAAAAACTGGCTGGTGTTATTTGTCTTTTGTTATTATTATACAAATGGCCCATAAAAATAGAAATACATATCTAGTGAAGTAATGCCAAATGTGTGCTTTGACAGAAGACTATCTGCACATGTAACAGAATATAATGTGTAGATTAGTGAGTGTGTGTTCAGAGAGGTAAGACAAATTGTTATTGACTATACCTTTACTCTCCTGGGGTAAACTGCCAAAGAAGTTCACCAAGAAAGCCTGCAGCTTTAGCCCGACATCGGGGCACTCCCCAATCATTTGATTGGCTGTCCTATAAATTTGACAAGGAAATTAACAAATAAAAGTTGTCAGAGCAGCATCGGCATTTAAATAACAAACCATAACACAAACCACATCAGGGACACCTAAAGCATCAACAGAATAAAAATGATTTATTTTCATTTTTCTAAAAAAAAGTCACTTTATAATACCAATGTCTCAGCAAAGTGCTTCAGCACTAAGGATTGACACTAAGGATCAGCATAAAAATCATCCTGATTTCCTTCATTAAGTCAAGAAAGTGTTCTTCTGACCTTTGGTAGAGAGAGCTCTCAGACAACACATCCATGAAGGGACCAACAATAAACTGGAAAAAAACAGAGCCGTGAGGGTAAGCATTATACAGAGGCATATGCAAGATTGAAAATTCTGGATAAAGTGTTTACATGTGCACAAAGCATGTGTCACAGCAGGGGTGAGCTTTAAAAATGTGGCAGGTAAGTCGAACATAAATCTCCTTCCTGCATCAATGTGTCTGAGCTCGTACCTTCCCTATCTCAGTAGCAGATGACATAGATGTCATGTGTTGTGTGTGGGGGGGAGGGAGGGGGAAGGGTTTTGCAGTGGAGTGCACTGAGAGTTCAATAAGGTGTCAGACAATACACCTGCACAGACATGAGTGAACTTTTTAACCAACCAAGTTGAAGTTCCATCACCACAGAGGCATTAGCTAGCTCTTTGCAGTTATGTGTGAGAGCAGGAAGGAGAAAGAGAGAAAGAGAGAGAGAGAAAGAGAGAGAGGGAGAGGGAGAGAGAGCAAAAGAGAGAAGGCCGTTGCACCTGAGTGAAGGTAATGGCGAAGACTCGAGAGAGAGAGAGAGAAACACAGAGAGAAAGCAAGAGATAGAGAGAGACAGAGAGAGACAGAGAGAGAGACCGAAAGACGGCTGTCCCACCTGAGAGAACGTAATGGCGAAGAGAGAGAGAGAGAGCGAAAGACAGAGATATAGAGAGAGACAGAGAGGGCCATCCCACCTGAGAGAAGGTGATGGCGAAGGCTGGACTCCTCAGCAGCTGCAGCTCCAGCAGGTGGTACACTCCCTCCCTCATCACAGCTTTGTTTTCACTGTGGAACATACGCTGGTACACACACAGCAACCAGGACGGATGCACCAGTGCAGCATCTGCAAAAGGGAGGCACACACGCACACACAGGCAGAGGGATTCCTGTGATAATCCCCAATCTAATTGTACATGTGTATAGTGTACATTATACATGCGTGTAGTGACAATAAAAGGCATTCTATTCTATTCTATTCTATAATGGGGTTGTACACAACAGAAGCACTACATAAGTATTACAGCTGCATGAAACTCACCGCTTTCCTTGACTGCTGTTGTCTCAATCAGTGCGTTGATGCGGTTGAGCACAGGGCGAACAACATGAATCTGAAAAAAAAGTTCCATATATGGATCATTTATTTTAAAGTGCAATTCCAGATTCAAATTATTTTAGTTTTGAACAAAAACTAGCAACAGGTACCTGATTTTCTTCCAGTGTTTCCATGACCAATACATAATCCTGCCAGAATGTCTGCAGTACTTGACTTTTAATCGGTATCCATCTGAAAAAACACATTTCTTCAAAAGGACGATTAGTAAGCATTTTTACCAACTGCAATTTTGTTACCATCTGCAATCTGGCAGAAGAATGACTTGACAAAGCAATGGAATATCAGGTAGCCTCGAACAGATTAACCTCTGTCTTGAAGCAGCCTTTTCTTTATCTGATTGTTTTCACACATTCCTGGACTCGTTGTTAAACATGAACAATAACCATCCAACTTTAGTGTGACACAACTTAGTAACATCTCACCTCCATCTGAGGATGCTAAAGAGCCCAACTCTGTGTTCTCCATTTCGGATAGAGCCACACACTTCTTCAACAGGTACAGACCCCGCTTGCGTGCCACGTTATCTCTGTGGGTAAGTCCCGACTGAATAATTGCCCAAAATGACTGTGACCATCTAGGGTCTGGGATGCCGTTAGTATGGTCGGTGGGAAATGACATTTCGCTAGGTGGAAAGAGATAGTCTGACACAGCAGTAAGGCAAAGTAGTGTCCGAGCTGTCACCGGGGCGTTCTTCTCCCTGTCGTGCCAAATGCATAGGTCCTGCCAGGTGCGTTGGAGGATGTCTCCTCTGTTTCTGTCATCAACACAGTGGAGAAGTGTAAACAAAACGCGCACCAAGATTTTTGACACTGCCGCATCATCTGACAGCACTTTAACTGCGGAGAGGATGCATGATGTCAACTTTACTAACAAGTCCAGGTCGCCTGGCAATGAAGGGAGCAGAACTGCCAGAACCTCTACTGCCACCTCCAAGTCAAACTGCCCTTTGCTTTGAGTGCCATCGTCCCCTTCCAAGCTCTGAAATACCAACAAGGTAATGACAGCAAGTTTCTCTACTTCCCTTGAGTCACGAAGGAGTGCTAGGCAACTGCTTAGTAAGCGACAGAGTGAATGGAGCATCTTTGCACCGGGTTCACTTTTATGTGAACCATTTTCTGAGATTTGTATTAACAGCGGTGTACATCTCTCCCAAATGAGAGCTCTTACTTTGGCCGACAATTCATTCCGATTCTCCCCAGAGCTTCTCGCATTAAGTGCTTCCAGCAATATTTGAACAGCCTCAACCCTCTCCAGATCTGGCCATGATTCTGCCGACCAGATCAACGAGTCTAAAATCGTATCTGAGTTTGGCCATTTCGCTACAACTTCATTTATCAAAAGAGAGGACATTCCGAACCATTAGACTACTACTTCTGCACGCTGCAGCCGAGTCCGCTGCTGAGACCCACGCTTTCCATAGAACACGACTTCCGGACACATCTCAGCAACTCTTCACCACACATGCGCAAACTGACGATTTTCAGTGACGTCAAAATTCTAAACGGGCCAGGTCCTGGTTGGTGAACTAGTCTTATTTGTGGGCTATCGCACCCTTCTCAAATCTGTACTAATGAGTGGTTTAATTTTAAACGAGGTTATATAGACTGGGTAGCTTGCCTAAATGAACTTATGTTAATCATTTGCTCAAAAGATAGCCTGATCTGTCCCATCAGTTAAATCATTTCCTGTATCCTGTATAAGTAATTTGTTTTAGGAATATAAGGACAGTCTGATGTTTGCCTTCCCTTTGGACAAATTCCATTCTGTCCTAATACACAAAGTAGTTTGGAGAAGTAGGCTAGGTTACATCAGTGATATGTGGGTTTTTACAATAGAACAGAATAGAATAAAATGCCTTTTATTGTCACTTTACACATGTACAATGTACACTATACACATGTAGCCTACATGTTTAAGATGTCTTGCAAAAACTCACTGTGTGCTCAGTATTATGGGGATTTCTTCTTGTTTGTCCTGTAAAGACATTTTCTGCCCTGGGAACATGAGATACTCAACTACCCTCAGAAAGCTTGAAGATCTCAGGAAGACTCGTGAGGCACAAGTCTTATTTTTCTGTTTGTGGAAAATTATGGTCACTGCCCTGGGACCAGATGAGACTAAACAGCCACAAGTAAAATCTTACAAAACAACGTCCACCCCTAGACCAGAGTAAACAGTCGACTCCCTTTTGGACAACTACTTTGCCCTGAGAACAGAAAAATATGGCTTCTACCCTGAGATCAGGAGGCATTCACCTGTCCTCAGATAAAATTATGGCCAATGATGGATGGTCTCTGCCCTGGAACCAGCTGAGACTAAGGAGCCACAAGGAAAATTCTACAAAACAACTTCTGCCCTCAGACCAGAGGAGAAAGTTGTTTCCCTTTTGTTCAACTACGCTGCCCTGAGAACAGAAACCAGATCAGACTAAAGAGCAATGAAGATAAGCCATATCTATCAATTAGAATACACTGCACTAAATAGCTATTGTTTTTTTGAGTATATGAGTACTGTAAAGCTTAATGCAATGTACAATACCAAGCTTTCTAGCTCACTAGATAAGCTTGACTAGCTTGCTTAGCTAACGCTTATGGTTAACATGTATGGACACAATGTTAATAGCACTAGCTCATTAATACTAAAAAGATGATGTTTTTCTGAATGATCTTGTTCTTTCACCGTTCTGTGATCAGAACTGCTACCAACAGCCACTGCAACATTTTAATGTAAGCTACAGCACTAGCTTGCTTCTGAAACAGTAGGCTGGCCTACCCTTGCAACCTGTGCCATTACACTATGGTTTTATTTAGGGCAGAAAAAAACACACATAACTGCACATGCAGTGCTCCATTTTGGAGAAAACCTCACCTTTTTTATTTTTGCAAACTTATTTTAAAAAGATAATCCATTCCTCTTGGCTGGGCAGGGTGTGAATTTTCAGCTAGCACAACTCTTCCCTTTTGCGATTGGTTGTCAGATTGAACCAAGCACAAGTGTTTCTGCCTTCAGGACATCTCCTGAAAATCCCTGCCTGTCAGGGTGGAAGTTGATCAGAGGTGAGCATGCTTTGGAGGAGGAGAATTGTGAATTGTCACACACATTCCCACATAATAATAATAATAATAATAATAATAATAATAAAATGGTACCTGTGGTAGTTATCGATTATCTAGACTTTAAAATGAATAGTTTCTGGTGTACATGTAAAAGGGAAGCTGGGAAAAGCACCTAACAACTCAGGGCTGAGTAATGAAACTATCGTGGAAAAGCTACGACAAGGGCCTTGCCCTCAGAACTCTGTTGTCGCTGTCTCGTCGTTGTACTCTTCTTGAATTCAGAATAACTCAATATGAAACAGTTGAACTTAAGTTGTTGACAATGACTCTTTATTCACTCAGCATACACAAGTGTACAGGCAAAACTACCCGAAATACACCAACATGTATTAGCAGAGTGAACCCACCGTGGCTAACCTCTGATACAAAACTGATCAGTTGGTGACCCGCAGGCAGATGAAGCCTTGAAGGCAGTCCTCAGGAAGTCACAATCTACCAGCTCGAAGCGTCTGCTTATATTCACTTTGAACTGCCCTTACAGTATCCTACGTTGCCTATTCTGAGTATTGAGGGCGGGGCGACTCAGTGCTTTGGCGTACATCATATTGGTGGATTTCCCCCCCCACCTATTTTATTAAATATTAACTACCTCCGATTAGGTCATGCTTATTCTTGCCTTGTTATTAGGGTCAGCCAACAGTGGGTTCGTCATGTTTGCACCATTTAGTTATTCCCCTTCCATCATCACATTTTTCGGTGCTTTTCCCAGTTGGTATGTTATTTGTTCAACCTGTCGAAGATTCCACGACATAACCAATAATAATCCCTAAAGCACTGATGTACTAAAGTGATGTACTCATGTCTTACTGTACTTTCATTTTTTTACCCCCTCAGGCTAAGTTCACAGCAGATGTGTGAAAAATGTGTGGGTTTGGGGACACAGTCTCATGGCGTTGGCCAGAAGGGTGGTGATGTTGCAGCAGTGATGTTGCTGCGGTGCTGCATCCTGCAGGGTGGTGGCAGCATGAAACCATAGTTTGAATTACAGGCTGTACAGTAACCCCAAGTACCTCCCAAAGAGACAAAGATATTAAGGTTGGAGGGTACTGATATATTAATGTAAGCAATGTAAAACATAAGACACAGTACCCCCCAATTATGGAGGGGTAATTCACACTGCATGAAAGCGTACCATGGAGGTATTATAGTAACTGGAGAAAGGGATGAAGTCAGTTTGGCATATCCAGTTTGACAGCTAATCAGTCTACAGCTTTGGTGGTGGCGAATCAAATCCATTGAAACAGACAGGTATGAATGGAACACTAAGCTTCCCGAAGCGACGTGAAGCGAAGTTCAGTGTTCCATCATGATGTAGGGAAAAAAATCCTTTCTGATGTGTATATGTAACTTTACACAAGTTCGGTCTATATTTACCCCTGTTCTCTTTTTGGTCTTGTCTGTGAGCACGATGCGTCAAGGAATGCATATTGTAAGCAGTAAGAGTCGAAATGATTATTTGCGGCGGTCATATGTGGTATGCCACCCTGGGTGTTTAGATAGGCCTACAGCTGTTGATGGCCGTCTCTTCTCCAGGAGTCAGGCACCCCTCACTGATTTAGGGGGGTCAGGTCAACCTTGTGGCGATACCACTCCTGTCTGTCGCCAGTGGAACCAGCCTTGCTTTCCTTGTTAAATGCTTGAGCAGTACAGTTGTAATTTTAGTGACATACCTAAAAGGAAATATAAACCTGTCGAAGGTATAAGAAGGCATGTCTTTGTATTGAGTCTTCTGATTGCGCCTGTTAGCGACAAGACGTGAGTCCCCGGTGCCGTGAATAAAGCCCTCCAAGAATTCTCACAAACTACCGACTTACCTGAATTTATTTGAACAAATCTCATATTCTGGGATCACAATGCCCTTTTGGATTTAAGGTTTCGTGGGGTTTGGGTAAAGGGAGACTCTCGACGAAAATTGATACCATACACAGTCTATTGTTGACACCCAGAGAAAGTTGACAGAACACAGATGCTTTTTGCGGATATGACGTTTTATAGCCATCCCTTGGATCTCGGCCCGGGTAAATGGAATGCACACGTTTTTCTGTCGAGGGACATCACTAATATTCAAAAATACAACAGCACGAGTGGAGTTGTATTTTTGGCAAAATAACTAAGGATGAACATTAACATCGACGTTTTTGTCACTTGTTGGCGTGAAACAGCTGGTTAGCTGGATGCTTTTCCGGGCGGAAGTCAGAGATAACACGCTAAGTCTTTAAGAATTGCTTGGTATGTTTGACGTAAATATTTCTTCGTCTTTTCTCCGATAATAAGCTACTTTAAAATGTGGTTAAGTGACCTACCAAGTAGTCGTTAACCTGATACAAGAGCTAGTCAGCTCTTACTAACAGGTTCACAAGTAAGATGCCTTTGGGCCAATTAAACCTGGTTTACCATCACTTAACCACATTTGTATACCAGCAGCTTATAGTAGCGCTAGTAATTGTTTAGTATTACGTGTTGAAGGGCATCCCCTAACGCGTTTCTCCCATGTCCCATCCCCATCAGCTCCGACAGAAGCTAGCCATTATGGAGTTGTCGAACCGCAGCAGCCGAAGTACCCCGTGTCGCCTTACTGAGGTGAGCCGGACAATAACACCTTTAACTTTTCCAGTAGTTCTGGATGCTCTTTGAAACCAGGCTTCAAATTTTAGGCATAGGCGGAGGTGTGCCATTGTGCAGTATCAAACCAGGAATACGGTCGTTGTTCAGATCCTTTTCTGTGTATTTAACACTTCTTATGATATTTTAGAAAATAAGTGCTTGACTTGTAAATGACTCCCATGGATGTTAATGTCCTTATGATTGTATAATGTAGCCATTTGCCACAAAAACTGTTGTGTGGAATGAAATAATGTAATGCCAACAACCCAAATCTGAACCGTGGCTTAAATCCTGTTTTGGTCAGGTCCTTGAACAGCGGCAAAAGTTGAGGACAATAAGAGGTTTTCACCTGAAGAAGACACAACTCTTTGCTAAGGTTCTGGTGCATACCGAACAGCAGCTAAGTAGGTCACTTGTGATATGGGAAAAAGCTTATGGTTTACAATGAGATAAGACAAGTCAGTGTCCTCTCTACCTCCCTGTATGCCCCTCTACCTATCTGTGTTCGCCCGTTTGTCCTTCTACATGTCTGCGTTTGTCTGTCCTACGTGTGTCCCTCCCGTCTGCTAGCCTGTCCCTCTACCCGCCTGTCTGTCTCTCTACCTGCATGTTGTCTGTCTGTCCACCTGTGAATACTTGTGTCTGTGTAGGCATGTTTGCCTGTGTGTTTGTCCCCCTTCTTGCCTGTCTCTCTACATGTGTCCCTCCTGTCTGTCCCTCTCTCCGTCTCCCTGTAAGGTCTTTGTGGTGTTTAAACACAGTTAAGTGTGTGATGTGTGTGGCCCCAAGCAGCCAGAGGTGTCCAGCATACAACATACAAAAAAGCAGTCAGTTTTGAAACTGGTAACCCATGACATACATACCTGCAGACACAAAATAGCAAAATGCTTGAGTATGAGTAAGTAGAACCAGACAGGCACATTGTATAGTCACAGTTATACCTTTATTTTTACGTTAAGCAGTCTACTTCAAATGATAACCAGTGTCATACATACTGCTCCGAAAATTACAATTAAAGTAGTGAAACCCAACAGTCACATTACATAGACAGCTTGTGGAACCAGACAGACACACCCGAAGTTATCAATAGAACAGTCAGGTTGGTTGATTGGGTGGAAGAGGTAGCCTACAAAATACAAAACACACTCTACCTAGAAATTGGTGACAAAAACAAAGTAGAAATTAGAACATAAAATGACACAGCCAGACTGGTAGCTCAGACTTTCATCTTGGACCTCTGCAAACGTACATGTTTGATCCGATTGACTCCCCACATGGCTGTAAGGACATCGCTGGCTGCTGGGCAACATAGTTGAATGGTAGTTTGCATGTCCTTACGGTGGTGTGTGGACTAAGGGTTTAACAGTGACCAGCATCATCTGGACTCATTGTCACCCCCACCTCTGGGGTTGCTTATTGTATTCAACAAGTAGGAATCGGACCAAAAGAACTAAGGCATGTATATTTACCCCTCTGTCCCTCCAACCTGGCTGCTCACCTGCAGGAGACCTGGCGGTGGAGAGGACCTTTTGGTCGTCCCACGTAGAGCCGCGGCGACAGGTGCTCACTATGGCGCTGGAGACAGTCCAGAAACAGCTTTCGGCCCTGTACCAGGCAGACGACTCTGCCAGGGCCCAGCTCTGTGCCCTGCAGCGGGAGGCCATGTCTCTGGGCCTCCCGCCTCAGTTACACCCCTGGAACTCAGATGCCGACATCCTGCTGGCTGACTCCTCACAGCATGACATCCCCACAGCACAGTCCACACTGACACACACAGTTAGGTAAGTACATCTTAAATGTGGGCTTAGAGGTTATTTGTGCAACAGTGAATATTTTATTCATGACCCTGATGCAGCCAGATAAGGACATCGTAATTATGGGTTTAGATGTGTAATCTGTGAACTAATATGGAATGTCTGTTTGTAGGCCTCCGTCTGAGACATGCACCAGCATCACGTCTGTTCAGGTGAGTCTGTAACTTCACAACACAGCCAGAGTCCACTAATAGCAAATTTTAGTTTAGTCACCTGCACCTTTGCAAGTGTCACTACACTCTACGTGTCGGAGCTTTTTTTTTTTTCCCTCATATTTGTTGCATTGCTGTGGATCCGCGTTTGGATATGAAGCTCCTCACAGCAACATCCTATAGCTTATACCTGGGGCTTGAATAAACGCCACAGTAAGACAGCCCGGTCCCTTCGGTTCAGTGATCAATCAACAGATTGATCGATAAATGCAAGGAACGCCTCTCTGTGTGTGTGTGGGCGCGTGTGGGTGTGTGTCTGTGACGGCATAACTCTTGAACCATTCATTCCACTGAGCTCAAATTTGGTAGGTGTCTTGCTAATGGCATGAGTCAATACAGCACCAAGTTTGATGTTGTTAGTGCTACAGATGCCAAATATACTGTATTTGTAAAACAAACTTTAATTTTCTTTTGTCTGTCATACTGGGCCCCATAGCCACTCCCCCTTACCCAACACAGCTGCATCAACGGGCTCTGCACTAGTTTATAGTTATGACTGAAGACCATTGCACAGTTCTGCCCTACAAAGCCAAAAGGCAGTGTTTCCACATTTTGGTACATTTAGACAGGAAATTCACTTTATAACACTTAACTTGACTTGTGACTAAATCACTTGCTTTCTCCTATTTAAAAAAAGTACATGAGAGCATCACCACTATTATACCTAGAACATGTAACTAGGAGTCAGATTCGCTTCACCTCGATTGGTGCTCACAGTCCAGGACACTGTTCAATATTCTGGAAGAAGGAGCAAGACCGTTGACTCTGAAGAAGACGCAGTGCCGTCGAAACGTCAGTCTTATTGTTTCTGCACCATTAAAAACATCATAAACGGAGTGCTCCGGTCTTGCTCCTTCTTCCAGAATATTATACCTAGAACATGTTGTGCTGGGCAGTGTGACAACTTAAAAGGCATTTTTCTCAGTTTCTGTGTTCACACAGTTACTGCTAAGCTGTTTCCTCATCTTCTGTTGCTCTTTCTAAACATCACTTGCTGGATGCCCCCTTTTTTTAGTTGTCTGTTGTCTGCTGCACACAAATTGTACAAAAGATAAGCTCACATGAAATGCATAAATATCTTTAAATATGAGTAGAAATAAACTCACAAGATCAGAAAGGCAGCAGCCTCACAGGGAAGATCCACCATGAGTCTGTACGTGCACACCGACGCACACAAGTACACAAATTCACTGGTCAGGTGATAAGGTGCAGGTGGAGAAATGGGGTTGTGGCCCACTGTGAGGGAGGGCTAATCAGGGCCAGGTGGAAACAGGTGGCTGGACCTCACCATGCTAGTGGGATTGTTTGAAATGACGGGCTGGCTGAGCTAGTCAGCTAGTTTGGCTACACCAGTGTTTTTTTTCCCCAAGTAACTCTTGTGTGAATCCTCAAGTGGTCCTCTTCTGTATTCATGGATTAGCTTAAAGAATGATGCCAGTTTCAGTTGGGTTGATTTTAATGACAAATTTCACTGTGGTTCTGATGGAATAAAGTGCATAGAGTGCAAGTGGGGTTATTCTGCTAACTAACTAATTCATTAATTATTTAATTGCTTGTGTGTGTGTGTGTGTGTTTGTTTGTAATTCAGAAGCCAAAGAAAACACGGGCCCAGAAGAAGGTACAGAAGGCAAAGGAGGTCGAACAGCGGTGCAGAAGCTGGCAACAGTTTCTGTGCAAGGACAAGCAGGGCCAGGTTAGTTGTGTTGTTGCTGGCAAAATCTTTCAGTCATCCAGAGATGGTTTTTAGCTCAGGCACATGACAAGGTGTTCATGGTGGTCTTTCCTTGATCTCTCTCTGGTGATCGTTGTGTGGTGGTTGGTGTCCAAATTTCATTAGTCGGAGCAGTGGCAAGTCAATTATGCATATCAGTATCCATATGGACATACAGTGGTGGAAAGGCTCGTGCATACCAAGAATATGCCATGTCTACACACGAGACACAAGCACTGGTGATTATCTACAGACTATCTGTTGTTGGGATGCCGTGAAATGATGTTTTGTGTAAGAACGCTGTAAAATTCCCCTCTGTGTTTTTGCCCTGAGACACTGTCTTATGTCTTCAGCATACTTTGTGTAATTTGACAGAGATGCTTTTCCATAACCTTGTGTGACTTACTTAATGAAAACATTTGATCATAAAAAAAGAATGCTGTAAAATGATGTTCACAGATCAGTCATGAACGGTCATTTAACCTAACCACACGCAGGTCTGCCAAAAGAGTCGTCTGTAGTTATACCGAGGGGCAATCTACAGTGGGCCATGTCCCCAAATGCACTGTTGATTACCCATACCAGTATGAGTCCATGCAGGAGGCAGACCTTGAGGTTCATCAGAGCCACAGATAGAATAAGACACTATGTAACGCTCTTACTTTGAATGGTCACACTCATACCATATTCACAGAGCTCTGCAGTTCTCAGTCAAACAGAGGTCGGGTTCTGGTAATTATTCAACACAAGGACATGTAAAACAGATTAAGATTAGGGAATTAGACAGGTAACCGCAGGCACACGCAACATACCTTGGTCATTTACATTTAGGAGTTCATTATGAGGTAAAGAACAATTAACTCATGCTCATTCTTTGCAGGTGGATGAGGCCAAGAAGCCAATACAGGTGCCAAAGCTCCCAGTCGGCACAGTGAGCCCCGGATCAAGCAAAAACATAAGTGTGAAGAAGACTGTCAAATCCAATGTTGCCCGCAAGAGCAAGGTAGGACCTCTAGGAAAAGTGCTGAAAGTGTAGCTGTGTTGCAGAAAATGAAGTTACAGTAAATCCTTGAGACTTTGATGACAAGGTGCAGAAGGGGGTGAGAACATGTGATGGAACTGTGGTAACATTGCTGTGAAACCGTTGACCCTTGTTTTGATTTTCTTCCTACAAATACCCTATCTTTGTTTATTTTAAAAATAACAATAATGACAATGGAAACAAAAAGAAAACACAAAAAAGTTTATTAATGGATGCGTCATACTTTCACTGTATGATGTTTATGTCGAGGATTAATCCTTTGTCCTTTGCTCTGTCAGCGATAAACTTCCCTGTTTCTCTGCCCTCTAGTGGAGGTCAGTCGGTGGTGCGGAGGGGTCTCCTGAGGAAGAAGAAGAAGAGGAAGAAGAGGAAGAAGAAGACAACACCTCTGAGGCCATGTGCGCTGCTCTGAATAAGGGAATTGTGCTCAGAGTCCCTAAACAGGATCTCGATGCAGCCAGTGATTTGGCAGTCAAGGAGAACAAGGCAGGTTATGTTTGGACAGTAATGGATGCTTAAGTGTCGGTTACAGTGTCTTGCAGAATGCATTCTCTGCTGTCTGTAGCTAACAGCTGCCTATTGTGAGGTACTTAAATGTACAAAGAGAACAGTGAGTGCTGTGTTCAGTTTCTCACTTAGCTGGTCCCATGGCATGTATTGTTGTGTTTGTAGGACCTTGACCTTGGTAGCCTGAGGACTGTTGTGGAGGGGGTGGAGAAGCAGCTGCGCTTCAGTGCAGACGATGTGCTGACGAAGGCCACCATGCTGGTTGGGGATAAAGTTCAGTTTAAGATGTCCACCAACCCAAAGACCAAGGCACAGTGTGCCATCAGCGTGGAGATCCTGGCAGACACGTTCTTGTGTGCAGACACAAAGGAGAAACGCACATCAGTGAGTCTTCATGTTCACATATTAAATTCCTTTGGGATAAAGTATCTCTACTCTACTACTACACATATGCTGATGCCTAGTCTATGACTTTACACTACATCACTACATGTTGGTTGGATATACTCTGTAAATGTGCTGCAAGCATGGTTGTTGGAGAAAAAAAACTTTTGCATACAAATGGAGCCTATTTTTTTTTATCAGGGTGTGGTGCTTGGCTTGGGAAACTCTTTCGGATACATCAAGTGCCCTCAGGACCCCAAATTGGTCTTTGACGTTTGTGAGGTGATGGAGGAAAAAAAGCTCTCAGTCTCTGAGGAGGTGGAGTTCACTATTGTGCCGGTATGATTCTTTTTTCTTTTTTTTTGTTAACCTATATTGTTTTAAATGTGTTATCATTAATAGCTGGTTGTTTTGATCTGTCATTAGTGTGACCTTGAGTTGACAGACCCTGTGTAGATAGCACCAGGGTAGCATAAGTTTGACGTAATCTTGATGTCTGCAGAACATGGTAGCTGGAATGGGCCACCAAGCCATACGGATCAGGAGGTTCACAGAACCCGTGTTGACCCCAGAGGTTGCACTCGATGGGCCAACATCGACTGAGGAAGAGAAGGTGCAGCAAAGACTTTCATTTGTTTCAAATTCTATTTAGGGAAAGTACACCATGACTTCATAATTTCTTTTCAAGATGCAGATTGCCTCAACAAAATTTGTCATGATGGAAACCATTGTTCATTGCAATTCCCTGCTCTAATTTCATGGACAATATTTTCAAATAATCAGATTGTCAGTTCAGATTATTAGCAGATGTAGCCTTTACATTACTGAACTGTGGCATCTTTTGATTAAGATCTTTTAAGCCTTGGGAGATGTGCAAGAATGTTTTTCTTTAACAGATTTGTGTGAACACACAGACCATACACACAGTTATGGATGATGGCCTCATGAGTGGAATTACACCTCTTGTCCTTAGAAGGACGAGGCATAAGAATGAAAACGTACCATCTGCTATACCTGTTGATATCATGTGCACCTTCCCCTGTCCACAGAAAAAGGCTGAAGTAAAACTCAATTCGGACACCTTGAAACTAGTGTAAGTGTGAGAATATAATGGAATATATAGTCTTGGAATATTATTCTATTGAAATAGCTTGTAATGTAATCTACTGTTGATCACCTTTATGCTTGAAGAATAATATTTCTTAGTTTCCTGTACTTTACTAAACAGTATTTGAGTAAATGTACAGCAGTTACATCGGAATCAGAATAATTTCTCCATTACAGATATCGTTCTGTGTGGTTTGTTGTTTTACAGCAAGCCTCAAGTATCACAGCTTGCGCAAGATGTGTCTACTTCTGACGGTCACAGTAAGAGTCGGAGTCGCAGTAGGAGTCATAGTCGTAGCAGAAGCCGAAGCCGAGAAAGGGGTGGTACGACTAATCAGCATCGCAGTCGCCACAATCCAAGAAGCGAACCACGTCGAGGTAGGAGTGCGAAGAGGAGTGGAACAGATGGCAGAAGATGCAGTAGGAGCAGAGACCGTAGACACGAGGTGCACAAAGGGCAAAGCAGCAGCAGCAGCAGGAAGCGGAGCAGGAGCAGGAGCCCCAGGGCAGAGACGGCAGCTAAGAAAGTTAGGATGGACCTGTCCGGCCACAGCTCACCCACCTCGGAGGTGGCTGCTGATGAGAATCGGGCGAGGAAAGACATGGAGCTGGAGCAACTTAACGCATCGATCGCTCAGCTGAAAGCCATGCTGGCCATGGATGCTCCCCCGATGCCCCCTGATTTTAATTATGCAAATCTCACAAATGAGACCTCAGAGCCTTTGCTTGCTGATAGGAAGGACACTGTGGAGGTGTTACCCGGTCAAACCCCTAGTTTGTTGGATAATAACAGGACTACCTCCCTGCACACAGTAGCCCGCAAAGACGTAGGAGACTTGAGGGCTGGGGGTGATGCTTTGGGTCATGATGGCATGGACCTAGGACTCTCTATGGAGCAGCAGCTCCACCAGCAGGCTGAGGCAAACGAGGAGAGGACCTGTCTGTATGGAGAAGAGGCCGATGACAGTCACAAGCCATACAGTGGGCAGAAGTGCTTGGAGCAACATCAGGAGACAGGAGACCAAATACATGGACATGGACGGCTGGACGAGGATATGCTATTTCGTCAAATTAAGACCATTCTCCAGTCTATGAAATTAAACCAGAATTCACTAGAGCTTTGCCAGTGGGGAGACAGGACAGACAAGACAGTCCCTCCAACTGCAGCACTTTCAGTGTCCAATGCATCCGAAAGCAAATGCGACAAAAGCATGAGCTCCACAGAAATGAGTAAGAACCTGTCAGATTTCAACACCACTGATAATAGCACTTACAGATCACCAACACATGAGCCTGAAGAATATGAGGATCTGGCAAGAAAGAAAAGATTGCTGGAAGAAATTGACGCAAAGATTGCTGAAACAAAAGCCTTTCTGGCCATGAATCCAGAGGAAATTACCCCAGAGACTTTGACCAAATACCAACCTCACAACTTCCTCCCCTTCTATAAGCAAACACCTTTTTCGCTGGATGATAACAGAACCGCACCCCTCTCTAAAGACGCCCGCAGTGATGAGTTATACGACCCCTTTGAGGTCGATGAGCAAGATGAGGAAGATGAGAAAAGGCCAGTAGAAGGGCATGGGCATGAATTGCAACATCAGGAAGCAGCTCAGAGGGTTGGGATTGGTGGTGCTGTGTCTAGTGGTGGCATGGAATTGGTGTCCCCCATCGTGGATCAGCCTCTCAGCAGGGCTGAGGTAGAGGATGAGGAGGCCTACCTGTATGGAGAAGAAGCTGATGACCGCTACCTTCCCTGCATAGAGCGGAATCAAAGCTCAGACCGACAGCAGAGAGGAGATGGAACACCTAGCCCTGACGGACACCAACGGAAGATGGCTGAGGCACACAGACAGTCCGGTGAGCCTGAGCTAGACTTTGATCAAATTGGGACCATTCTCCAGTCCATGGGATTTAACTGGGCCCGGCGGTCCACAGTTAACCAGCTGGGAATCAAGGCAGATAAGACAATCACGCCTCATGGCACAGCTCCAGACGCAGCACCATCGGTGTCTTTACAACATTTAGAAGTCCACAGTGGAGAGATATATGACCCCTTCCAGGTCGACGAAGAACATGAGAATCAGCCTATGGAAGGAGCCAGGAAAGACAGTGGGGATGACCTGCAGCATGAGGAAGGAGCTCTGAGGGAGGGCAGTGATGCTTTGTGTGATGACAACATGGAGCTGGATCCTTGTGCAGAGGAGATGCTCTTTAGCCAAGCTGAGATGGATGAGGAGGAGGGCTATGGAAGAGGGGCCGACGACCGCCATGAGCTGTCTAATGCACATACACAGTCCAACAGGGAGAAGACCATTCCCAGGTTCACTGATGTAAATCTGAATACATCTGAGGTTAAGAAGCTGACAAGCAGGCAAAGTGAGACAAGTAAACTTTGGGGTACCAACCCAACCATGGCACAGTCGGCGTATTCCTCAAGCCAGCAGTGTAGTCAGGCTGACTCGTCAGACAGAGAGAGAGACACAGCTAACAGTGTCCAGCACCCACAAGGTACGTCCTTCTACTTTTATTCAGAAAATCTCCCTGTACAGTCAATCACCAGTAAAAAAGCTAACAGAAAACAATATCTTATTGTGTGAGCTTTTTAATATGAGACAAGAGTAGAACAACGTTATGATCATGAGGATCATATTGCTTTTATACAACAGTTCTGCCACGCTAATTGAGTCTGAAGACAGCAGATATTGTTTGTCCTTTGTTGTCTTATTTGTGTTTTTTTTTCTGCTCCAAAAAAGTTTTTAGCTGAGTGTTTACCATTAAACATTGCCAGATAACAAATACTGACACTTGCCTCGATGATAGATTTTTGAAATATTTGGAAACAACAGATAACATAAATGTGTAGTCACAGTGCTGTATTTTTTTATTCTCTATTTTTCAGGACATGTTGCCAATGAAGGTGTAAAAACGATTTGGATTTGTGGCGACGGTCTTGTGGCTTTGGCTTCCCGTGTGGCAGATTCCCCAACGTATGGTGTTAAACTGGGCCAGAATGATTCTAGTGTGCGATCATACTGGAAGGGTGAGCTGGGCATGAAATGGGACGAGCTTTTGCCCCAGCTGCACCGACTCGCCCTGGACTGGCCTAGTCCACACATGCTCATCATCCACCTGGGAGACGATGACATCGTCCTAAGAGACACGATGGAACTGCTGTGGACCATCCAGAGGGACCTGACCTACGTACACAACCTCTTTCCAAGGTGCCTGATTGTGTGGTCAGACCTGTTGCCAAACAACCTCGCGGAAAAAGGCACGTCAGTTTTAATGGCGCTGGATGGGATTCACAACGTGATCAACCGCAGAGTGCATGCTGTCGTTGCAGCCCTGGGCGGAACAGCACTCACCCATGATACTGTCATCCCTGAGCTCTATCATCTCCATGGGGTCCGCTTCTCACACCTTGTTGTTGAAAAGTTCTTCCTGAACATCAAGCAGTTTGTGGATGAGTGGAGCTTGGAGGTGGACCGACTATCAGAGATGTGTTTCACAGAGGGCCCCCCTCTGCCCTGTAGCAATGCATTAACCCCCACTGTCCCCGATGACCTGTCTGTTTCCACTTACCCTAAACTTGCCCACAGTCACTCCAAGCCAGAAGAAGAAACGCATCCTCCCTCCTTGCCTAAGAAGGTAAACCTATTGCAAACTCTTGTTCCTTGTTAGTACTTGACACGATATTGTGATAGTTTCCTCACCGACGCTGCCTTTGTTTTGTTGTGGCAGCAGCAGGTCAGCAAAGGAAATAAAAAGCCTGAGGTGGCGAGTCAGCCTACAGAGGTGACGAGGCCGTCTAAGGAGGAGACGAGGCAGTCTACGGAGGTTGCGAGGCAGTCTACGGAGGTGGCGAGGCAGTCTACGGAGGTGGCGAGGCCGTCTACGGAGGTGGCGAGTCTGTCTTCAGAGAAGACGAGGCCGTCTACGGAGGTTGCGAGTCAGCCTACGGAGGTTGCGAGGCCGTCTACGGAGGAGACGAGGCAGTCTACGGAGGTTGCGAGGCAGTCTACCGAGGTGGCGAGTCGGCCTACCGAGGTGGCGAGGCCGTCTAAGGAGGTGGCGAGGCAGCTTACGGAGGAGGCGAGACAGGCCGCTTTGGAGGAGGCGAGACAGGACGCTTTGGCAGAGGCACAGGCCGCTTTGGAGGAGGCGAGACAGGACGCTTTGGCAGAGGCACAGGCCGCTTTGGAGGAGGCGAGACAGGCCGCTTTGGCAGAGGCACAGGCCGCTTTGGAGGAGGCGAGACAGGCCGCTTTGGAGGAGGCGAGACAGGCCGCTTTGGCAGAGGCACGAGCCGCTTTGGCAGAGAGGCGGACTGCTTTGGAGGCACAGCGGGCTGCTCTCGAGGCTAAACTGGCCACGTGGGAGACAAGACCGACAGCGTTTCAGAGTGAGCCCATGACAGGTACCATGTTGAGTCTTCTTGCACACACACACGCACACACACACACACACACACACACACAGGGACACTTGTTAACAGCAACACCAGAGCTGTGTTAAAGACATTTTGTATACATCTGTTGGTTTGAATATTATTATTATTATTGTATTCGTATCACCACAGACACATTAACTGTGCCATAGGTGCAAGTATTTGTGCTGCAAGTACACTAAGGCATTATGCAATAACTGGACAGGACACCGAGGCACTATGTAATAACTGGACAAGTACAGTAAAGCATTGAGTAATGACACAAAGGCATAATGTAATAACTAACGCATTATGTAATAACTGGACAGGATGATGCCAGGAGTGGGCAGCTGGAGTTTATGTAGTACTCAGTACTCTCTCATGAAGCATTTGTCTTTTAATCCTCCAGATCCAAAAAAAAGGGAAGAAGTATGCTTTAAAGATCCAGTAAAAAGGAAGAAGAAGAATAAGAAGAAGAAGAAGAAGAAGGAGGAGGTGGTCTGGGTTGTTGGAGACACTCTTGTAAGGTTTGTGTTCTGTCCCACACTTGCGTCTAAGCATGGCATGAAAGCTGACGAGCCCCGACGCTATCAACACTTTCGGAAGGGAGTGCCAGACATGAGTTTGGCCAAGCTCGTAAAAGTGCTGCTGGAGGTCCGTGAGTATTGGTACAAACCGACCCTGCTGATCATCCATCTTGGAGACTGCGATCTCGCTCATGAAAACCTGGAACAAAACCTGCTCTCGATCCAGGAGCACCTAGTCATAGTTCGCCGCATCTTCCCTCAGAGTGTCATGGTATGGTCGGACATCTTGCCAAGCCCCCTCAAGAAAGTACAAGGCCATAAGTCTTCCAACAGCGTGTCCAATAACCATGATAAGGTAAATCGGGGAGTACATGATATAATTAAAGGACTTGGAGGAACAGCGATCACCCATGAGAACATTCAGCCCAAGCACTTTGACCAAGATAACCAGCTCACAGACACTGGCAAGCACTTGTTCCAAAGGAATATCCAGGAGTTTCTGAACAAGTGGAATTGGGATATCAACTCCACTCCAGGACCTGCAGAACCCCTGCCCGAGCCCCCAGGTACCACATGTCATCTAAATGCAGTTTGCACACCCCTCAGGCATGCAGTATTCACCAGCAAAAGCACAACTAGCCAATGTCTCTAAGTGTGCATCAGTTGTTTGACAAAAAATTACTTCAGTCTGACACAGACGGAGTCTTGTGTTGATCTGTGGGGTCAGAAACCAGTCGGATGGACATTGTTTCCATGACAATTATGATGTTATGTTGGGAACAGTGTCCATCATAAGTGGACAAATTGTTGAACACTGACACTCTAATTATCCAATCACAAATAAGTACCCCATGTAATTACTGAATGTAAAAAAAACCTCCATGTAATTACTGAATGTAAAAAAAAACTTCCATGTAATTACTGAATGTAAAAAAACTCCCCAGTGAATGTTTTTTTTTTTTTTTTTCTTACTTCAGGCTTTGGTAACCGAAAGGCTGCTCGATTGGTTTGGATTTGCGGGGATTATTTCACTCCTTGGTCCAGAAGATCGACAGAACTGTGGGACACTCCATGGAGAAAGGGTAGCAGCACAGTGCAGGTGCACTGGAAACGAACAGCCTGCAGGACCTGGGAGAAGCTCGTACACATGCTGCTGTGTCAGTCACAAGGCAAGCTCCTTGACCAACCAGACATGATCATCTTCTATCTGGGGGACAGGAGCATCACAGACATAAAGGTAAAAAAACTGGTGACCAACATCAAGAAGGAACTAACTTTTTTACACACCATCATCCCGGAGTGCCTCATTGTGTGGTCTGATGTTCTGCCAGGATGCATCCAGGAAGTGGGCAAATCTTGGACTACTCGTATGCTTGACATGATTAATGACAGAATGCATGCTGTAGTCACTGAACTGGGAGGAAGATTTCTTACCCATGCCAACATTGGGCCAGAACTTTATCAGTGCGAAGGGCCACAACTTTATCAGCGCGAAGGCAGAAATATGGTAATTTCAGATGAAGCCATTAGAAGGTCCAACCTCAACATCCAGGAGTTTATGTTCAAGTGGGAGAAGGAGGGCAATGCCTTATCCGAACACACAAAACCCAAACCAGAATGACTCAAGCCCACTACACTCATCCCGAAATCCACCGTGCCATTTTCAGAGCCCAAACCCTCTGGTAAGCTCAGCCCGAAACCCACCCCAGAACCCCCAGAGCCCAAAAAACAAAAGCCCAGAAGCTGCTCATCAATCCACAGGAGCCCCTCTCACGTTCAAAGAAATCCAGTAACAAATCCAAAAAGCATTCCAATTGCCTTCTGAAAAAAAAAAACAGTCTGACTGGATGGTCCTGCCCTTGCAGATTTGGGCAGTAGTATGCTAATGGCCACAAAGTGGGACATTATGATCGGTGGTAATTGCTTTGCAGTGAGTGTGTCCCAATGGGGAAATAAGAACATTTGATGGAAGCACCTTGTTGGTGAGATACACATGTATAAAAAAAGGTCCCTACCACACATGCCAATCATCCATCCTAAAGACTTTGGGATAAACATGAAAGATCTGCTGAGGAACATCAAGAAGGCCCTAATCTCAGTTCACATCTTTCCTCAGTGTCTAATCGTATGGTTGGATCTCCTGCGAAGACCTCAACTTTCTAATGAGGTTGACAAAGCTCTGTGTATCTGTGACGAGAGTAATCACAGAGTGCATGCTTTAGTCACTGAATTGACACTTAAACTGTTACAAGTTTTGTTTATATGTGACACTTTTATTTTACCTTTTCCACAAATTTAGTTTTGTGAATTGTTACTGTTATCTTAATTTTTAAAATCACTTGTTTAAAAAATTACTGAAAATTGAATAGAAAAAGTTTTTTTTACACACACACACACACATAAAATGAGAGAGACACATAAGTGTTAGTATCGTGGATTACAAAAATGACATTTAGTACCAAATATATTTATTACGAGTGACATACAGGGCGGTGCTGGCCCATGTCTGTAACAACCCTGATGGCTGAAGCATGCACTCTGTGATTACTCTAGTCACAGATACACAGAGCTTTGTCAACCTTATTAGAAAGTTGAGATCTTCGCAGGAGATCCGACCATACGATTAGACACTGAGGAAAGATGTGAACTGAGATTAGGGCCTTCTTGATGTTCCTCAGCAGATCTTTCCGATGTGCATTTGGACTCCATGAAGCAGACCCGTTCCAGATGCAGCTCTAATTGTACTGCGGGTGTGGCCAGTTTTGTTACAGTGCCCAGTGGCTATCTGGATTCACATATCTAAAACTTTGAGATTTCTTACAGGTAGGTGGTGCTGGTGACCCAAACTGATTGTATGTTTTGCAGAGAATACAGAAAGATTTTTTTTTTCTTTTGGAGTCCATTACATTATACCGGAACACTTTTTAAATGATTACATATCCTCAATCATTACAAATTAAAGCTCATTCAGTTCTCCTTCCTGTGATATCATGGTTTATGACCATGCAAGCAAGGGTATGACCACCATGGCCATTTAAAATGAACTACTCATATAAAAAAAACTAATGTATACTGGAGTCCATTTTTATGAGGGTCAGCAACACCAAAAAGAAATAATGAAAACTTAATACGAAAACCCCTCAATATCAGTTATGTAACCAATAACTTTGGTACCATACATACATATACACCTTAGTCTGCTGGTAAAATGAGAAATCTACTGCATGTCAACATCGAAGATGGAAGCCAGGCCTTTAGGCACCAGCACCAGGAAATCATTAGCATTGGCATCTGAGTATTACCTCTTTTATTTATGAAAATATCGCCCTCCAAAAAAAA
The DNA here is from genome assembly GCA_030347295.1 of Setipinna tenuifilis. Taxonomy (NCBI): domain Eukaryota; kingdom Metazoa; phylum Chordata; class Actinopteri; order Clupeiformes; family Engraulidae; genus Setipinna; species Setipinna tenuifilis. The sequence goes on from CM059286.1 coordinate 20,164,800, forward strand.
AGGCAAATTAATCCTGGAATTAATGGGATTGGGCAATGTTCCCTGGCACAGAGTAGGGTCTAAGGCTCCTCCTTAGAACGGCCAAGTATTTTTTTCTGAATGACATCACTCTGTATACTTTTATATTTTCAGTGCTCTTTCTTCACTGTATTGTATTGTCACTTTTCATGCCCATTTTTGTTTTTGTACTATATTTTCACACATAATAAAAAACGTGTTTGCAACAAGACATTTTTCCATGACACCCATTACTGGTTGAAGAAACTCACTGATGAAAAGCCACAAAGGTCAACATTTGAGAAGATAAATTGGCCACAGGCATGATGTGTTCAGATATATTTCATCAGGTATGTGTTTCTTGGAATAGGACACTTTGAGCAGTACATGATTTTGGTTTGTTCTTACAAGAAAGATACACAAACACAGAAATAACCACAATATCAAACCTCACACAGGTTCAAAAACTGTCCTCTTTATTATTTTTATTAAATTATTATTATATATATATATTATTATTATTTTTATTATTATTATTATTAAAGTTTACCTTTATTTTCACATCGTCATCAACAAATCAGTTATAAACATATTTATATTCTATCTGCTTGTCTGTTGGCTGTCTGGATAAAAAAAGAAAAGAGGTGGACACATCTAAAAGCATATAATCACAGGTGCCAGAGAAGTGTAGCAGGTATTTCACAAAAGGTGGTCTGCACACCGTTTTGCTCCAGAAAAAAAAAGAAGATTTTATTTAAAAAACAAGGCAATGCCCGAGTGATGAAGTATGGGGAGGGGGAAGGGTATGGGGGTGCTACCTGCCGGGCAATAGGGATGTGCTAGTCAAACCTACTACTATGAATACATAAACACCATGAAGACCTAGCATACAACACAGGGCAACACAAACAGGTTTTTGGTTGCTTTTACATTGATATACCATAAGTACCATCACACAATACATGAATTATTTCAACACTTTGATGACCAAGCAACTTACCTTCCAGGAAACATCGAAACGTCCCCTGCAATTAAACCCGTGAGGTCCAGGCTGTCACACTGTTGGAATTAACATTAAATTTCATGACTGACTTTACCTGCATTAGAGCTCAAACAAAGATGGCGGTGGCTGACGGAGGTGACCTGGGTGCCCGTCAAAGATAGCTGCTCCCTGAAAGCAGAAGGCAAAGACAGGTGATGGTACAATTTCCCTGTGCTCTACCCTAAACCCAATCAGAACCAGCCAACCCACACCTGAGAGCCGAGAGACCGGCACACCTGTTGTCACATTCCAGACATAAGAATGCCAGTCTTGACTTCTGGACCTACCTGCTTGGGGCTGGCAAGGTATAGGAATGAGCTGGTTAAATGTATTGGTATGAAGGTATGGACATTTAGATTTAACCATTTTAGATAAGGAGCAAACATGTACTACATGTGGTAGCAGTCCCCCCCCCCCCCAAAAGTTATTAAACAGACACACAGATCACATTCAGAATAAACTGACTTTTAGTGTCCAACAGTTATTCTAATTCTAAGCATGGCCAGGGCAGATCCATTTTGCTTACTGATGTAATCACCCCCACACTCTAAACTAACAGTAGACTTTGAAGGGACCTGAACCTATTTTGAAGGAAAGCAACATTTTACGAGAACTGGACACTGCTGCATCCATCTGCGTGAAAAGGCAAGTAGGGTTGTTATGAGATGGACCATATCAAAACAAGATACGGCAGGATCACACACACGTGTCACATAAACAACACAATAACATACTACCAACTGGGTTCAAAAATCACTGTAGAGGCTGAGTGTGGACACTGCTGTGGACACATCTTCATTTTACTGCTTAACCTTACTGTAAGATAAAGAACTGCTTATGTAAAGAATAAATTAATGTAACAGGCATTTTAGGACATAACATTGGCTTGTGTTATTGAAGACCTCATGAATTAGTTCTAATTCAATAGATATCCATTACTTTAACACCTCAGCTCATCTACTGTACATTCAAGCAGGGTTGATTCACAATGTTCACCTACATATTCTGCAACAGATGTTATTTCTACAATCAAGTAATGGCTAACATTGCCAAGATGCATTCACAACTTCATAACAGTTCTCACCAACCCATACAAAAGACCATCCAAACAGAGGATTTCTTGTTTTATTTCTTGAAGTGAATATGTTGATGACAAAATAAAATACCAAAACTCAAACAATGCCAGTTACAAGCCATGTCGTTTTTATATTCACACAATAGCAAAATCTACAGTACTTCACAATGTACATTTAATTGTTGTGGTGCTTCAAATACATCAAACATGGCAAACAAAAATACTATAGCAACAAAAAATTACAGTGAAGACCAACTACCTCCAAACTTCACCTGGCTTATACACCTAATTTTCCTTTAGCTGTTTGCCTCCTGACTTGTTTCATTCTCCCTGTCCCACTTCTCCAGGTAGTCCTGCAGGTTCAGAATGAATGTGTCGATGCCGTTCTTAGAGAGATGGATACCGTTTGGGCGGTAAAGGGAGGGCCCTATGTTGTCATGGGCAACCGCTGTGCCCCCTAACTCCGCTACGATGCCATGCACCTTTTGGTTGACTGCACTACGCAGACTGTTGACAGAACCATCGACATCCTCAATAATGCCACTGCCATCTTTCCAGAAGCGCCGAGGCAGGATGTCGGACCACACTATCCTACATTTGGGGAATATGCTGTGGACCGAGGCTAGGCCCTTTTTGATGGCACTTAGCAGTTCTTGCATGGTGCTCTTGTTGATGTCATTGCCTCCCAGGTGAATAATCAGTACGTCTGGCCTGGGCCAGGTCAGTTTCAGCTGGTGAAGCTGGGGCACAAGCTGGTCCCACGTCATGCCCTGCACTCCCTTCCACCAAACCCGCACACACTTAGGGTCCATGCCCAGCTCCATGCCAAACTCTGGGGACTTGACTCTCTTCTCAGCCCAGTCCACCAGAGAGTGGCCGAAGATCCACACGTTCTTCAGCTCTGGCGGGGCAGACGCTGTCCGGAATAAAAAATAAAACAGTGGAACGTTAGCCTTAGCTAATGTCAGTTATGCTAGTTATGTGTCATTGCCTATTTATTCTGCATATTGCTTACTTATTCCTTTGTATAAAATGTGCTATACAAGTAAAGATTATTATTACTTAAAAAAAAATGTGTCTTGTCTAAACATGCTGTGTACTTGCCTGATACAGAAACTACTAGTGATACTATTTAGTACTACTTAATTTTCCTTCTGAGCAAATTAAACAATAACACACTTAAAACTTTAAATAAATAAATCTGATGCACCATTATCATTATCAATAGTTACTGCATGCAGAGCCACAACATGGTCTTACATGACAACAACTAATAACATTTACAACTTTAGACACTAAATTTTACCAGAACATCTAAATTTACATTAATAAAACAAACCACTAACAACAACCCTTATTTGTAGAGTGGACTGCCAAGCTAGTGGTTTGGCTAGTGCTAACTGAAAAAAAACTAACTGCTTTTCAGAGGAACTACAATAGTACAGTCAGATCCATAGTGTTAAACAGACATGAACACAAACAATTATCAGTTTAATTATTCTGTTGAATTTGCCCAACCTATGACCATATGTTTATCCTTTTTATCTTATCCGATGTTTATTGCTATTTATTGTACTGTCTTTTTATCACTCTTGCTACCTTTACTGACAATACTCTTTTGCTGTACTGGCTTTGCTCTGTAATAAACTGCACCAACCCAAACTGATGGTATATAAGTGGATGGTATATAGTGGTTATCCAAGTACTCCACGGACACTAGTGTACATTACTGTATTTATTCACTTGTCTAAATCCAGCTTTATCTTTAGCGGTTGCATTTTACAAGCTAAAGGCTTGAATGTACCAACTCTGACCACTGCGGCAGTCTATTCATGCTTTGCATTGGAAGTTGGCTTTGCCATAAAAAAGGCCCCCACTTCCCTCCCTTACGGCCGCCCATACCGGCAGGATCATTTTTCCCTCCTGTCCGCTTAGAGATCTTGATCGCTTCCATGAGCTTCTCGTGTTTCTCCTTCATCCTGTGGGTGAACTGGTCCAGCTGTGGGGAAAACAGAGGCAGACACAGAGCTCGTGATTCCTCTCAAGGCAAGGACTGTGAATCATCTACAGTCTTACATGCTGCCCCTACGGTAAAGCTGTGTCTATTCTGACTCTGTAGTCTAACAGTATCCATGTGTGATGCCCTCAAGTCAACAGCACTTAATATTTTAAAAGCAATAATGTCATACACAGATTTCCACATGCAATGTTTAGGATTGACCTATAAACAGATATTACTTTACATTCTTAGCTGTGGTATCTGGTCAAGCATTTGCAGGAAACAGTGTAGTGCATATTGTTGAAAACAATAAAAAAACGTGGGATCAATCTAATGTGTGGGGGCAAAGAGCATTCAAAATTTGTCAGTCATCGAGTTGGAGAGGTTTAGCTAATGTAGCTTGGTGACATTACCTTGTGTCTGCCTAGCATATCTGGGTCTACTCATATTCTGGCACATTCTTGGATAACAACATTTAACAGCAAGTGTTTGGGCCAGGCCGAAAATAGTAACTGCAGCTGTCTTTGATCATAGCTCTTAGCCAAGACTGTCATTAAGATTACAGGATGGAATTTCTTTTTAGTATAATCATGTCTGGTCTGTTTTCTTATACCAACTAACTTGACCTCATATATATCCTGTCTACGTAACTAATAACCTAAAATTATTTCAAACTATTTTCTGGTTATTACTCACAAATCTGACATAACCGCAACAAGCTGACTAGCATACACAAGCTAACTAGCATAATGTTAGCTATACAATCTCAACAATCTCATTCAATGTACTCTGTGCACTAATATCACTCATTACATCTTCTGTCGCTAACATAAACAGGGTACCCTGATACACATAAGATTTATTAATTTGACTCTAGCAGAGCATTGTAACTAGCTTACTAGGTTTATTGAAACACATCCTTTTAATGCTATAAAATGCAATGCACATGCAGCCCATTCACTGGCCTTAGTCATTCTGATATATTTGGCCTACAACGTTGCGAGGACTACATTGGATCAGTAAATGTATGTGTTCTGTCTATTATGCATCGACTTTGACATTACATAAGAAACAAACAAGCTTCTGTTGTGTAGACCAGCAGTCTTGCACAACTGCGGCACTGTAGCTAACAGAGAAATAGGCCTTTGGGCAACCTACAGTATTACTGAGTAGCTAACACGCCTTGGGATTCCAGTACCCTATTCTACTCCCATACCCTGTCTTCAGAAACACACAGTCAAGGCAGTTTGAGTGATATGTCTTGCTATTGAATCTTCTTTTGTGAGTTGCTAAGTGAGGTAAGGTTAACGATCCCCAAGAAATCCACTCATTTAAAAAAAAAAAAAAAGAATAATCAGTTTACCTTTTCTTTGTGTCTTGCTCTAACATCTTCCTCAGTCAGCATGACCACTTGTTTTTTCTGGACCTCCTTGTCCTGGGACTGATTTTCGGGATGACTGACTGGCTCAATAACTGTAAGGCATCGGCCAGACTTCGCGTCACTCTGGCTCACCTGGATGGGCTCCTTCATGGTGAACGAGGAGCTCCCAGAGGGTTGAAGGGGGGCATAGGGATTACTGTCTCCGGTATTCAAGGGGCAAGCACTTCCTGAATAAGCGGAGGAAGACAGTGGAGGAGGATGGGATGTGGGTGCATAGGAGGGACCGGATGAATGAGAAAAGGGATCGTACGCTCTTGCCGACGATGCGGAGTAGTTGCTGTACTGTGAAGAGTAAGAGGACTGGGGGTACTGAGACGCTGTGTAGGAACTGCTAGAATAGGGGTAAGGGTAACTGGTATTTGTGGCGGAGTAGGGGTACGCTGTACTAGCTGTGGTATAGGGGACACTGGAGGTGGGTGGTGGGTGAACAGGGTCAGACGTGTGTTTTTTGGAATATTCCGAATATGAATAGGGATCATATTTCTGACTGGTGGACTCTGCGGTATGTTTACTACGTTCTGTGGACTCTCCCCGGTGAGAGCTTCTCTTGTCAGCATCTTTTGGGTCATGTTCTCTGCTGTGCCGTGACTGGCTCGAGTGACTTCTGTAATCCTGGTGACGAACCCTCTTGGCTGGTGAGGCTGATTGTGTGGGATCAGAGTCCGCAGAGGGGGTTCGGCTACGGTGTCGACTTGATGAGTGCTCACTTCCTTTGGATTCTGACGAGGCTTCTCTGGTCTTGGAGCCGTAAAGTCTCTCCTTCATCCTGTCTGTTAGCTGGGTAACCTCGGAGGAATTGAGGTTCAAGCCTATGGCCTTGAGAAGGTTCTGGACTTTGTCAAGATACTGCTCCTTTTCCTCTTTTTTGTCTGAGGCCAGAGTTTCGCCAGATGGTGGACATTCTTTGCGCTGGACAGAAGGCTCAGGTGTTTCACGTTGGTCAGGCCGGCGGCCATACTGGCTGGAGGTCCCCTCCGCGGCCGTGCTGCCATAAAGCAAAGCATCCTCCACATCCCCTACACTCGGTTTCAGCAACTCTGCTTTCTCTTGTGTTGGATTACTCATGCCAAGAATTCTGGAAAAGCCACTTCCATCCTTCATGGCTCGTTCATGGGGCAGCAGGTCATCTTTGGAGTCCTGCGCCTGCTTGTTCTCCTGGTCTTCCTCAACTTTGAATGGGTCGTAGGGCTCGCCCTTGTGCAACCCTTCCCTGGCTGGTGGTGCGCTTGTGTCACTGGCACTGCTCTTACCCATGGACTCCTTGATGAGTGTGGTGAGCTGATTGACATCCACTCCCTTGTTTAGTAGACTAAGGAAGCGCTGCATCTGAGAGACCTTGTCGCTCCTGGCCCCTGCTGCCTGCAGTTGACTCATAAGTGCCTGGGAGGCTAGCGTTGGGTTTATCTGCTGCTGGGGAGGAGGGGGCTGACTGGAATGAGAAGAAGGAGGTGGGGAGGTATGATGAACCTTGGAACGACCAGAAGCAGAGCTATGACCATAGGGATCTGATTCTTTGTACGGCCGCTCTTCCTGGAACGAAAGTGTTTGGCCTGAATGGGGCTGACTTGGGGGATAACCTGAGGGTGCAGATACTGGATAGGTCCGGTCAGAGTAATATTGTGAAGATGATGCACTGGGGGAAGCTTCAGGGTTTTTAGTCTGGGAAAAAAAGCAACATTTTTTTTTTTTTACCATGACTGATTACACCTTGCCAACAGTCATACCTGCACTCATTGATTGTTACATCTTTCCATGTGTTTGTGTAACCTATGTAATGTCTATTGTTATCTGTTTCTGGTTTATGTTAATGTCCTGTGTAAGTGCCCCTGTCTTTGTTATTGCCTTTGTTTTTTTTTTGAGGAGCCTGCCGTCAACCAGTTTTTATTACCAAGTCAGGCCTGTCGTAACAGTAACTAAACTTTTAATACTTTCCTCTATAATAATACATGCATACATACATTTCGTTTATTATGTTAACTAAAAAAATGTATGATTTACTGTCAAAATGTGTGTCAAGCATACAAATATATAACACAGAGGTCAAATCTGTTGTTACATCATATAAACTGCTGTACTATTAAACTCACCTGAGGTGGAGAGGCAGACACAGGGTTCGGTTCTTTGGATTTCTTCAGAATGGATTTGATTGGTTTGGTAGCCTGTTGACGCCTTGCGCTGTTCTGAGGCAGCCATTCCAAAGTCTCCTCCTCATCTGATGCCAACGGCTCTGAACCCCAACCAAGGCGCTCCTTGGGCTCCCCAGCAGGTGGTCGTTTTGGCTTCTCTTCCAAGCCTATTATTGCTTTCTTTCGAGCGATCAACTCATTAAGTTCTTCCAGCTCTTTCTGCTTTTTCTTTAGCTCCTCATCCACGACATTAGGACTGGGGTGTCCATACTCCACAACATAAGGTTTGGGGTGTCCATAGTCTACAACATAAGGCTTGGGGTGTCCATAGTCTACAATGTAAGGTTTGGGAGGCCCTTCTTTCCCATATGGATCTGAATGTGGCGGCTCCCGGTAATATGGCCTAGAGCCATCTCTATGGGGGCTCCTGCTCCTGCCTTCTGTCCAGTACCTCATGTCGTAACGTCCTGGGCTATGACTGCGTTTCGGATAGCCACTCCTATCCCTATCTCTATCCCGGTCCCTGTCTCTATCCTTGTCTCTGTCTCTATCCCTGTCTCTGTCTCTATCTCGGTCTCTATCCCTATCCCTATCCCTATCCCTATCTCTCTCTCTATCCCTATCTCTCTCTCTATCCCTGTATCTGTCTCGCTCTCTTTCTCGGTCACGGTCCCTATCTCTGTCTCTGCTTCTCTCCCTACTGTATCGGTAGGAACGTTCTCTGCTTCGGCTACGGCTTCTCCTCGTTAAGTTTGGCATCCCCTTACTCCCTTCCTCTTTTTTCACTTCAGTGGCGATTACGGGAATCTTAGGGGTTAGGGGGCTCTTGTCTGTCCTTTCGTCAGTTTTTTCCTGATTCTGGTTCTCACTTCTGCGATCCTGGGAAGTACTTGGCGATGTGTGAGTGGGACTGCGACTGTGACTGCGATGGCCGTCCTGTGGGCTGTCGTTGCTAGACCTATCTTCACTCCTGGACCGTTTGGCCTCCTCTGCATCTTTCTTGATGACCTCCTTCCTGAGCATCACGATTTTGGTGCTCATAGCGTTGGGCTTTGCTCGTACTGGCAACACCTCAGTACTCCTGTAACACAACAAAGTTGTCAAACTGAACTCGTCAGTGTAAAATTTTGAGGATTTGCATTAAGTGTGAACGAGAAATTCCCAGGACTGTAAGATAGGACAGATCTACTCACGCGGTGTCTGGGTCGTCAGGATCGGGCTTGATATCCTCAGGAAGCTTACCCAAGTCTTTGGCCTCACTTACGATTTTGATTGCCATCTTTTTCTGCATTCAGATTTTTGAGGAAAAAACAAAATCAACAACAGAAACAGATAAGAGTGAAACCCAAAAGGAAATAAACAAAGGAATACTAAACAATTAAGTGACAATATATTTTACCTTCATTTTATTTCTAGCCACTAAGGCCTCTAATTTAGCCGGGATTTTTCGGTCCACAACCTTCTTCACCCGAATGGCCTGATTTCCAATTCTTCCTATTTTCTGAGCAAATGAAGACAGACACACATTTGGTTACGTGGCTCTGATTTTTCTAAAAGGCTTTGTATAAGCATCACAGACATAATTAGGTACAATGCAAAATACACTCTTGGCATTTATTACACAGGAATGTCGGGAGGACAAACTTTCTGAGAAACATTTAAGTTCATAGAATACAATGTGAAATGTTTGAATCTTACAGTGCTGTACAACACATTCAATAGTAATCTTGTCTTGAAGTCACTGCATCACATGCTACTAAAACCTAAGGAAGAAACTGCGTTCGGATTTGCACGCTGTCGTTTATACTCTGCTTATATAGCCCTAACCCATATCTTGTTTGCCGTCATGCTAAGCCAGCAAGCCAGCCAGCCAGCCAGCCATCCAGCTTTGAGTCAAACGAGCCCCAAGCACACAGCAGAAGACTGGGCAGACATGCTAATTGTTAATCAGCACTTTCAATTTATGGCTGTCTGGAATTCATAAGCAAACACAAGTGCTTACGATCAAATTAGTTAAAAAATGCATTGCTGGTACAGATTTATTTGAACTTACTACTATCCAAACATGTATTGTGTAAAAAATACACCATGGCATTGAAAGGACACCGTGTCAGCAACATTGCGCAGAAACACTCACCGGCATGACCGTGAACTCCACCTTGTCAGAAATGGCTAGGGGATTTTCGTCCACAACCTCGCGGATGTCAAAAAGCAGCTTGGGGTCCTGGGGGTACTTAATGTATCCTTGTGACTCCTCCAGCTCAATCACTACACCCTGACAGACAAGGACAAGCACATATCTACAACTTGCAATCAAAGGCCTACGTACTATCAGATTCATAGCCATTGTTAGTGCAGATAAGTAATGTGTGTGGCTACAGTTAATTCTTTCAAACTTTACAATAATAAAAAACACTTACTTTTATCTGATCTGCAAAGAGATGAAAGCTGGAAATGCAGCTTACGTAATGTATTTATACTTACGTTAATGTCAGTTTTACACTTATGTTAATGTTTAGTAGATACTTCTATACAAACTGACTTAGTGACTAACTGAGTTAGTGTCAGTTTTATACTGATTTTAATGTTTAGTAGATACTTCTATACACACTGACTTAGTGACTTAGTCAATATAAGAACCTGACCAGCATGAGAATATACTATGCCAATATACTATTTAACGTCAAACTGTTTGCCGTCTTCTTTCCAGAGTAAACCTCCTTTAGTGCTTTTTTGAAAACACTGGGCTACTTTGGAGCTCAAGTTTGTGGAGTGTGTGTATGAATGTTTAGAAATTAGGCTTTCACATGTGTGTGTGTGTGTGTGTGTGTGTGAATCGGACATACTGTTTTGCGTTGCTCTGTAAGTATGCGAAGGGGGCCATCACGAAACTGAACATTGACTGCCCTCTCTCCCCTTGTCTTTGGGTTGGTGGAAATGTTCAGCTGAACTTTGTCCCCGACCAACATGGTGGCTTTGGTTTGCACATCGTGTGCACTGAAAGTCAACTTTTTTTCCTCGTCCTCCACGGTGACCTTGACACTGCCAAGGTCAAGAACCTGCAAAGCAATTTTACTAATTTATGACTGTGATATCAACTGAGTGAAATTAGAAAATTATGAAAGAACAGCAGACGATATATTGTAATTCTGGCATTTCTGGAGGAGGTGATATTGTTTCAGCTCAGATTGCTCAGATGGCAACAAAAATGATGTATCTAAAACTAATTTCACAGATGTGCCACTATTGAAATTTAATGCACTTTTGAAATGTAACTGGCCTAAAACATTCCTAACTCTAGCTGCTTGTCATGGCCAGCAGTGTCTGGTGTCAAACATGGCCATGTTTGACTTGCCGTGGTCTTCCTGGTCCTCCCAGAATGCCTCGGCCTGGTCGGAATCCTCAGCACGACGCCGTAGTACTGCTCCTCGCTCACGTCCTCGAAGACTGGAGAGAGGGGCTCAGGGTCGGGCTCTGGTTCTGGCTCTGGCTCTGGCTCAGGAACCGGCTCAGTCTTTACAACCTTACATCCAAAGCCACACAAGTGTAAACACAACAGCTGGCTAAGGCATGGCACAAATTTTACACAACTCTTGGTCAGAGCTAGCCTGATGCATCAGCCGCTTTCACAACATTTCACTTCATGCAAAGCGTCTAAAACCTCTGTATTGGCATTCGTTCGCTGTGCGGTGGCGAATACTTTTTTTTCAATCACTAACAGGGCCAGCTGACAAATTGAACTTTTACAAAAAAACAGTAGAAAGTAGGTCAATAACATCTTTCCCCTCGATAAGATTCCTTGTTCTGGCTTTAAATCCTTAATAGTTCCCAAATAGTTGCCGACACAGAATGTATAGCTTCATCTATATCCGTCCCACCACCTTTGTTCAGTGCTGCTTGAACTACAATAGACACTCAACCTAGAACGCTCGACTTTAATGTCATTGGTTTCAGCCCTTCTGTCCGCTGACTGGCCAATATACATTCACAGACGGAGTGAACAACACATACAGCATGCTCTCTGACACAGTTGTTGGGGGTAAATGAAACTGAGTAGAAACACTAGGTGGGGCTACCCTGGCTAGATGAGTGCCGTCACACCACATAAATAGCAGAAACTATACACAATAGCAGAAACTATACACAATACATGACTGATTAAAAATATATATCATTAACAGTTTCTTAATTTAATGATATATAACCAATTTAGTTGCCACTCACAATCTCTTTCTTTTCTTCTTTTTGTTCTTCCTCTTCTACTTCTTCTTCCTCCTCTGATGTTTCCTCGTCGCTTTCTTCCTCGGCCAGTGTGGGATCAGCAATGTCGTTAAACGCCTCCATACCCTCTGGCAGTTTCCGCACTCTAACTGCCATGTCTATACCATGGACCTGCAAAAGACCAAACATTTAAATGTTACAGTACCGGTAAGTTATAATGAAGTAATAAATAACCCGTCAGAGAATGCTGGGCAGTGTTCTTTTATTGGTTAGGAATGACTAGCTAATGCTTGCTACAGTATGTGCTAAAGGCAGCCACACGTTTTTTTTTTCTATGGCTCACTGAAGAATTTTACAGCTTTCTCACTTTTTGCCTACACTACAGAAGTATAGGGCAGGATTGTTTGAAATAAAACCTTGGCCATCATCTAATAAATGCGAAATATATCTGGAGACGAGGAGTAAGTACAACTAATAACTGCACTGTATAGACAACTTGTCAATAGCTATATACATATACATACATACATACACACACACACACAATATAAAATATATAAAATGTCTATTATAACTGTCTATAAACTGTTATCAAAAATTCTACAAAAAATGCTAACCCATTTATTTGGCTAAAACCATAGTGGTTGGTTCAGAACAAGCAAACTGTTAAATCTCTTTAGTATGGCCCCCAACATCCCAAGTCCCTAAATTAACATATTCTGCAGCCTTAATTATCTTGCCTTTGAGACCAAGGACTGTCCGTCCACCCGTCCGTCTTTCTCCAGGCACTTGTGTATCAGTCTGTCTAAAGATAAACCCATAAATCTCTTTATGTCTGTCTGATTGCCTGTCTGAAACTGGCATTGTATTCGCTCGTCTTTCTCTATCTGAATAACCACGATCTCGATAACCAGCAGAAATCACAGGGCAAACCAACTGCTATGGTTTTAATTTTAAGTTCAAAGCTGTCGTTTAAGCAGATAACTTCACAAATACATGATAAAGCTACTCTGACCAGCAAACTGTTTAACCCTAAGATGAGTGTACTACCTAAGTCCTAAAAGCTTGCTTTTACTTAGTGCATAGTCCTAGTATTTTCAGATCAGTATTTTTAAGAATGTGTTGTTGATACATCAACTTTACACAAAACTGTTTACTTACCAAAAATGATGTTGATCATCAGAGACATATTTGGTGTCCAAATTAGCTTCTTTATTTTTTTTTACACCAGCTCTACATGGTTACCATAACTTGTAAGGAAGTAAGGCCCATGGGCAGTGATTAACACCATTAAAACATATGGAGAGACCATTACATAAGGCCCATAGACAGTGCTTGGCTTGGAGAGACCATTACAGTGAACTTCAGTTTCTCTTTCTGGCTAAGTAATTCACTTTGGGGAAACAACTTTAGTGCACTCTACATATACATCTGTGCTAAAGATACGCATCTAGTAACATCTGCACTCTATGTGTTAACATTTATCCATGTGGTTAAAACACACATATCTCAATGAAACCCTCCAATTTCATCCATGGCTGAAGTGCCCTTGAGCAAGGCACCCAACCCCACATAGCTCCAGGAGAAAAGCATCAGCTAAGTGTAACGTAATGTAATGTAATGTAATATAATGACTGTCTCATACCCAAGAGGAAGGCAGTAGACCTGTGTAAGCATGAACACGGTAGCTAGCTTCTCATCCTAATCCTGTGAATGAAACCGCGTTCTTCTCTGCAGCCTTTTTGGCAGTAGACAGCAATAGTATATGTGTATAAGTGTGAAAACCATACTGCCTTACGAAGGCACAGTGTTTTAGGAGGTAAGAGACAGGGTGAAGGATGGAACACACATATACACAAACACTCCAGAAAGACACAAGGATATTGAGTCTACTCACCATCATCCTGGTGAACTCCACCCTGTCGCCAACAGCCCACTCGTCCTGTCCCAGGTTCTCACTGTCGTCCGTGTAAAGATATACATCGTCGTACTCCTCTGACGCTATGCCACAAAGGCCCTTGTCAATGTTCGTTATCATGCCCTGCCGTTCGACAGATGGTAAACCAGGTCTGAATGTGGCATAGTCAACTTCAATGATTGTGTGGCAAAGTCAACAGTAATAATAGCAAAGTTATTTCGACTCAGGAGGGCCTTTGTAATTGCGAAAGATGATACCATACTTATGTGCTGTTGAGTAAGTGTGTTTGAAACCTGTTGAAATTAACAGAGATGCTATCGAAAGATCCCAACTATTTCTCTGCTCTTACCTAAAGATCTTGGCTGTGTATCTACTGTTTCTGAAACATACATTTTAATATTGGCTCATTACTTGGACAAATTACTCTGCATCTGAACTTCATATACACACTGTCTGACACTGGCTTTCATCTTAGCTTTGCCTCTGCAATAATCCGAATTGTGGTTACTACGTCTGGTAATCATAATATCGTCTTAATTGCTTACTTGTACTTTAGCGTAAAGATGTTAAAAGGTGTCTGTGGCTTCTTCAAATTAATTTACTGACAGGCAATATTAACTTCTCTCTTTTTTTGTGACATGAACAAACATTTCAAATCCTATTTCAGTTTTGACTAATGTAAAAACAAGTTTTTTATGTCCACGTAAGTCTTTTGTGTCCACTGAAGTCTTTTGTGTAAACTTTGTGTAAACCTGTGTGGGACTCACCATGACTCGCTTTTCGTTAGTAACGCGGAAAGTGTCCGGCACCTGCGGCCGGATGTTGGTGGCCCGCATGGTTTTGGTGACGATGCTGGTGACCACCTGGAAGGTGACCAGGTCGTTGGTGACTAGCGTGACGGCACAGTCTCCCTCGCTGAACGGCAGTTCCATGGCAACGCCATAGATCGACGTCTCCAGCCTCAGCTGTTTCACTTTGTTCTTTAACTGAACAAACAACAAATATGTTCATTCGTTTTATTTTTCTTTCTTTCCAATGACATTTAACTTTCCAATGATTTTTGAGACAGGCTAGCAAAATTCTAGCTGGCTGTACACCATTTTCAGCATGGGTACACTATTTCCGCTATAACGCTAGTTCTGGCACGAGTGAGTATGCTAGTCTGGTAACACTTTCTATGAAGCTTGTACTCATAAGACTCTATAAACACATTTACAAATGGTTATATTTCATTCATAACTATTTATACATACTCATAACTGTACTCCTAAGGAATTATAATGCTGTGTCATAAGCCCCATTCCAACTTCAAGTGACACAGTGCATTTTTGGTTATAAAACTTCACCTGCCTATGAGTGCAGTCATTAATATGTATAAATAGTTATAAATACTAATATTTCATTCATAACTATTTATACATACTCATAACTGTACTCCTAAGGCATTATAATGCTGTGTCATAAGCCCCATTCCAACTTCAAATGACAGTGCATTTTTGGTTATAAAACCTCACCTGCTTATGAGTGCAGTCATTAATATGTATAAATAGTTATAAATACTAATTTCAACCATTTTTAAGCATTACAAAGGCATTATAACCCTTTATAAATAGGTCCCATATGTTCATAGTCTTGTAAATACATGCTTCATAGAAAGTGTTACTGCTAGTCCTGACATTAGTACGCTGGTCCTGACACGAGTACACTAGACCTGACATTAGTATGCTAGTCCCAGCCTGTATCTAAATAACTGTAAGTCGCTTTGGATAAAACCATCAGCTAAGTGTAATGTAATGTAATGACCGTCTCACACCCAACAGAGGAGGCAGTAGACCTGTAAATGAAACCTTGTTCTTCTGTGCAGCCTTTTTAGCAGTAGACCGCAATAGTATATAACTGTGAAAACCATACTGTCCTACAAAGGCCAAGTGTAGTAACTACGCTAGTAGTATGCTAGTTCCAGCAGGAGTACACTGGTTCTGGTATGAGTACAGTAGTGCTGACATGAATATGGTCTACACCTCCGCCAGTGTTAGAAATCAAGCTGGCTATACTCTAGTGCTGACCTGAGTACATTATTGGTCACAAGAGTACAGTACATTGATGTGATATATGGTCTGATATGGTCTGTCCGATATGGTCTGTGTTTCTACTAATGTTAGAAATCAAGCTGGCTACACACTAGTGCTGACATGAGTACAACCTGCTTCACAACTCCCGTATTTAATTACTTTCTGCTGTAAAAAAAATGCTACTATTGCTGACACCCACAAGATAGACCTAAGTAGTAATAATAACTGACATCACAACTGGAGTTCTGTGCTCCTCAACAAGGTGTAGTACAAAAACTATTGAATGCAGAATAATTACAGAGTAATCGAAAGCTGAAGGCTGCGTGTAGCTTATTTTTAAGTCTTCTTCACCCTGAGTGCTACACAAACACTGCTATCTAATGTGAATGCGTTAACAAATGTACCAGTCATTCTTACGGAGTACTTCGGAAGAAGGATAATATACTGTAAGTGTCAAAATGAAATAAATATGAGCAGCAAAAAAGGACAATCACATTCTCATTACCTTAAATGCTTAAGATACTGGAAGGGAACCCCTCCCAATACATAAACTTTATGTCGGGCTAGTAGTGTTGTGACAACCCCTACTTTTCTCACCTCAGCGTTATTCATGACTCCCACCCCTCACCTGTGCATTCTTGATGCTCTTCTGTGATGATTCCCACCCCTCACCTAAGCATTCTTGATGCTGTTCATGACGACCCCTACTTTTCTCACCTGTGCGTTCTTGATGCTCTTTGTGATGACTCCGACGAACACTTCATGGTGCAGCTCTTCGGTGCCTCCGGCCGGGACGTTGACGTCGGTTGCACAGTCCTCATCCTCCTGCATCACCACCACACAAGCCACAACAGTAAGCAACACGGCCTCCTCATACAGACCACAGTAGTAAGCAGCACGCCATCCCCACCACACAGCATTAAACAGCATGTCATCCCCACCACACAGCATTAAACACCTCGTCATCCCCACCACACAGCATTAAACACCTCGTCATCCCCACCACACAGCATTAAACACCTCGTCATCCCCACCACACAGCATTAAACACCTCGTCATCCCCACCACACAGCAGTAAGCAACATGTCACCACCACCATACAGCATTAAACACCACGTCATTCCCACCACACAGCAGTAAACACCACGTCATTCACACCACACAGCAGTAAGCAAGATGTCACCACCACCATACAGTCCAAAACAGTAAGCAGCACATCATCACCACCACCACCACCACCACCACCACACACCAGTACTCCTACATGCAACACACAACCTATTCTCAACACACAACACCCAACAACATGCTCCCATACACAACACGACAACAGGTTCTCATACACAACAACACGTGTCAGAATGTCCTTACACATGCAACACACAACATACTCATACAAGCAGCTCTATTATAATGCAGATGGCAAATTGTATTTACAGGGCCTACCTCAGTCTTGCAGATAGTGAAGTGAACTTTCACTCCAGGGACCAGGTTGGTAGGTATCCCCACAAAAGCACTTCGTTGGAAGGGGAATGTCGTTTTGTCTTCCCGTTCAATGACACCACTGTTATTTTCCTGACAAAGACATATTTGTAAGCCACTGCTGGTGGTATTACATGATAATTAATACTAACATGTAGTAATACATTCGTACCTACACAGCTGTTAATAGGAAAGGGGGATTTAGAGTTAAAGTGAAAACAAAAACTGCCTTTTTAGATAACAGTGCTGGTTAAAACCCACAAGTAACTCTAACAAACATCGATCACACATGTCTCACAGGTTACGGGTACTGATCAATCACCACGGGTAATTTTGATTTTGACATTTTTACCAACAACTGTGCAGTAAAGCTATACTCACCCCAACAGATGAAATGACCCCCAATTGGCGTCCAGCTGGAGGTCTAGAAAACACATTAGTTATGTAACACACAGCAGACACTCTCCAGTGGCAAAGCTAAAATATGGATCTTTAACAATCATGCACGTTACATGATATAGTCTTTAAAAAACGTCTGGCAGTCACTGCTTTATCATCAGTCTTTTAAAAGACTGAACTGCAGGTATTAAAAGGCATATAGCATGTGACACCAAGTGTTAGCCTGAGTGTTAGCAAAACCTGCTGATGTGTGTGGTGCTCGCTTACTTGGCAGGGAGCATGGGAGCAGGTTTTGGCCTCTTGGGAAGCATGAACCTGGTGACAAGCTTGGAGGTTTGTGTTTGAGGCACAGGCTTTTTGACCTGGGACGCTGGTGGCTTTTCTTGGGGCTCAGGGGTCTTGTCCTGAGGTACAGTGTCCTTTTCTTGGGGTTCAGGTGTCTTGTCCTGGGGTACAGTGTCCTTCTCTTGGGGTTCAGGTGTCTTGTCATGGGGTGCAGCGTCCTTTTCTTGGGGTTCAGGTGTCTTGTCCTGGGGTACAGTGTCCTTTTCTTGGGGTTCAGGTGTCTTGTCATGGGGTGCAGCGTCCTTTTCTTGGGGTTCAGGTGTCTTGTCCTGAGGTACAGCGTCCTTTTCTTGGGGTTCAGGTGTCTTGTCCTGAGGTACAGTGTCCTTTTCTTGGGGTACAGCAGTCTTGTCATGGGGTGCAGCGGTCTTGTCTTCAAGTGTCTGTGCACCTGGGTCTGTCTGATCGGAAGAACCACTGCATAATGGCTCACCATCCTTCAACATGACCAGGGAACAACAAATGTGGACTTACACAGCAGAATAACATCTTCAACCACCAGGCATTCTCCAAACCCATCCCCCTCTCTTTCTCTCTCCCTCTCATTACATTGACCTTCTCACAGGTTGGATTGCCCCCTCTCTCTCTGTCTCTCTCGCAGTCAATCTCGCCGCCACTCTCGTTAATATAACTTGAGGCCCGCTGACTCTGCTACACTCTTGCTTACTCTGTTCTCTGCATAACTGTAGCTTGATTTGTGTACCCTAGTTTAAGTCACCTTGGCAGTCTAATGTTATGTAATGTAATAACTTGTCATAGAAGGTTATGGTTGGATGAAATTTAAAATGTAGTACTGAAACACAGCTGTGGCGGTTGTTTACCTTAGAGGAGGATGTGGTGACGGAGGTGGATGTAGGCTGGCTGTCTGCCCCCCTCCCCTGGCTGGTGTTGGGGTCCCCCTGAGGGGTGTCAGTCTGGGATGCCTCTGGGCTCTTAGCCGTCTCAGGCTCCTCTGGCTCCTGGGACAAACGGAAACATAAAAACCCATAATTACAACATGTACATGTACACTACAGGCACACCTCACCCAATATCACATTACAAATGCTTTGCAGAAACCGTGTCCTTTTCAGTTCTGTGTGTAGTCTAGAAAACAACAACAGAATACTAATCTGTTTGTCCAGATGTCTGTACCTTGGTGGAGGTGACTGGGGTGGTCTCCGAAGTGGATGAGCTGTCGGATGGGGTGGCTGTCTGTGTGGTCTCCATGGCAAGAGAATCAGATGGGATGGTTGTCGTGGTGGTCTCCATAGCGGAGTCGGATGGTGTGTTTGTTGTGGTGGTCTCCATGGTGGAGCGAGATGGGGTGGTTTCCATGGTGGTCTCCAATGCAGAGTCAGATGGTGTGTTTGTTGTGGTGGTCTCCATGGTGGAGTCAGATGGGATGGTTGTCGTGGTGGTCTCCATGGTGGAGTCAGATGGGGTGGTTGTTGTGGTGGTCTCCATAGTGGAGTCAGATGGGATGGTTGTTGTGGTGGTCTCCATGGTGGAGTCAGATGGGGTGGTTGCCGTGGTGGTCTCCATGGCAGAGTCGGATGGCGTGGTTGCCGTGGTGGTCTCCATGGCAGAGTCGGATGGCGTGGTTGTCGTGGTGGTCTCCATGGCAGAGTCGGATGGTGTGGTTGTCGTGGTGGTCTCCATGGCAGAGTCGGATGGTGTCGTTGTCGTGGTGGTCTCCATGGCTGAGGAGTTGGTTAGGGTGCTTGTTGAGGTGGCAGACGTGGTGAAGGCATTGGCTGTCGTGGTGGCGGAGGTGGGTGCGGTGGTGCTGGAGGAGGAGGAGGATGGTTGCTGCTTCTTCTTCTTCTTCTTCTTCTTCTTGGCCATCTGCAGGGGCTGGTCCTCCAGGTTGATGGAGGCGGAGGGGGGAGGTGGGGGCAGTGGAGGGATGCCCAGACTCAGTCCTACCTCGTCCAGCTCCGCCATCCTCTTCAGCAGGGTGGCCATGTCCTTCTGCAAGATTGTCAGCCGCGTCTCCGCCATCTCTAGTTTGATGTTCACTGCCGTCACCTGGGGGTTGGGAGGCCCCTCCTTCTCCTCCGGCTTTTTCTTAATCCTCTTCCTCTCTTTCTTCAGCAGTACAGCTGTGGCAAGGGACACGGACACACAGACACAGGCAGGGAGGGAGAGAGAGAGGGAGATGGATAGATGGACAGATAAATAGATGGATAATGACAGAAAGAGAGGCATTGCACAAAGTAGGGGAAGAGAGACAGACATTGAGGGATGAGGAAAAAGGTGAAAACAGACAGTGAGAAATACTGTTGTGTGGAAGCTGTAGCCTGTAGTCCCAGCTCTGTCTGTTAGTGGGCTTGTTTGAAATGACTGGCTGTCTTAAAGAAATGCATTCTGGGCTTGAAATAGTGACGTTTTTCCCACAATCTCGTCCCAATGTCAGCATACCACATGGGTGGGTGGGTACGGTGACTTTTGGACGAGATTGTGCAAAAATGTCACTATTTCAAGCCCGCCATCATGTTTGTCTGTTACCTTGCTGCTGGCGTAACGACTGCACGTCCTTCACCAGAGCGACCTCCTTCTGCCTGTTAGCACCCCTCTGTTTCGCCAGCTTATCCCGCTCCTTCATCACCTGCACAGTGGTAGGACTATATATTCAATACATGCATGCAGTATATTCACCTGCACACGGGTAGGACTAGAATAATAATAACTGAATTTGTATGGCACAATTTATACAAGATGTAGCTCAAAGTGCTTCAACAGTTTGGCAGGAAAACACAAGACAGCATTTGTTGCAGCTTGGTAGTACCGAGAAACTTCATTCCGGCACTGTTGACAGTTCCTGATAGTGTCCATAGGGGCTACTGCTACTAGTAACCATCTAACAACAGTACTAGTCAGGAAAAAAGACAAGCGACATCAGGACACAAAAATCTGCCTGGTTTCATACTTCCACACATGGAGCTCACATTGTGAAATATGTGTATAGGATGCTTGCATGTTATGAGGAATCTCTGATACCACTGTTCAGCATTGTAACACTGACAAGATTTTGTTGTCTAAACTATTGAAATCATCTGCATTCATGTTGTGATACTTTGTGGAAAACCTATTAGATGTTCATAAATAAAGTGACTTGAAAATTTCAAACCGGTAGGCTATTCACAGATATATAGCAGCAATATATACATAAAAAACGTGTCCATACCACAACCTGTCACCGCGCATCACATGTACTTGACCACTGTCAGGTATTTTGTCCAAATAGTTTCTGAAATGTGTACCGTCGCCACATGCGATTAGTGCCATCATTAGAAGGCAACACAACAAGTGCTTTTACATTGCAACAACATACGTACAAAACAAACATCACAATTCAACAGGTGGATAAAAGTTATCTTAGGGTCGGTGCTGACTAGACGGGGCTTACCTCGTTGACAGGGAGACCTTTGACCGGAGGGAGAGGAGGAGGAGGTAGGTGTCCGAAGTGAGGGTCAAGCGGTCGAAAGTGAGGGTCCACCGGCCCAAAGGGAGGAGGGCCATATTCATGAATCGAAGGTGGCACGCTAGGGTCTATGGGGGGGAAATCTGGGTGTACTGGCGGAGGGGGGAGGACATGGTCAAACTCTGGCGGAGGTGGTAAGTGTCTTGCCGGTGGCAACGGTGGCGGCCCGTAATGTGGGTCTAGCGGAGGTCCATATTGATCCATTGGTGGTGGTATGGGAGGCAGCCCAAAATGTGGATCTGGAGGAGGAGGTCCGTAGTCATCTATCGGAGGATAATCATGGGGTATCGGTGGCCGGTGGTCAAACTCTGGAGGATAATGTCTACCAGGATACAGTGGACCCTCCATATCGTAAGGATGCGGAGGCGGTCCATATGGATCATCATAATGTCCATAAGCCCTTGGGTCCATATCTGCCGGATGCACTGGCCATGGCTCTGGTCCATACGGATGCGGGTGCATTCGTTCCATAGGCCCCATCCACGGTGGAGGTGGACCACGCATGTAATGCGGATCGGGACCACCATGGAAATGTGGCTCCATCCAAGGGGGAGGTTCATCTGGATGCATTGGGTACCGGTGATCATAAGGAGGACCATGAGGAGGACCTCGTGACACCATGTTAAATGTTTTGTTCCTTAGTGACACAAAGTTAGCAAACTAGCTAGCTTGAAAGGCCAGCTCAACCACAACACAGCTAACGTAGCTAGCAACTGTGGAGCTTTGTTTCTTTTCACCTCTTTCGGCGCTACATCACAATCAGTAGAGTTCCCTTTACTTACATTTGCAAATTTTCTACAGTATATAACTTTATAAGACTCCATCTAACTACTCCATTCGATGACTCCAGATGTGCAGAGAGCAGCCTGCAAGCAGCTCAATGGCCAAAGATGGTGGTGGTGTCAAGCAGTTTTATTTCCGCAGGAGGAGGTTCGTATCTATTACGACACATCCGGTTATCACATTTACTTAATAGTTTTTCTTGCACTGTACTGAAAATAAATTGACTAATTAGTAACAAAACCTAAAAAGGTGTTTGAGTTGAAAAACTGCTGATTAAACGACTGCTGAGTGTAACAACTCTGTTACTTATCACTAACGGCTCCGCCTCGTAATCAACTCAGAATTCCTCAAATGGGCTCTAGTAGTAGGCCTATATTCGCAGTCCAAACACTGTCTGTGGTTGTGACCTAAGTTATTGAGTAACAGTTTAGCATTTGTTCAATTATAAATGTCATTATGAAATATTTTCCCCGTTTGCAAATAGAAAATGAATAAACAATTACTGTAGGAATCCATTAAATCTCAATGCCTGTCATAGGAGCATAGCTGTTCAAATGGAGATAGCCTAGCTGGAAACATTCACTGTCAGGTGGATAAAACGAAAACATTTCATACAATCATCTATAGTAAGGCTGACTGGATCATAATCAAGATACAGAGAGAATAACGACACACTTGATGTGTGGGTGTTGGATTCTGTGTGTATGGGCATGAGAGAGCAAATGAGTGTGTGTGTCAGAGAGAGAAACAGAGAGAGAGAGAGAAAGGGAGAGTAAATGAGTGTGTGAAAGAGAGAAAGAATGAGTAAACAAACGTGTGAGAGGAAAAGTAAATAAATGAGCGTGTGTGTTAGAGAGTGAGCAAGAGAGAGAATGAGAGACAACAAGGAGCAGTCAATGAGTTTGTATTGAAGACACTGCAAGTCATATTCTACTTTATTTATTCTACCAATTTGTTGTAATTTATAATAGTGATACAGGAATCATCTCACTACATATTCTACTTTGTATTTCTTCAGTGGTAAATAAAACTCCTTGGATTCTTAATCCGGCTGCAACTGATTGAAAGTCTTCACTCTTACATTTGCAGAAGGCTTCAGTTCTGTCACCAGTGTGTCCTTAAACCCAACAGATGACCTGACACAGAACAACACTAACGGCAAATACAATCAATTCACCATCTAAGTATAATAAGGCATGAAGGAATGGGTTATTAAAACCAAATTCTCAGATAGGTTCACTAGGATGTGCTTGTAAATTCTTGCTCCTTAAATCTCATCACTGTATTATTAAGGTGTAGTTTAATTCATGTTCCTACAAAAATACATATCACCAAAATAGTTGATTTCCACACATGGACATGGCAGCAAACAGGTTTGCACAACACAACCTTTATTAAACCACAGAAGAGGCTTCCTGAATCGCCCAAACACATTCATTCATGCTTGGGAATAATATGGGAGTTCAAATTAAACTAATGGGAAACAGTACAAAAAGCATGGAAGAAGATACTACATAGAAAGGTTTAGTAATGCATGATTGAAATAGTATTTTGTGTTTATTTAAGCTGTTACAAAGAAATAGGTTGATCCCTGAAAGACAAACACGTTTCATTTTCATGGTGTCTGGCTGGAGGGACAAATGATCACACAGAAAAAAATACAATGATACAGTAAAAAATAGCATCATACTTAAAGCATACATTCTTCCATACAGACATCACAGTGATGCATTAGCTGAAATACAATCCTAGTTTCTGTATCATTACACAATATTCCACACTTACTTTGCACTTTAGCATGGGAAAAAGTCCATTGCCTAGACATTTAAAAGCCCTTGATTGTGAAGGCTTAATGAGTGTCCACCACTTCCAGCCGTCTGATGCTGCAGCAGCAAAAACAGACTAGTCCAGACGAGGAAAACTGCCATCCAGGGGGAAAAAAAGACAAAACGCTCTTCTTTGTACGGGGTCGTTAATGCTGGTGATGAGTATTTTACAAAAATAAAAAATAATAATAAAAAAAACTTGACAACTTGATTAAACATAAATTGCATTAAGTCTTTAAAAGGAGGGGAAATAAATCGGACCATGGCACATGGCTCGCTTTCATTCACTTTAGGTCATGATGGGTCCAAAGCCCAATACTGGCTAATGAATGGCTGATGGGTCCTCACAAAACCAGTCACACAACATTCCAAAAGTCACACAACATTCCAAATTGGCATAATATGAATTCTGTAACAGACAGATATAGTAAAATGCTCAAATGAGGTGGCTCTATACTGGCTAATGAAATTGGACATGTGTAATGTGATTTAATGGAAATTATATGAAGGGCCCATGAAATACTGTTATTATATCAGTTGTGATGTATAATTGTGAACCTAAGAAACCCTTTAACTTCTTATCTCACCCCCACTTGAAAGTACAACTTACACTCGTGTCAAAACATCATTTAAAACCATATGAGATACCATTTGAAACTTTAATGTATCATTCACCAAATTTTCCATTTCCCAATGATACATGCTTTAAAAAGAACTCTACTGTTCACACAGTCCCTTATTTTATGAAACATAAAATCATCAAAACTCTTATTTTAACTTTCTGGTGGCAGTCTTCAAAACATACTTCAAATACCTTGGTCCAAGGGTTACCAAGGGTTCAAAAATATCCAAGGGTTCAAAAATATCCCCATCAGGGTACATACACAAAAATGTAGGCCCATTAAGGTACATACACAGACATGTAGCCCCAATAGGTTGTAGGCACAGAAATATAGCCTCATCAGGGTATAGACACAGAAATTCTAGTAACTCAAGTGTGAAACCTGCTGTAAGGTCAATTTCATTGATCTTAAAAATATTCAAAGAAAAACAATATTCAGAGAATGCTTCATAAAGATTTTATACATTAGGATTAACTGTAAATCCTTTTCAGTTATGTTGAGCTATCCTACACCATACATTTTGTCACTTTTTGTCACTCAGTCTAGGCATGTCATCATGCCTGAGGTTACAAAAATAATATATTTTTATGCTTATAATGTGTAAATCCCACAATATTATAGCTTAAAAAAAGCTTTTTAAGTCTCAGCTGCTAATCAATGACAAGTTTATAAGAGCACACCATGTCCACAAATCCTTTGGAAACTACTCTGGACAAAGGGTAACTGTTGTTAATGCATTCTACAGTGTTTTTGTGAACGGGCATGAGCTGCATTGATAACCGTGTTACTTAGTTTGATCCGCTTCCACATTTACAGCCAAATGCCTTTCAGTGTGCTTGTTGCTCGTGCTCTGAGTTACGGTTTCATTCAGTGAGAGACTTCTATACCAACTTTTCTCACAACATGGAGATAAGAGGAAGGCAGAAAATAGGTAAAGTGCTGTGTTCAGAAACATCCTTTTTATAATAAACTCAGTTACACCAACAATTTGAGTTGAGTTCATGCATAGAGACCCCGATACATCCAGTTGATGCACCATGCTTCAAGATTTGTTAGTTTTTTTTTTTAAATAGCAATTTGGATGCATCTTGCCAAGTGCCCTGAGCATGCTCACTGAAAGGCATTTGGTCGGAAAAATGAACGCCAATAAAATCAAATAACTCAACCATCAATGTGAGTTTGCTTGTAAACGAAAGTTTAACTTGTGCCTATTCACATAAACATCACATGCATTCATGCCAAGTTACCCTTTAATATTCAGAGTGCTGGAAATTTGTAAAAGAAAGGTTAAAAAAAAGTGCACAATTAGGGAAAGTTTTAATAATCTTTAAGATTTTATTTAGAATCATGTAAAAAAGACAAACAATGTTAAACATATACTCTTGGTACAGACTCTTGGTACATAACAGATACTCTTGGTAAAGGCTTTACTGAATGCTGTCTTACAATTTTTTTTGTAGTCAAGGCTACAAGCCACAAAACTACAGAAAGTAGAAAACAGCTCCACAGTACATAAGTAAATACAGCAGCAACATAATCACATCCACAGCACATAAGTAAATAAACAGCTGCACATTAACGCACCTTTTCTCCCTAGGATGTGTTGGATTCCTGGCAGAATTCTTCCCTCCATTTCACCAGGAAGTCTTGCATGTTCTTGTTAAACGTGTCGATGCCTCTGCCCGAGAGATGGATGCCATCTGGGCGATATAGTTCAGGCCCAATGTTCTCATGTGTGACTGCTGTTCCTCCCAGCTCATCGATCATAGTATGCATTTTAGCATTGATCAGTTCACGGTTTCTGTCCACCCTCTTGTCAACGTCCTCAACAAGAGTGGCACCTTGCTTCCAGTAGCGCCGCGGCAGGATGTCGGACCACACCATCAGGCATTCGGGTAAGATGTAGCGTACGGAGTTCAGGTTGTCTTTCATGGCGCTCAGCAGCTCCTCTCTGGAAGTCTTGTTGATGTCATTGCCTCCCAGGTGGATGATCAGCATGTCTGGATTGGGCCAGGTCAGTTTCAGCTGGTGAAGCTGGGGCACAAGCTGGTCCCACGTCATGCCCTGCACCCCCTTCCACCAAACCCGCACACACTTGGGGTCCATGCCCAGCTGCATGCCAAACTCTGGGGAATTGTTGGCCTTTTTCTCGGCCAGAGCCACAAGACTGTGACCGCAAATCCAGATATTCTTAGCACCTTTGCTGGTAATATTGCCTGGAAGATTGCAACAACACAGTAGAATGCATCAGCTTCAGGTAAACTCTGCTGAATAGACACACGCGTACTTCTTTCCCTTAATTTTTACTCTACATTGCATACGGTACCATGTGTCCCAAGTGCTCTCATCACTATCAGTAAAAACAAACTAGCTTTAAAAGGTTCAACTATTTAACTAGGAATGGTGTGACTACAGGCACTCAACACAGTATCCAAAAACACCATGGTTTTACTACCACTGACATGGTTTTACTACCACTGACACTATGTGTTAACTCAATTGTCCATACAAACGCTTTGATTCTGTTACATGCCAAGCCATAAACATCCCAAGAATCTACCCAAACATCAAAAATAAGCCTCGTGGTTCTTTCCAATTAAGACTTCTGGAATCTTGTATGCTAGCCCAGTGATTTCTGTTGCAGGATTTCTACAAATAGTTAAGTGCATCTCAACCATCCATTTTTAAGCATAAAGATTACAGCAACAAGAAATGTCAAAAATCTACGAGAAACACAACTTTTTATACTTTTTAAATCTGTGGCTGAAATGGATTACTTTAGCTAGGTTCTCAAAAGATAGACCATGCCTTTCAATTCACTATGACTTCATTTCAAGACCTTTGAAAAAATGGTCTGACTGTTCATAAAGAAATGCATAAATGCAATTTTATCGTATATGGAACGTATATTTCCACCCACACCTGCATTGATGATTTCGCCTTTTAGCAGTGTGTTAGGGTTCTGGTACACTAGCAATGTCGATTGTGGAATGAATGAAAATTAGCTTATCGTCAGCGCATATTCACGTCAAATTGTAGAATGTCAAAACATGACAATATATACATTGTAGCCGGGGCGTGTAGCCTCTCAATAGCAGCCAGGCTGCATGCAGTCACTCAACCTCTATATGACCAGTTTTTAAGGTTTATCAGAAAATAAATACTCTGTATTCTGTTTAAGTGTAATTTTTGGGACATTTAGGGCTGGATTCGGGATTTGGGACAACACCTTAGATTGCGGGACTGTCCCGAATTTTTCGGGACATCTGGTCACCCTAACAAGGACACCTCTCCAAAACCATGGTCAAATCCTGCCTCATCCACTCCTCACGTACCACTGGAATGGTTCCTACACTCTTCCAAGCTGCAGCAGTCACCCCAACACTGGAAAAAACCTGACTCAGATCCTAATGACTACAATAACTTCTCCCCCATTTCTAACCTACCCTTCATTCACGAAATCTTTGAAAAAAATGTTGCCACTTAACTCCACCTCCACCTATATCACAACTGCCTCTAGAAATATTTGGAGTCTGTTCCCGCTCCCACCATAAAACACAAACTGCTCTCATAGAAACCACTAACAACCTTCTTATGGCAGCTGATTCCGCTTTACTCACCAACGGAGATCTGGGTGCACCTTTTCACAACATCTCTCACACATCCTCTGCAACAGACTATCCTCCATTGCCATCACTCGCACCCCCCCCCCCCCCGACTGGTTTCACTTATATCTCTCAGGCCGCACTCAGCTCATTCAACAGTTCATCCCCGGTCATTTCAGGTGTGCTGAGACCCCTTACCTGAGCCTCATAGTGGTTTATTTTTGGTGGGAATGCGCTCACACAAATTCCTAAAATGTTGTATGTCTGCACCAAACATTTCCCTAAACCTATTTCCCATTTCCCTAACCACTGCTTGCTTTACACATTTCGGTCTTGTGGATCATGTGGATTAAGTCTGGATCAGTGCCAACTCTCGTTGGCTCAGCTAGAAATCTTGGATAAGTAACTAATGCTATATCATTTTGTTGCCTTGCTGTATGGTAGCTTGTTACCCATTGAATGTGGCTGTCCTGCTGTAGCTGCTAAGTTACAGCAGCAAACTGTACTAAGCACGTTTGGAGAAGCGGACCGTCGCTTTGTAGTTCTCTATGAGAGACAATTCCACTTCCAACCTGTAGGGCGACCAAAGACGAAAACTACTTAGTGTTGTTTAAGCTTGCCACCCAAGCACAAGTGGCACTCGCACTACAGCCCTACCTGGATTTGGGATCAAATTAAAAATGTCATTTAGGGCTTCAAAACAGGGTCGGGCTTGTGCCGAATATGCTTAAATTACAATTGTCGATTCAGTGATTGCAAGAGTTCCACTGTACAAAAGTAAGAAGGGTAGCCAGCTTGTATGTTAGTAAATCTCTCTCAAGAGCCCTAAAGAAGCCCAGCTTTAAGCTCTTTAGGCAACACCTAGGCTATTTACTCCCAGTGCAAGTTCCTGCAATGTGAGCCCAGTGCAGGCCTGTACTGTGTAGTACCACACCATAAACTGCACAGTAACACACTGCAGATTGCAAAGGGCTGAACTGCCCAGTCACACACCACAGGTTATGAAGACGCTGATACTCTTAAGACAAGCGTAGACTACACAACTTTTAATGCTGTTAAGTCACTGGGCAGTTCACCCTACACAACGTGGGGTCTTGAATTCATGGTGGGTTCATGCTACATGACTGATCAAAAGTCATAACATAGACAATCTTACTAACTTATTAAAGGCCCATTTATACCCTACATAAAAGATGGAAACAGAGACGGGTGGAGTCTGAAGGCAACCTTAGGGTGCTTTCACATTTACAGCATTTGGTGCGCACCAAACATTCCATTCAAACAAATTTTTTTTAGTTAGGTCTGTTTTCATTGGTGTGAACGCAATCTCGGTGCGCACCAAATCAACTGGGGTGGTCTCAAACCGCTTTATCTGCCCTACTTTTGTACGGTTCCTCTGGTGTGAAAGCAACCAAACCAAATTGGATGGAACAGTGGCGATGGTCTTCGCTGTTTATTATAGTTCAATTAGAACTATGCATATGTGAAAGAAAACCGTACCCACATCTGTTTGCGGCATTGTAACATTTTTCTGACAAGTGCGGACCAAAGCAGTCAAACTACAGCACTAGATAAATCTGTGATTAGTATTTCTGTTCTCTCAACTGTGGCTTGTCCCAAAGACCCACAAGAGAAGTCACAGGGACCAATGCCCAGAATTACAAAATTCTGTGCCATAATAGCTAGGAGACCTCTGTTCAATTGTTGTACCAAAGTGTATTTTTAAAGAAATTATTCTACGGCCCTCTAGAATGTTGTGACAGCTCCCATTCACTTTGAATGGACTTTCCCAGCGTTCTACGGGCGGATATTTTTCGATAACCGCCCGCTGCGCCATTAACGCCCGCTGCCAATGGCAACGAGTTTTGTCACTTCAGATTCACGGTACCTTATCACTCCGCAAGTAGTTCGACCCACTTTAAAAAGTAAATATTCGCTACGGTAACCTGGCAGTTGTAACGGCTATTTTATCCAGGCTGTTAGAGAAGTAGGGCCTACGTCTACGGAGTTTTTGGCGACATCTGGTGGAAAAAATGGAGGAGTTTCCAATTAATTTTAGGCTAAAATATACGGCGACTATGGCACTTCTGAGCGCTGGTGGGAAGCGCAATTTACAGAGACAGACTGCACGGAGACTAAAACAAGAAGACATCAAGATTTGCAGGAGGAGGAAATAGATAAAATGGAAGAAAACAATTGTCTGTCTTTTCTCAAAATAAGCAGTAATAAGCTGCAATAAGCCGTAGAATAAGCGGGATAATGTATTGTCCACGAACGACTATAGGAAAATATTTCCCTTCAGGGGCGGAACAATACCCCTCCGCCTTCGGCGTCGGGGTGCTGTTCGCCCCTGTCGGGAAATATTTTCCTATAGTCGCCCGTGGACAATACATTATCCCTTACTTGCTACCCTGTCACCAACTCTGTTGGTGTGGTGGAAGGAGTGTCATTAACCTTTTCCAAATATGACTGAAAAGTTGACATAGCGTTCCTTTTTTTGTTGGTAGCTACAGACACAGCACATTGCAGGGCTGCACATGTGATACCATGCTAGCAAGTACACCATGCTGGTGTACTCATCCATTGTCAAACAACTTGCAAGGTACTGCTCAACGCAACATGTCTACTGTTTTCTGTCTAAGGTATCTGCTTCCCTGGTGTAATTAATGAGAAAGTTACAATATGTAGTACTTGTTTATGATGTCTAGTGTTAGACATTAAAGTTTAACAAATTCTGCCCCTGTTTAATACTTACCAGTCACAATAACATCATACTTCACTTTGGCTTCATCATACTCATTACGCCACATTCCTGCAGAAGCAAACCGGTACCTGTTGTCGAGTCCTTTTTCCCACACTCCTGTCTGGCTTCCATAAGCTTCTTGTTGTTCTCCTTCCACCTCTTGCTGAACTGCTCCAGCTGCACAGCAAAACAAATGTGAAGACAAAAGCTCACAATTTCGGTGAAGACGTGTTTAGCTTCATACATCTTCATCTTCTGAGAATAGGGAATGCTTGCCCACCTTTTTCTTTCTGCTTTCTGCTTTCTGCTTCTCTATCTGAATAGTAGGTTTTTGTTGAATTGGCGTTGTCTCAGTTGTGGTTTTACTTTCTTCCGAGGATTTAACCATTTCCTTAGATGTAACTGGTGGGAGAGTTTGTGTCTGGATGACTTTAAGGTTTCGTATCTTCACAGTGGAAGTTTGTTTAATGTTCTGAATGGCCTGTGTCTGTAGAATGGGAGTAGTAATATCCCCTGAAGGCTGAGGAGCCATGCTGCTGGAGGGGATGATGGGGAGAAGGACAGGAGAATATGAGGAATATGAAGAGGGTGCTGGTTGGACTGCAGGGCCAGTGACTCCAGTGGCCATCACAGCAGGTGGTGGTTGATACATCTGGGGGGGTGGATATGTCTGAGATGAATATATCTGGGGTGGATATGTTTGCCCAGCTGCTGAGGTGTAAGGATTATGAACTTCTGGTTGGGGTGGAAACATTCCTGAATGATCTCCCACAAATGTAGTTGGGGTGTAAAGCGGCACAACACACTGAGGGCCTGTGTAAGGGGCATTAGGGTAAGGGTAGCCTGCTACAGTTGGAGGTGGGTAACTAAATGAAGATGGAACAGATGGAAGAGCAGAGGACAATAATTTTGCTGGATGTGAAGTTGATTCTTGTTCTGGGTAACCTATCGGAGATGGGACCAATGGAGGAGCAGAGGTCAATAATTTTGCTGGATTTAAAGTTGATTCTGGTTCTGGGTACCTGAATGGAGATGGAACAGGTAGAGGTGAAGAGGACAATAATTTTGCTGGATTTGAAGTTGATTCTGGCGATTGTGGCTCTGGGCTTTCTGGTTTATTTAGGAAAGTCTTTGTCAAACCACTTTTGGGGTCATACTTCACCAATACCTGTCGCTTTGATAGCTTCTCAGGAGAGACTGACCAAAAATTGTCAGAGTCTGACAAGTTGGTCTGACTATGGTGGTGAACTGGTGAGCGTTTGCGCTTTTTACGGTCCAGCGAGGCAGAATCGCGAAGCCGTTCTTTTACCCTATCGGTCATTTGGCTGATCTCAGAATCCTTCAACTCCACGCCTATGGATTTTAAAAAATTCTGAACCTGCTCAGAGACCTGATCATTGCTTTTTTCTCTGCCAGCAGCCACTGCAAGCTCTCGAGAGTGTCGAGAGAATCCTGATGAACTTTCTTCTCTGACCTGCTCAGGTGGCACTGAGGTCATGTGTCGCCCAGTGCCCTGTTCACCGTCTCCCACAGAGTCACCATAAAGGAAGTGCTCCTCCTCCTCCACGCTGCACTTCCTGAGGAACTGCTCTTCCACAAACAGTCCAGGCTTCATGCTAAGGATACGTGAAAAACCACTCCCATCTTTCAGGGGCATCTCATGGGGCAGCAAGTACTCTTGATCCTCCTCCATGACCTTAAAGGGGTCATAGCGCTCATCCCTGTGAGACTCTCGAGGGGGGGAGTTGGCAAGGCTACGCTGCTTCTGTTCAATGGCGGCGCTTTCTTCCTTAGCCTCCTTGACCATTTTAGTTAGCAGATTGGAGTCCACTCCTTTATTGAGGAGGTTGATGAAACGCTCCATGTGAGAAGAGACTTTAGTCTTTACCACGGAGTCCTCCTGCTCATGGGGTGGGCTTAGGGGATACCGAGGAAGTGGAGATTCAGTTAATATTGGTTCTGAAGGTGTCTCCCACAGTGGAGGATGAGCAGATACTGATGTGTAGCACGGTGCAGGTGCTGGATATGGTATACCAGACTGGTGAGGAAAAGCTGAATCTTTGTGGTCTGATACCATAGGTATGGGAAAGAGATTGGCAGAGGGTAATGGGTAAATTGATTTCTGGGTTGGTGGCCCGTCTTCATCCTGTTCAACAAAAAAAGGATACAAAGTTACAAGGTAACAATAATAAGCTAAGGATGCCGAAAGGTAAGGAAAGGTGAATGTAAAATGGTACTGGACCTTGACTGAAACTGTGGACTCTAGAAACTGTTTTGGTTTTTTCAAAATGGACTTTATTGGTGTTTTCGGTAATCCGGCATCTTGGTTGCCCTCACAATTTGGAGAAAACAATAGAGGAATCTGCTGGTCATCTGGAGGAATGGACTGAGAACTCCAACCAGTCTGGCGGCTGTGTTCCAGTGCTTTCTGCTGTTGTGAGACTATTGCTCTTTTCCGTAACTCGGAAAGTAGCTCATCCAGCTCCTTTTTCTTCTTGGCAAGTTCTTCATCCACCTCTTGAGTTTTAGCACGGAAGCTAGTCACCTCTGGAGGTGTCTCATCATTAATAACTATGCCTAAGTTTGGGGGGGGCTTTGATACGACTGTTGTGGTCTGTCTCCTGGGGCTACTGCTCTTACTCCTGCTACGCTTTCTGGAGGAGCGCTCCCTACTGCTGCTTCTCCTCCCATGCCCCTCATCTCTACGATCTGGGCTCAGGCTCCTCCTCCTGTTCCTTTCCCTTTCTCGGCCCCTCTCCCTTTCTCGGCCCCTCTCCCGGTCCCTACTTCTACTGCGATGACTTCGGTCCCTATCACTTCTCTCCTTGCTTCGGCCTCGTCTCCTTTCTCTGCTCGAGCTACGGCGCCTCTGATGATGATCATTTTTACCACCCCTTTCCCGGCTTCGGCTCCTGCTGCGACTCCTCTGGGAACGCTCTCTACTCCTACTGCGACCTCTCCTGTCTCTGTCACCCCTGTCCTTGCTTCCTCCTTTTGTTCTTTCTGTGCTTGAACTTCGGTGACTCCGATGACTGTCAGACCTGCTATCTCCATCTCGGTTTTTGCTGTGGCTGACATTGTCAGTTTTCAGATGGCTGCTGTTGCTTTTCTTTTTCCCCAAGTCTTCTTTGGTCTTGGACTGTGTAGCATGTCGGTCCCTGCCATCCTCTCTGCTTCTACTCCTGCTACGCGTGTGCCTGGTAGCCCTTTCTTGGCTTCTGCTGCGACTTTTCCTGTCCCTGCCATTCCTTTCCTTGCTTGCTCCTTGACTGTGATAATGACCAGACCTATCATCCTTGTCCTGGCTACAGCTTTGACTGACATTTTTCTGGTCACTGCTGCTGACCTTATCATCTTTCCCTGACTCTTCTTTGCCCTTATACTGCTTGGGTTCACTGAGGTCCCTTTTCACACACTCTTTATTTGCCACAATGTTTTTACTGCCAACCGGCGGCTTTTGTGTCTTGCTGCATTTCTCAGGCTCCTTTTTGCTCTCTGACAGATTGCCTTCACAAAGGTCCTTCTTCGTAGCCTCTTCATTTGCAGCAAGATTAGTGCTGATGGGCTGCTCTTTTGACTTGCTGCAGAATAGCAAAAATGTTTAAATGTTTTTAATTCATACTAGAATTTTCATAAAGTGTTAAACCCTTGTCAAATCTTGCTTAAAACACATCTAAAAACCATACCTTTCATTTATGAAGTGATCTTACATGAAATCACAAAAAATTCACAAGAATTCTGGGCAGACTGTGAGCATTGTAAACAATATCTTAGCACAGATAATCATTTAATAATGCTCCTGATAAAGACTGGGGAAAATACTCAGTCACACTTTACTTGGATGGTCCCTCACAGACTTTCCGTAGATGCTTGGAATACAAATAAACTGGAAAAATGTCTGTTGAAACACTATTCAATGTGGTCTGACTAAAATGTATGTTTAATTAGGGTTACATGATTTGGTTAGGATGAAACTATGCTCTGTGAAAAGCAGACCCACCATCTGTAAAAGTCTGTGCAGATGGGCAATTCGAGTAAAGTGCAAAAGGCTCAGTACCCCCAGTAATGACCAGACCTGTCATACCCGTCCTTGCTCATGCTGCGATTGCAACCGTCTTTTTCATGGCTGCTGCTGCTGCTGCTGGAGCTCTTCTGGTTTTCCCCAGACTCCTCTTTGCTCTTGGACTTCTCAGTTACAATCAGGTCCTCTTTCCCAGCATCTCTTGTCACTACAACATCTTCAGTACAGACAGTTTTCTCTACGATCTTGCTGCTGAACAGAAAAAATGTCCTTAATCACATTACATTGCTTACTGAATGTCAATAAAAAGTCAAATAAAAAGGTATTTAATCGCAATTATTCAATGCAGTGAACTAACAACTACCTTTTACCAGATAATCATTTCATCACGCTTTATACAAAAAAAAAAGTAGTGCTACCTCCACAAGCATTGGGCTGAGAGTACCCAGGCAGAGATGTTGTTGTCTAAATAGTGCAGACTGCAGAATGTCCCCTTAAATGTCTACCAACTTACCCGCTGTTTGGTCCACTGGGTTTAGGTTTGATTCCCTCATGTTGTGTCTTTGCAGAGAGATTGATTGTTATCTTCTTCTACAGGTAACAGAAATAACACACAACAGGAATTCCTGTTCAGTTGATTGCTGCACCATCTCAATGGAAACTGAAACTGAAAACACTAATTTCAAAAACGACCTTACCTTCTCTGCTGCTTTGGCATTCACACCCTCTAGCTTAGGTGTCGGCGAAAACACACTCTCTGTGCACCTCTTAATCCTAGTGGCCTGGTCTTCAGCTACAGGCTTACCCTGGAGGAAAGCATAGATATGTCCATGAGCCTCATACACACACAAACACATATATACTGTATATAAACACACACACACACACCATATACACTCACACAAACACACTTATATTTGCAGCATACACAGGTTGTGGATTTCACCCCCCTTCCCATTCCAATCCCACTCCCAGACACTTACAGTCATGACAGTGAACTCCACTTTCTCTGAGAGGGTGAGCTGTTTTTCCTCCATCACTTCACAAAACCTAAAGTACAGTTCGGCAGCCTGCGGGTACTTAATGTATCCAAATTCAAAGATAGGACTGAGGCCAACAACAACGCCCTGAAAGCAGATTTGTGCACTTCTTAATGCTAGATATGACCTATAATTACCTGAATATAACACAGGCTTCAATGCCTTTTATAATCTAATCTAATCTTTAACCTTTAAAGGAACATGCCACCATTCCACATGTTTTACGTTAATTGTGGAGCTGTTTGGAAATTGTTTGCAGACGTGACGTGTTTTCGAAAACCCCGCCTATTATCAGCAGGTGTCCATCAGCGTCAGCAGTAGGCACAGCGCAACCACAACTTCCGCGCCAAGCACAGCTGCAAGTAAAGTGCATACTGTTGGCCATGCGAGGGCCGTGTGAAACATGAGAGGTATAAATCAAGCATGTCCACGCCTAAGGGAGATTAAAGTCAAATTTCGTACAATGGTGACGCGTTCCTTCAAGAGGCCTCAAGTCAGACCAACACTATGAAATAAAACTTGCTGTTTGCATCTTTGCAATGACATCCACCAAGACTTCACCCTCGTTTATTCTCTGTGCCCAACACTGGGCACAACTGGCTTCAGACTCACTGATTTGCGCTGCTCCTTTATGTCTGTGTCTGTGCACAAGAACGTGTCTGCCAGGATCTCCACGCTGACGGCCCGCTGTGCCTTGGTCTTTGGGTTGGTGGATATTTTAAACTGAACTTTATCCCCAACAAGCATGGTGGCCTTCGTCAGCACATCGTCTGCACTGAAGCTCAGCTGCTTCTCCACCCCCTCCACAAGGGCCTGCAGGCTACCCTGCCTCTGTAAGAGTTATAGCAGAGAGTGATTCCTTGTCCTGATCACAAAGGCAAAAGACCGTAACTTCAATTTTGATGATAAAATGTATAGTTATTTTTCGGACAAAAACATCAGTTTTGTCATGTGGTCAAATATCTCAAGTCAATTTTGTTGCTTTTTGGAAACGATATAAATGTTGTCTTATACGATATAAGAATATAAATGGGAACAATATAAATGCTGCCATGCTGAAAAGACATGGAAGCAGAAAAGTCATTTTTCTTAGTTTTACACTCTGGTAAGCTAAG
This sequence comes from Setipinna tenuifilis, assembly GCA_030347295.1. Taxonomy (NCBI): domain Eukaryota; kingdom Metazoa; phylum Chordata; class Actinopteri; order Clupeiformes; family Engraulidae; genus Setipinna; species Setipinna tenuifilis. Next base: position 20,202,139 of record CM059286.1, read on the forward strand.
GCACTACTGTTGTTCTCACTCTACTTGCCTTGGTCCCATCGCCTGCTGCATTAGTGACTGCCTCCGTGTCTGTTGCTGGGAGTATCAGCACAGTGCCCTTGTGCACTTTGCTGCATATCTCCTCCACAACCTTCTCCTCTGCCTTCTCTGGGACACACTGAACTGGTCGGGGTGGCTCCGACACAGTCGGCTCTGGCTGAAAGGTAGAGGGATAAAAGTATGCGCGCAAACCAAGATTTAGGGTTGCCATGTCACTTCACTTAAGATCGCTTAACCTTTAAAGGTGAACTTTCATCGTTATTTTTATTCATTCATGGTTCAATGCATTGTGCGTCATTTCTGTGAAAAATTATGTCCTAGATCTCCTGCTTGACGCTGTTTTCTGTAAGCTAGAACAGGTCTAGTGGTTAAACGCTTTTCCGGTGTCCCTCGTGAATATCCATGACGTGTCAATAAGGCACCTCTGATTGGGCAAATTCGCGGTCTTTCGCTCACCTAGCTTCTGTCCACTGTTCTTCCTCTGGGATGTGGGCGTACCATACATGGCTCTGGGCGGGGCTTACGACCTAATGACGTAGATAGGTTTAGCCTGCTCTGATCCACTCGTTTTGGTTAGCTTGACCCTTCAATGACCAGTAAAACCATGAGGGTCGAATTTCACGTCTTGGAGTGCTGCGTGCATATACTGCTTGTTGTGACCCACCACATTGTAAATAGAGCTACTCAAAGTGTTTTTTAGCGGAAGGACCCCTTTAAGAGTGTTGTTGAATTTCTGTAAAATTCTAGGTTGAACTATTGTTCCATGCTGCTTGCCTACCTCTCGGGTAAAATGGAGGATAAATTGTGTAACGTAATGGTAAGGTCAATGAAAGTTGAAGAAAGGGGAAGTACATTGTACAAGGAACACGAAGGGTCATGAGTGGACAGTTTTAGCAGTTGTACGCCAGAGTTCTTTTGACTCCTCGGGTTACACACTTCCTCTTGAGAGTGGCTGTGTCAAAATCGAGCTAAGAGATAAAAGAACCATTTCAACCGGTTACGGGCCTTCTTGCTAGAATAGAGTAGAGAATTCAAAAATGTATAATGGAATATAATGCAGAATTTTAGAATCTTGCTTTGTTGCAGAATGCATTCTTTCATATAATGTTCAGAACCTCACACCCTTATGGTCTATCAAGGTTGCCTAAAATTGAAGCCAAATGTGGCAATGTGGTTTGAGATGGGACAGCTACTGTAAGACATGAGTTGACATAGGTTGTGTGTAGTACAATGTAATAAAGCATCCAATGTGTGCAATGTAGAATGAGACAGTAGATAAGGGCTCACTGACAGCAGCACAAAAATACTGACATAATTCTCAGACAAGTTCAGTGATATAGTATCAGTGTGTATATGGCTATTTAAAAAAACACAGATCCATTCTTTTTGACCCATCGAAATAAAGACACCAGAACACCAGCCCCAACAGGACACATGCTAGAACTGCACCTGTCTGTTTTTGGAACACTTGGTCCAGAGCTATATTGAGGTGCTGTATTGAGAAATGTTTTTCCTCCTGAAGGTGTGGACTCTGCTGAAATTTAAAATGACTGTATCTGCCTTTATCCCCAGTTGTTAACGTCCAATCGTGACATTAGTTGGTAGTCCGGAAACTAACAGACTAAAAACTAACTGAGCAAGCTGGAAGATTAAACTTTTCCTGAACCCCGTGGGGAGTAGGGCCACGACGTCTCTTCCACAAATTAAGCTTCTCAAACATTCTCCGACTTAAATTCTGAGGCGTTGCCACAACACACCGAATGGCTTTGTTTACGTTGTTCTCCACTGCCATTGCCGAGCTACATCCACAGATAGACAAGTGAAATGTAGCGCACACAACAACGTCATCGTTCACGAACACTCCCTCTATCCGCTAATTGGCTAGTATGGAATCTGTACTACAACTGGCGCTCGGAATGATACCCACGCCAGACCCACTGTACAAAACAAAGTGAAGTATTATGGGGCTGGTTTACCAGGCTAGTCCGGAGATACCCCCTACCTTGTTCTTGACAGAGACCTTGTCGACCTCACTCCTCTCCTGCTCCACTTCAGGTTTCTCACAAGATCTAAAGGTCACCGATCCCTGGGGAAGCTTGAGCAGCCGAACGGCCCCCTCCTGTAAAAACAAGGAATGCAAGGAAAATTGCTCAAAAAAGCTAAAAAAATTGCTCAAAAAAGACAGCCATCCAAAGTATGTCTTAGAAGGGACGTTGGTTTTCTAATCTGAAACTGGTTGAAAACTTGTGCTCGTAATGTCGCGTTGGCTCCTGGCAACTTACATTTTTTAGGACGTGGCTCCTACACAAACACAAAAGTTTGGCCACCCCTGCCTTAATCTATGCTGTCTCTCATTTGGTGTGCACCACTGGAAATAAAAGCGTAAGCCTTGTTCCTGACTAAGTCATTTATCCGTGGTAGAAAATGACCATCCACCAATAACGTCCTGCCCACAGCAGTAGAAGGAACTGGTGCTTCACTCACTCACCTGGACAGCAGTGAACTCCACTTCATCCATGACCTCCAACTGGTCCGCACTCAGGTTCTCTAAGGTCTCGGCATTAATGTTGCTGTAGCTGTCAGACATGATGGAGAGGACGCCGTTCTGGATGTCCATGATCACACCCTGTTGGGGTTGCAGATATGACGGATGGCAAAGAGGTCAACCCTGAACTCCCACTTTTACAACAGACATCTTCTTAACAGCAAACCACAGGGTGTGAGGATATTTGGAGTTTTGGCTATTTTTCAGTGTAACAATGTGGACAACAAAATGTACTTTGTCTAATAATATGTGTGTGTGTGTGTGTGTGTGTGTGTAAAAGAGTAATCATATAAAACAGCATTGGCTGTTTTGCAGACAACTGAAAACAGGAACCCTGCCCAGGTCACAGACAGTTGACATTTGCAACATGTTCTCTGTGCAAGGAGCAAAGCTAGAAAACAGGAAATGTATCTGCCTGATATGTAATCTCTGCAAAATGCTTGTGTGAATAAAAGGCTGCTCTCTGACAGTACATCTTCAGAGCTCGCGAATGGGACTTCCCCAAACGTGACCTCTCCTTTGGCTGCCAAAGAAGTGAAGCAAGAAAACGCGCCTGGCTGCTTGTGTGTTTCTTTGTACACTTAGAGTGTTTGAGCAGGAGATTTTCCTGACAAACAACAATGCTTCTTTTTCTGTTTAAGTAGTAATATTAACGATATCTGTACTTGGATTTGTATTGCCATTAATAATCCAGCCATTACAATGTGCAACTGGCTGCTACTTTGTTACACTAAAGAGAACATAGCCAAGCTTAGTGCGAGTGTGATGTACTACACAATCTTGGTGATGCAAAGGAAAAATAGCTCATCTTAGACCACTGAAAACATCTCAGACCTACTGAAGACAGACTGTAGTAAGCCCATTATTGTTACTAGTCACAGGTAAAAGCGAAATTAGCCATCAACCCATCCATACATGGATACTAACATACATGATGTGACAAGGGGGTAGACAGGACGGGAAGACGATGTAAAAGAAATACAGAATCACATGAGGAAAGGGGAGGAGAAAAAAGCCAACCCTCAGACTATGCTCCTGTGGGGAGCATATTGTTAGAACAGAGAAAAAAAAAACCTCAGCAACAGAAGCACATAACCAGAACACTTTACAGCATGTAACACAGGGTAAGAAAGTCTTTGGGATTGAGGTAAACCAGCGTAGGGTTGTGCCATGTTACTCAAAACTGTAGCTACCATGGTGGTCTCACCTTTTCCCTTTTCTCTCTGGTGAACTGGAACGACAGGGGGACTATGGCCTTGACGTTGGTGGCCTTCTTCTCTCTCGTCAGGAGGTCCTCCACCATCTGGAACTCAACTCTGTCGTTTGTGAACACGGTCCCCACAGAGTCGGCCTTGGCAAACGACAGTGGGTTGGGCTCGCCGGAGAGGTCAGCCCTGATCCGCCCTTTGCAAGAGCCCTGACATGAAACAATGACATCACTACTTCACCAGATCGTTTTTAAACAATTCACAACAGTTTGGCATGAAGGAGAGTGACACTGCCTTGGATACACAATCAAATAAATTCATGGAGCCAGTGTCATTCTGACTGGAGGGTGTGTGTGTGTGTGTGTGTGTGTGTGTGTGTGTGTGTGTGTGTGTGTGTGGTGTGTGAGTGTGTGTAACCTAACTTTTGGGTTTGCCAAAGTCTATCAAAAGGTGTGTATGCGTGTTTATGTGTGTAACCTAACCATTGAGATGACGACGCCTGGCAACACACCAGGGTCCACTTGCTCCGTGCCTCCAGGGGCCAGAACCACATCTGTGGCGAACTCCCCCGACTTCTGAAATTCCCATCACAGAACACCAAAACATCATGCCATACCCTAGGTGTCATCAGTGATGCATTCATATGATAATTTGTTTGTAAAAATAAATAAATAAATAAAACGTAAAAATCTGAATGAAGCCGCTTACTTGCTTGAAGACAGTGAAATGCACCTTCACTCCAGGAATCAAGAACTTCCGATGCCCAAAAAACACTTTGAAGTCGAAGGGAAAAGTCTTTAGATCCTCTCTCTCAATGATGCCACTGACCTTCTGCAAAAGAGACATGAAGCTTGAATCTGCTGACTAAGCTGTAAATGGACACTGAACAAGTTCACACTACCGTATTTTCAGATATGTCTTGGGTGACTCAAGTTGCCCCCACCAGATCCTTGAGACTAAAGATTTTAAAATCTGCTGCTTCTGTCTGAGTGTAGAGAAGCTGTGTCCTCCCTCTTGGCATTTGTGTTCACGAGGCCTAATCACCTACTCATTTCTGGTGCCTGACACAGAATTCTGCCATCGGTGTTGACTTAAGTGTTAGAAACATTTGAGTGTGCCTAAACTAATGCCCTGATTCCTCACCCTCTCAGCTCTCCAACCAATCCTGCCTTCTGACACTATTTCAGCCAATCACAGGGATCTTCCTTGAATGTATTCCCAACCCTGCTTTCTCTCTCTAGCAGTTGGGTTATTAACAGTTTCTTTACTGATAGTATCACTGCTACAACAAAATCCTAGGGGTATTTAAACATACACAAACACACGGGAGACACTTACTTACCCCGATAAAGGAAATGACTCCCACGAAGCGACCTGGTGGAAGCCTGCCACAAACAGAAGCAGTTGGAGACACAACACACACTCAGAAAGTGTGTGTATGTTTAATAGAAACACACATCACACATACACAGCACACACACACATCACGCATACACAGCACACACTTAGAAACACACACATCATGCATACACAGCACACACATACACAGCAGCACACATATCACGCATACACAGCACACACACACACATCACGCATACACAGCACACACACACACATATCACGCATACACAGCACACGCTTAGTAACACACCTCACGAGCACACACAGCACACATATCATGCACACACTTAGCCAAAAAACACACTGAGCATTAGGCTTTTTGCATTGAAAAAGACTGAGAGCCTTTTCCATGAAAACATTTGGCTATTATCATGATTGTGTTTAAGATACTGTGGAGGAAAAATAGTGAAAGTAGTCACATACTGCTTGAAGTTTCTTTGAGTGAGCGTTTCAATTATAATAATAATCATGACATAAGAATTAAATTAAAAACTAATAATTAAAAGCTGAAGTTTACTTCTTTGGAGCAGTGGTCTTCCCTGGGGCTGAGGCCACTCCTTTGGGCTCTGTCTCCGAGCAAGGGGCATGTGTAGGGGCAGGTGTAGGGGCAGAGATAGTAGCAGGCATGGGGGCCAGGGTGGTGGGGCTCTGGGACTCCTCTGGAGCACATGCAGATGATGGATCAGCTGATGTGTACGAACTGTCAGGACCAGCCCCTGCAGGGTCTCCATTCTTCACACAGGAGGGAAAGCAGAGAAGCAGATCTTCAGACAAGGTAAGTTTTGCAATTGTGGTTACTAAGTCATAAGTTGTTCAAACAAATTCAGACCAGTCGGTACAGAACAAGTACAAAACAAGGAGGTTTCTACTGGCAACAGGCAGGATTGGTATGGCCACAAGGTTGACCTGACCTGACACCTCCCCCCTGCCAGATTTAGCTCGACCACCTACGAGGCCTTCTCCAGAAGCCAGCAGTCTGTCAGGAGAAAACAACATGTCTCTCTAGAGCCCTTGTGTGGTATACCACAGATGTCTGTCACGTATCATCATTGCCTCTTGCCATGCATTCCTAGATATACTGTACGTTTCTCACAAACGCGAACAGAGTAAAGGACAGCAGCAGCTATAAACTGGACTTGTATAAGCCCTGAACAGGCATCCATCTTGACAGAAAATCTTTTCCTACACCATTTTTGTTTGGGAAGTCTGTTTTAACATTAAATAAGCCACAGCATCATCTTGTTCTAATCAATACACCCTTAAATATATCTCTGACACTCAATCACTGACATAAATCAAAGGCAAACAACATACTTAAAACTAAAAAAAAAAAGATACATTCAAGTAAGAAAGTCCTCCTAGTTAAGATAAAAAGATGTCACCCTGCAACACCCTGCAACATCTTCAACTATGGTCAACCTCCCCAGTTTAACAAGAGGCCCATTTCAAGATAACATAACAACATAAAATAACACTCCGTGTGGGAGATAAGACACAGCTGGACACATACCACAGATTCACACACTCCCTCATCCCCCCGTGGATTATCTCTCAGCTACATTATTTTGTTTACAAGGGGTAAAACATTTCTGAAGGAACAAAACGCAACTTAATAACGTACACATAATCACTACATTTTCTACCTATAGAAGTAAATTGGATTTTTTTTAAGTTCATCAAAATAGACACAAGAGTTAGGACATCAGTAAAAATTACTTGATCTGCAGAGAGAGATGGATCTTGGTCAAGATTTCCTTGGTCCTGCTTCCCATCTTTCTTCTCGAAGGTTGGACCAATAGTAACAGTCCGTTCAGCCGGACCGACACTGACAATCATTTGATCTGCAGCCACACTGCTCTCTTCCTCCGGTTCGCTAGAGCGACTCACGGACTCTACAACGACACGACTCCGAGGTCCTAAACGACGCCTCCTATGTCGAAAATGCCTCCCCCGATGAAAGCGAGAATTATCTTGTGCAAAGTGGTCGATGGGACCAAGCGAATCCTCGGTAAAGTCCGGTTCCATCTGCCCAAAGCAGGGGTCTATAGGTCCATAGTCATGTTCCGAGGGTCTAAGCCGGTTTGGCGCACATTCGAAATTCATCACCTCGCGGAATTCTTGATGAATTCGGACAGGCATGTCATCAATAGGACCATGATCCATCGGCCCCATATCCATTGGATGCATTTGTCTTGAATCAGGGAAGTACTCTGGTTCAGACATTTGCATCATTTGTCTTGAATCAGGGAAGAATTCTGGTTCTGACATTTGCCTCATGTGCACCCTCGGCATTCGATATTCCGCTGGGGGTCCGTGCGTGAAGTTCTGCTCATCACCAGGTGGCCCCATCCAACGGTCCTGCTCCATCCAACCTACCTCTGGATACGACGGGAATTGAAACCCCCCGCCACGGGGACGACCACCACCACGGGGAGGACCACCACCACGAGCAGGGCCACCACCACGAGGAGGACGACCACCACGAGGAGGACCACCGCCACGAAGAGGGCCACCGCCACGCTTTCGACGTTTCGCCATAGCTAAACTTCAACGTCCACTGTTAGCTAATGTCACAGACTATCTAGCCTAGAACTCAACAAACAGGAAACTGCTCAGCTAAGTCGGCAGGTAATGTGTTAACACTTCTCACGGCGTCACGTATACACACCCCATGGTATAAACGATAAACTATATCACTTCTGTTACATGACATTTAATGAGTTACTTCCTCAGATCACAATTCCGAAGCTCTGAGAGCCGTGTGTTCAGATCCCAGTCGTGCCGGATGTTGTCCTGGCGAACTGGGCAGTGTCATGGAAAAAATATCAGTTTGCTTCCGGATTGTGAAGTAATCCAGCCAATTAGAATCAATGCCTGTATATAACATAATACCATGCATAATGCAGAGTATATGATGTTATTCTACTGCTTATAATGATAACCATCAAAGCCGCAATAACCAATCATATTAGTCCGTTGTTATGGGACAGACTCCTGATCACCCTATGTAAGAAAGTCTCTGTTATCGTCCCATGTAATATGACCTTATGTTAAACGCCCGCGTTTCCCAATAAATTGTGGTGTATCTTGGTCCCAAGTAGGCAAAGTATGCTGCAAGGTTTGAGGTCGCTTTACGTGAAAGCTATTGGAAAAAAAAGGAATTTTCCCCATAGAAAACAATGGTATTTGGATATACATAAAGGGGGCATAACATCCATATATATTGTGGTGTGTCTTACTATTGCCATGTAGTCTAGCATTCTGCATTGATTTGGACATCATATGCTGTAGTAAAATGGTTGGGATAAAAAGTTATGAAGTAGAGGCTAACACAAAACATAAGTTAAAGTAACATAGAACTGGCATGTCACTAAGAAAAGGGAAGTTTGCCTGCACACACACACACGCACACCAAGGGGCCCAGGATGCACAAGGCAGCAGCACAGGGGAAGTGCACAGCTGAAGAAGCAGATCTAAGGCAGAGATGAACACGTCTTACTTAGGAAAGGAATGAAAAACAAACCACTTACTTAGAAAAGGAATGAAAAACAAACCACTTTCAGACGAAGGAGTGAAAACAAACCATTTCCAGATAAACTGTTGATGTGTTTTCTGTATGCACATATGTACACAAAAGTACAGCACAGCTAGGAACAAATACACACACACATATGCACACACATACGCCTTTAGGCCATACATACATGCATAAGATTAGGATGCTGAAAAAGGACGAGTTAGAAGCCATGGAATGTATGTAACAACTGTGGTCATGTATGTAAAGTAACTATGAATGAAATGACTTGAGTAAACCTGTTGCTATTCACAAACCAAGCCACTATGGAACCCAGGAAGGCCATTGAGGCCTGTTCTAGCCTTAATGGCCCTGGACAACAGCGCACCCACCCGTCCAACAATTATTTTTTAATGTCACTAGTAAGGTGGAAAACCACCAATATGAAATGGCCCATTATTTTTTAATGTCACTAGTAAGGTGGAAAACCACCAATATGAAATGGTGTGGGCGACGCTGATTGGCTAAAAGCCATCTGCAAAGAAAAAGGGAACTTGGTACAATTGGCTGAGAGCCATCTGCAGTGGAACAAGGAACTTAGGCTCAAACAGAATAAAAGGCCAGAGCCCGGGATGGGTAAGCTGAGACTTGCTGGGGACATCTTCCGAGACGCATCCAACCAACAACTCTCCGATTGATCAATCCTTTGGCTTGGCGACTGACAGCAACAGGTTCACTCAGACAATGCATTGTTTCTACTCTGCAGTCTGTTGTGAATAAAGTTCTGGTCAACAACTTGCCTCAACGGGAGCGGTCAGACTCAGTTATTTTCTTTAGTTCAACAAGTGAATAGTTTAATTGATAGAAAGTAACACCAACAAAGAGACAGCAGGCTGGTAGGCTGCTAGCGATGGAGACTTTCCACGACATATCACACCTTTGAGTACCAGAAGGATAATTCACACCCGCCCAGGAGAAACCATTCAACGATGCAGCTTGAGAAAAGCATTTTATTCAGTTAGCTGAAGTTGCACAACTTCACTCAGAAAGAGAACATTATATAATGATGAACAATATGAATATAAGGATATTTTAACTTATAAGCTAATTCCAACTGGGACATGGTAAGATATTTGATATCTCTGTAATAATTAACAGTGTAACTGAACATAAACATGTCCCAAAGTTCTGCTTTGATTTTTTTTTCATTGTTTTAGCAAGAAACGAAGACGGGTAGAGCCGTGAAGAGCATAACAGCGATTATGAGTCGTGTTGCCTCTGAGCGTGTCGCAGTGATAGGGCTCCAGGGGTGGACTGGAGCAGTATGTGATTTGTCTGCCATGTCTGTCTGGTGCGACCATCAGACACGCTTCCCAGCCTGCCACCGCGGTGAGCAGCTAGGACATTCATCTAACACACCGCTGCTAGCATGAATGCCAACACAGGCTCCACTCTTCTCACTCACAGCTTTCTCTCACATACAATCACAAAGGGCTGAATTTAAGTGCAGATACAGACAAAATGCAGAACCCTTGAAAACATATGAAGGCATTTCATTAATCATTAGTTTTTTTTTTTCTTAAAAAAAAAAAGGAGGAAAAAAAAAAAAATCAAGGCATTGTTTTTTTTCATACTGAAATTAAGTAATACACATTTAACAGCCCCAATGTTGGGCTGAAAGAAGAAGGTAAAGAGACAAACCAAGGTGCTTTTTTAAACTGTATTTTAAATCCCTTCTTATTTCAATTGCAAGAGGTAAATAAAAAAAACAGCATTTCCCATCCAAAAAAAAAAAAAAAAACGCCGCTGTTCTCAACACACCATGTAGTGCATCTGTAGCACTAGCCTCTAACATATCCTTCTTAACAGTTTTTTTAATCTTCATACCCTGGCTTGGCAATGAAAAATAGACACGAGGACCCATATAAAATAAAGAAAAAGGGAAAAAAAAAGAGAAGTGGAGAACATGGATAGGGGCCTAGGTGTACAATATCTATGCCATGATGGTTAAATAGAAAAGACAACCGCCCCAAATGGGTGTGCTAATGACATGGAGCTCAAAAACAAAAAAAATATGCGATAGGCCAACAAAACTCTGCTGTCCTTGAACTTTGGGGCTGGCGTTTGAGTGTTTACATTCAGGACCTCCATGTGGTGAATTCCGCCATGCCTGGTGGTGGATGTGTTGGCGGCAGGGTTGGGGTGGTTTGCGGTGCCTGCTCAGAGATGGGGGGGGGGGCGGTGGGCGGAGGGTACAGTGCTTCTGGGTGGCCGGGTGACTTCCGAGGGCCACATACCCTCAGTCAAAGGGACTGAAGTCGCTCTCCAGGTTCTCGGACTCTTCATTGTCAGAGAAGAAGTCGTCGTCGTCGATGTCCTCCTCGTCGTAGTCCTCGTGCCACTCGGGAACGTAGTCGTCGTCGTATTCTTCATCCTCCTCTGCCTCCTCCGCCCCCTCCTCCCCCGTGTAGTTATTGTTGTCGGAGTCGCCTGAGTCCGACCCCCTTTCTGACTTGGACCTGGAGGAGACACGTGTGGTCGGGCAGAGAGAGAGAGAGAGAGGAAGGTCAGTTTGATTAACTTGCTGATTGCTAGAGCATTAGCGTCCTGAGAGATAGGTAGATGGATGGATGGATGGATGGATGGATGGATAAGATGGATAGATAGATAGATAGATAGATAGATGGATAGATGGATAGATGGATAGATGGATAGATAGAGACTGATTGCTAGAGCATCAGCATCCTGTAAAAATGTCGGGGGGCTCACTCTTTGTTAGTGCCTGCGTGGTTGACGTTGGATGCCTGTCCGGCCTCCTGCTCTGCCCCAGCCTTAGACTGGTAGCCCACTCTGAAGTCCTGCCATGCAAGAGAGAGAGACAGAGAGAGACAGACAGACAGACAGACAGACAGACACACACACACACACACACACACACACACACACACACACACACACACACACACATTAAACAAAACCGATCAACATTCTACAGACCTGTATTCGCGCTGCAACCACTGACATCATATCTCATCTGTGTCTCTGTGACTACAGGCAGGTATAAAGACTAGTCTTTATCAGGCTTTCTAAGGTGTATGTTGAACTTTCGGAAGGTGTGTTGAGCTGTGCGTTGGCCATTTAAGCTGTGTGCAGGGGTTGCGCTGTGCTGTGAATTTTGAAGCCTGTGCATGGGTATGTGGATGTTTGATCTGACCCAGCTCACCTGTATGCAGTACAGTATATCTCACCTGTGTGGAGATGAGCACTACCTGCCGCACCTGTGTACGTGCCTGTTCTTCCCCCACTCACCTGTGCGCAGTGTATCTCACCTTTGTGGATATGAGCACTACCGGCCCCACCTGTGCCCTGTACGTGTCTGTGCTCCCCCCCTTTACCTGTGTGCAGTATTATATATCTCACCTGTGTGCAGTGCACCCCACCTGTATGCAGTGTATCTCACCTGTGTGGAGATGAGCACTACCAACCCCACTGTGTACGTGTCTGTGCTTCCCCCACTCACCTGTGTGCAGCTATGCATTACCTGCTGCGGAATTCTAGTGATTTTAATGAATTCTTTTTAGCCGTCAAATGAATGCCAGCTGAATGTGTTTTTTTTTTTCATGTGTGTGTTCAGAGAAGAGCTGTGTGAGGCCTTGTGTGACCGAAGAGAGAATGTGCCCTTGCCCAGTACAGTGTGTGCCGTGCTGAGGGCCACAGGGGAGAGAAACAAGCTGATGGGTCAATGTGTACGTGCTTAGACGGCACCAAGTTATGGACTTATATGGAAAGCTCGTCCTGACATGGCTTCTGTTTTGGTTTCGGTTATTTTCCACCACTTGGACAGATTTACGTTGCAATCTTTAGGTATAACTGTCTCTCACAGGAGAGACAGCTGAATGACTCAGATTTAGGCTTAGACATGCACGCACGCATAGGCACTCCTGGATGGAGGGGTGGGTGTGTGTGTGTGTGTGTGTATGTTGACCTGTGTGGAGTGCTGCAGTATGGCGACCAGGTGCTCCTGAATGCAGGTGTGTGTGTGTGTGTGTGTGTGTGTGTGTGTGTTGACCTGTGTGGAGTGCTGCAGTATGGCCACCAGGCGCTCCTGTATGCGGCGGATCAGCTCCAGGCCCGTGTTCAGGTGCTCCGGCTTCAGCAGGCGCACGCACGACGCCAAGTCAGTGCACTGCAGCAGTGTCTCCTCTGGGGGGGGCACACACACACACACACACACACACACACAGTCACACACACACAGTCAGGGAGGAGCACTGTACAACTGCAGCGTCATACATCCTCCCACTCAGCAGCATAGCCACAACAGCTACTCAAATGAAGAAAAGTGCTAATCCACCACCCAGTAGCATCTGCAGGGTGTTGGTGTGTGTGTGTGTGTGTGTGTGTGTGTGTGTGTGTGTGTGTGTGTGTGTGTGTGTGAGAGACTGTGTGTGGGGTCTTATCCGCTAGGATCTGCATGGCATTGGTGTGTGTTTGGTCATACCCAATAAGATCTGCAGCGCTTTGGTGTGTGTGTGTGTGTGTGTGTGTGTGGTCATACCCAATAAGATCTGCAGGGCGTTGGGTGTTGGGGTGTGTGTGTGTGTGTGCTTGCATGTGTGTGTGTGTGTGTGTGTGTGTGTGTGTGTGTGTGTGGTCATACCCAGTAAGATCTGCAGGGCGTTGGTGTGAAGGTCCAGGGCCTCTGTCTGCTGCTCCATGACGTCCATCTTCTCTGTGTCCTGGTTGTAGTAGCTGTACACACAGGAGTAGGCCAGCACCTGGGCGCACACACACACACACACACACACACACACACACACACACAACCGAACCTCAGAACACAGGGCAAAGCAACCTGTGGCTTTTGCAATGTGCAACTGTTGAGCAACCTGGTGTTTGTATGTGTGTGTGTGTATGTGTGTGTGTGTGTTCTTTTATGTGCACAGCTGCTCCCTACCTTGCGAGCCTGTGCCAGGATCTTGCAGGCGTCGATGACGAATGTGAGAGACTTCATCTGCAGGGCCTCGTTGATGGAGGACACCTTGTTCTCCAGGCTAATGGCAAAGTCCTGGGGATAAGCAGCAGGCACGGGAGGGGCGCACAGGAGACAGAAGACATGTTTAGTCTTACAAAGCTGGCTGAGATCAACAACACTGTTGACACTACAGTCGTTGTTGAGACTTTGTGCGAGTGCCTTTTATGAGAAAGGGGACCAGAGGACCTGACGGCCTCTACAAGTGTCTTTCGTTTTAACAGTGCGATATGGATAAAAAGTCTCTCTGGCTTCAACAGTGTGATATGGATAAAAAGTGTCTTTGGTTTTGTGGTATATTTCAGATGAAGGTCAAAGGTTATAGAGCAAAGTAGTGGGCAGAGCAGCATATGTAACATTAAGCACATAAAGGCCTTATCAGGGGCGAGCTCTCGTCTACATGCAGGAAGACACGTACTCACACCACAGACGAGATACATCAAACTAATGGATGATGTAATGTATACAAATGCCTCTCTGGCATATACTCGGAATCATATATGTGTAGGGGTGAATGTCGCCATATAAGGTCCGAAACAGTGTGTTATGGATAAGAAAGTGCTAAGTGTTTATGGCAGTGTGGTTTTGGAGCCAGTCCCTCTGACCCTGTGGACAGACCTTGGCCTGATTGTGGAAAGTGCATCTCTCGTTGTAGTCCTGGAACTTTTTCTCTTGTCTGGCTGCTTTGCTCACCTGTCGAAAAACAGAAACACAAACTCACTCATAGTTCTCTCTCCAGTTATTCTCTTCTGTAGCACGAGAATAACTGGGCCATTGAAACTGCGGTGCTTATAAGTTACGTTAAGGTTTACAAAACGTTTGTGAAGGCCTTCATGCAAGAGGAGATAGCATCCCCCCACAACAGCCTTTAACGAGCTCTGTGTGTGCGTGTGTGGTTGTGTGTGTTTGTATGTGTGTCTGTGTGTGTGGGAAAGGCCTCACCATCGCAGAGCAGTTGTAGTAATCTTTGTGAGTGGGTTTCCATGGCTTTAGGCACCTCCAGCAGAATCCATGGTTGCATTTGGCACAAGTCATACTGCAAGGAAGGGGTTAAAATATGACTTACAGTATTCACTCTTCATGTAGCATAAAACCTTTTTTCTGACCTCATGTTGGGAGAGATGAGATCATACTGCAAGGTATGGGTGAAAACAGCCACAGTATTCCCTCTCAGTGCAGCACAAACTGTATCAGCTAATTATTAACTCATCATGAACTTAGAGGAAAGTAGACTTTGTGACTGGAGGACCAGTGATTGAAGGCCAACTTAGGAGAACGCATAAAAAAAAAAAACACAGCTGAACTTTCAAACAGGGCGATAACTATACAAAACACTCCCATTTGAGCATGAACTCTGAGCAAGGCATCTGCTTCTCCCAGGAGGACTGTCCCTGTGTGCGGGATTTGGTGTAACTCGTAAATGATGTCAGGCACTGAATCAGGTACAGGGTACAGTCGCCCTGGAGCAGGGCAAGTCATGAATGACGTGTAATGTCAGAAAAGCTTTTATTTATTTTGGCAGTGAGTTTTGGTATTACAATTCTTGTTTTTAACTACATGTAGTGTGTGAGCGTGACTCACTGCAGGCAACCCTTGGTACCTAATAGGGAACTAACCCTCTATGGCTCCTCGAGGGTTAACCCTTTATCGCTCCTCGAGGACAGTCTCTGTAGCTGAAGAAGCCCCAACTAGACATACAGCGTTAAAAGTGGCAAAGTAGGCTATGGTGTGTGTGTGTCTGTGTATAGGCTATGACGTGTGCTTGTGCGTGTGTGTGTGTAGGCTATGATGTGAAACATTTGAATGTTCGATCGGGAGAAATAGCTCAGAGGTTGAGGGATGTCGACATTCTGATTGTTAGGTGGAGATCTGTCTCATAGCTCATTACCATAAAGTTAACTGAAGTTTAACTTTCTCCTGATGCTATACACGCCCAAAACGCTCCACGACCCCCAAGACGCTTTCTTTGCCAATCACGTCATCTCTTAGTAGAAAATTAATGATTTCCGGCGCTCTTGCCACTTTCACCGCATTTGGTCTGAACGTACAGTAACCCTCCGTTGCTCCAGGGAGACGGTCCCTGTACATGTGGCAAAAAGGTGTGTGAGAGATGTGTAGTGTAGTGTAGTGTGTGGGCGTGGCGTGACTCACTGCAGGCAGCCCTCGTTCTTCTCGATCTGGGCCTGGCAGCTGGGGCAGCGTTTGGAGATGAGCTTGGCCAGGTGCTTGCTCTGGGCCTCCATGCTCATGCCCTCGTAGTAGCCTCCGTCATCCATCCACTGAGACATGTGGCTGCAGCTGGCCGGGTAGTGGGCCTACACACACACGCGTGCACACACACACATACACACAATATTAGAAAAGAGCAGTATCCATGGAAACAAGCATCACCCGCAACAGGGACAGCAGCACAGGTAGCCTCCCACCCATCTAATTTAAATTAGTTATAGCATATGTGGAAGAAAATGTTGAACATGTATGAAAGTTTAAAATATACAAACATATAACCATGTAAAGAATATAAGGTATAGAAAAAGGGGTGCTGGTGAGAGGCCTGTGAATCGAGGAGCAAACTGTAGATGACCCAAGGCAGTCAAGAGAGGCCCAAGAGAGGCCCAAAACAAGAGCACAAGTCACAAATCTTAGTTAATAGACAACCCGGAAAGCACGAGTCAGAGAGGCGCAACATAACGCCATTGTATGTGTCAATGTAAAGCTTGTGCTGAGAATACAACCTGGAAACACGAGGAAGCACGAGCTAGAGAGACGCAACATAACACCATTGTATATGCAACATAACGCCATTGTATATGTCAACGTAAAAGATGGTGGTATGAAGGGAAGTTGAGCAAATGGAACAGGCCCGCTTTATCCCAGCAAATATTAGGAAGACATAAAATAGGACAAGCCAGCTTTGTTACAGCAATATTAGGAAGACGTAAATGAAACAGGGCTGCTTTGTGTCAGCAATAGTAGAAAAATGTAAATAAAATAGGCCCGCTTTGTCGTAGCAGAACTGGGGAAATGTAAACCTCGTGAGGTATAAACAATACGTGTAGCCTTTTCTTTAAAAAACAGGACATCATGAGACTTTCCACCATTATGACTTCATGAAAAGAACCACCATTATGAATTGAAAATGCGACTAAGACAAAAAGTTAATGCGCCCATGGGGCGATCCAGAGATAAGACTGATAGAGGAGGGGCCCCCCGCCAGGCCGCATAAATACAGGAGGCAGAGCAAGGTGTAGTTCAGATCATCTTCAGATCTCAGAGGCAGCACTTGGGTCTTCTGCAGAACAACCCTTGGGACATCGATTCACTCGCCAGCGCCCCAGCGCAGCAGTCTTGGAAGGCAAGCAAGCTGTTGGCTCTGAGTGGTGTTGTGAATAAAGGCTCTCCAGTCATCTGCAACTTCTCGTCTCAACTGGTCTCTTTACTGAAGAAGTTAGAGTGCTATTTTGTTAGAAAACAACCCGACTTCGGCAAAGAAGTTTTTCCACGACACATACCATTTAAATTAGTTATAACATATAATTTAAATTAGTTATAACAACTTTACAATAACGTATTCCATCACACCCATCTAAGTTAAATTACTCAAAATAATGTAATTAATAATTAAAATAATGTATCCGTAACCAACCCCATGAGTCAAACTCACACATAAAGTTAACAGGCAATCAGAAGGCCATTTGTGACTGGCAGCTAGCATGCTTTAGCTCAACAGGACTTTAGAA
This sequence comes from Setipinna tenuifilis, assembly GCA_030347295.1. Taxonomy (NCBI): domain Eukaryota; kingdom Metazoa; phylum Chordata; class Actinopteri; order Clupeiformes; family Engraulidae; genus Setipinna; species Setipinna tenuifilis. The sequence continues at coordinate 20,219,618 of CM059286.1, forward strand.
AACAAGTTTCCAGCGAGAAGTAACATTTCATTGTCTCAGCTGAAACCAAAGTGCAACACAGAACCGCAGAGACTGAACTCTCATGAACCTCCCAGGTTTCCGATTAGCTCTTAACTCGAAGATGCTACACTGTATTAGGTAGCATAAGAAGCACTCCAAGGGCTTGTATTAGGTACTAGATAAGAGTTACCCTAATGAATTCTTACAGTGTTTTTATAGGTCATAAAATTGTTTTAAAAAGTGATGTGGAAGACAATTTCTGATGACATGGTAACAGTGAGGGAAACGAATGATATGCATGACAACATGATGGAAATGTTTGGTGTAAGGAAACAGAACACAGGAAATGTTGCTTGGTGAAGTATAACACCTGCTAGATGGTGCACTCAGGAAACAGGAAGTGTGCTGATGCAGCATGTGGGTGAAATGGCCCAGGGGAAAGAGCACAGACAGACAGACAGACAGACAGACACACACACACACACACACACACACACACACACACGAGAGTGGAAAGTACCCCAAGTCCCAAACAAGACAGACCAATGGCCAAAGTGGGTGGCACCTTATAATAACTGCTGTCTAATAAGCATTTATTAACTCTTATTTTAACACTTTGTTCATCATTGGGTAACCACTGCTTTTACACTATTTCTAATCAGTAAATCATTGATAAACATATAAAGAAATGTTAAAGCAGACAGAGAAGGTGATAGACAGGCAGGAAGGCAGCAGGCTGAGAGATGGATTGTAGATAGCATAAAGACAGACAGATAGCCAAACGACATTGAGACACGTGTGTCAGTATGTTTAGAAATGATTAACTGATGAGAAATAGAAATAGTAAAAAATGTATATTAGGAAGTTGTTATTCTAAAGTGATTCCAACCATCAGTGAAATTATTCCGCCTGTCATTGTTGTTAGAGTTTAGCAACTGCTACAGTAAACCCACATGAAGACGAGTACCAAAGGCAGCTAAATGGCCTGGTCACTGGGTGGGAAAGGGCTATCAGCACACACTGTATGTATGCATAAAGAAAAGAATGCAGCGTTTCTTATTTTCACACACACACACACACACACACACACACGACAGAGAAAGAGCCTTTTCTTAAATGAAGTCTCTGTGCAAGTGCATATGTGTGTCTGTGTGTGTCTGTTTGCGTGCGCCATAATGTGTGTGTGTGTGTGTGTGTGTGCGTGCGTGTCTCCATGCTTCTTATCTTATCCCAAGGTTACCCTGCTCTGAGACTGGCGCACCTGTATTAGCTCCATGGCAGGCAGTGTGGGACGTGCTGGCCTTGGCCCCTCTCAGTTTCCTCTTATACTCCTCTTCTGTTTGAGAAACCTTCAGTGGTCTCACTTATCTGTGTTCAGTTAAAAGTTTTTCCCCCCTCTTGCAAATGTAACAAGTAACTATTCTTGACTTTAATATGACTACACAACACTTTGGGATAATGGTCCAAAGCGTCATTAAAAACTATTATATCAACTGCTCCCCATGGGGGGGGTCTAAGTCCCCATCTAGGAGGTTGGCAGATTTCACCGCCCTCTCCTGGACACGCACTGAATGAACTCAAAGCGCCTAATGAAACCGTGCTTGTTTGAGTCTGTGTGTGTCCAAAGTGTCCCTGATCTGGGAAACGTACTTAAGGCACATGCATGTCCTCCTTTTGTAAGTCGCTTTGGATAAAGGCGTTTGCTAAGTATAATGTAATGCAATGTAATGAAACTATGTCGGACAGAGCTTGAGCGCCTCCCAGTGGTGAGGTTGAATCTGGTGACGGTTCATGCTGGATATCCGGGAGCACCTTGAACACCCATTTCAAATAAATAAAAGCACTTGTTTACCAAAAAAAAGAACTTCTGGGACTTTCCACTATTTATGTTGTGACTCCAAGCAGGACTGTGTGTGTGGCGTAACTGGGGGTCTGTGGCTGTGGGTACCTTAGAGGCAAGTTTGTGACTCCAAGGATAACTTGGGGGTTTGTGCATGATGGGATTGCAGGTGTGGCGTACTTCAGGTGTGGGTGTGTGTGACTGTGTGTATTGCAGGTGTGTGTGTATGTGTTTGACTGTGTGTACTGCAGGTGTGTGTGTGTGCGTGTGTTTGTGACTGTGTGCATTGCAGGTGTGTGTGTGTGTGTGTGTGACTGTGTGTACTGCAGGTGTGTACTGCAGGTGTGTGTGTGTGTGTGTGTGTGTGTGTGTGTGACTGTGTGTACTGCAGGTGTATGTGTGTATGCGTACCTCGGGGAAGTTGCAGCTGAAGCAGGAGGACCAGCAGCACTTGGAGCAGGTGCCCATGCTGCCGATGTTCTCCTTGCACAGGATCTGGTCGCAGCCCTGAGGGTTGGTGCACCACGTCAGGTTGGAGCAGCACTCCACATAGCCCCGCAACAGAGCATTCTCATACTGCAGGACGGAGAGATGGAGATAGGGAGAGAGAGAGAGGGAGGGATAGAGACAGAGAGGGAGAGAGAGAGGGAGGGATAGAGACAGAGAGGGGGAGAGAGAGAGAGGTAGAGAGAGAGGTAGAGACAAACAGAGACCGAGAGAGAGTGGGGGGGAGGGAGACAGAGAGGAGGAAACATGGTTATGGAAATGTGTTAAAAGGTGAGGTTTGGTGGCAGATATTTTTAACAAGGTTAAAGGGGGGAGAGGAGAATGGGAAGTTAACTTAGAGATGGTGTCCTTGTGTACACGAGTACGCGCGCGCACGCACACACACACCTTAGAGATGATGTCCTTATGTAGACAAGTAGAGACACACACACACACGCACCTTAGAGGCGATGTCCTTCTGTAGACGTACACACACACACACACACACACACACACACACACACACACACACACACACCTTAGAGATGGTGTCCTTGTCCGTGAGGATGTTGTAGAAGAACTGTGAGGTGGGCTGGGCTCTGCAGTCTGTGATTGGACAGTTGCAGTTCATTACCAGGTTCTGCTCGATCCTCGCCGTCAGGTATTCCTGCCAGCACGACTGAGGGGTTGGACCACACACACACACACACACACACACACACACACACACACACACACACGGACACAGACAAATACATCTTTATTAATGTTGCAATTTGTAATGGTAAAACTGGACACTGGAACTGGACAAGTGGTTAACATTTGTCTATGGTCACCTGGCAGCAATAGTGGTTGCAAAAGACTATTATTATTAATATTATTATTATTACTGCTGTTATTCTTAGTAGTAGTATTATTGTTATTACCGTTATTATTATTATTTCTTATGTACTCACCCTGCAGCAGTAGTGGTTGCACCAGAGGGTGGGCGCTGGTTCTGGCCCGTCCGTGCGAGCCACCAGGCACACGGGGCACTGCGCCACGGGACTCGGCGGCGGGTTCGGGTTCCGGATCTTCAGCCCCGCGGCCAGAACCAGGGTGTCCGGGTCATCGGTGTAGCGCTGGATGAGCAGGTCCACGTTCCACTTGCAGTGGACCAGCAGGTGCTGTGTGCGGTCCAGGTCTAGACTCAGGGTGCCGGCCACCTGCTGGACGGTGCGCTGCATCATCAGCTGCTGGACATCCTCCTGGCTCATGGTGCGGCCCATGGAGAAGAGAACCGCCTCCAGAACCCCGTCCTCTGGACGCTGAGCAGACACGCTCACGCCATCCAGGCTGCAAGGGGGTCAAACACACACACACACACACACACACCCCCACACCAACAGGTTTCACACAGACAGACACACACACCATACATCACACGTACACAGCACATTGCATATAGTTTAGTATTGCACTGCATACACACATACAATTCAGATTCAGCAGTAGGTAAGCTATTCATCATATCTCTTATGCATGACAGCTGATCCTTGCAAAGAACATGGCATTTACAAAACAGCTGTGTTATTGAGAAAGCTGCACTTCACATAAACAACCACAGTTTAATAGCCACCCACTTGTCTGTGAGGTTCACTGAGTTGACCTGTGCACTAAGGTGGAAATGTGGTGTTTGTGTACTAGTTATCACTTTGCTAAGGGGGAAATGTGATACATCATGCGTACTAGTTAATAATGTGCTATGGGGCATATATGGTACATCATGCGTACTAGTTATAAGTGTGCCAAGGGGGAAATGTGATGCTTGATGGTCATCCACTGCGTACTGAATTATAAAAAAAATACCCGTCTGCATTTCACCAAAATCACAAGTGTTTATAGTTAAGGTCACCTAGCACTAAATATTATTGCAAAGGACTACACGCAACTACAAGCTAAATGACTATATTTCACATTTTTATATGTCACATTATGTGTTCATATAAAAATCCTTAGAGGTGAGAGGTTTAGGGACACTGTGTGTGTGTGTGTGTGTGTGTGTGTGTGTGAGAGAGAAAGAGAGTGTGAGTGTGACTGTGTGGTGTCTCTCACTGTGCTGATCCATGCATGTTAATGCTACTGCGTGAGCTGTCCTGGTACTGCTGCCAGCAGCATTGTGCTCCTTGAGTCAGATCTGCAGGCATCTGATGTTTGCCAGTACTAAACTCCTACACTTCCCCTTATATTACGGTCTGTCTGGGCACAGCACCACAGCACAGTTAACTACTTCAGAAATGACCTTGACCTCCAATCTGTCCATTATTTTTTTCCCTGATCCCTGATTTATCATATTGTACAACTTCATTAGTTTATGCAAGCATAGTATTTGAATGATCAAAACTAAACTAGAACTACTGATTGTGTTGTCATTTTTTTCCCTGTTTTTTTTTTTTTTTTTTTGATAGTGCTTTAAAGTAATAAACGGACACAGAAGCAAGGTGTGTCTATTGACTACTGTGCTCAGACATCTTACTTTTTAATTCCCCCCCTCTTTTTTGGTTTCATTAAAGATACTTTTTGTTGCTGATATTATGATTGTCTAGTGTTTACGTGTCTGACAACAGCCAAAGGCAGAGCAAAAGGCTAAGCCATTATAGGGGATTCGGAGGGAAGATGATGTTTACTACAACAATAATAAACATTATTAACAAAACAAAACTTTGTTGTGTTATTCAGTTAATAATGTATACATCTATAATTTAGGTTGCGATTATCCTTTGTGTCATTGGTCTATCAATCATAACTAAATTTGGATTTGTCAGACGGAATAAAAAACGCCAACAAACATGGTTTAAAATTCAAATCTCTTTATTTAACATTAGTAAAACATATATTTATATGTATATTTATATGTACGTGTGAGTTGGTATTCATGGCCAACTTAAAAAAAAAAAAAAAGAAGAGTAGCAGTTAGAAGTGGTAAATTTTTTGGTGCTGAACTGATAGAGCTAAGCATAAAAGCCACAGGCATCTTAGAACAAAGGCTGAGAGAGGGCTCCACAGTGGAGTCACCTAGAGGCGGCTGCCAAGCACACAGGCACAGCCACACTCATTCCTTCGGTGAGACAGACAGAGAGACAGACAGACAGACAGACAGACAGACAGACAGACAGAGGCGTTAACATTGGGCCAAACGCAGAGGGCTCTAGGGGGCTGGCTGAACACACAGGGGGATGCTGGGAATGGAGCAGAACAGTGCTGGTTTTGGGCCTAAGTGCACTTCAACAGAACCAGAGTCCAAACAGGAGGAAGCAGCAGCAGTAGTAGTAGTAGCAGCAGCAGCAGAGAACACTGCAGAAGTGGAATCCCACACAGCATTCTGTTTTTTGTCCCGTTGCCTAGCAATCAGGTCACTTCTATTCCCTCTTGTTTGTGAAAGACTCATGTGTGGCTTTGCCCTAAACAAGAGGGGGAATTAAGAATGCAAGCGGGACTGAATAGAATGCATGAAGAGCCTTGTGGGTAGTGGGGGGTGCTCTTAAGTCTCATAAGGGGTCTCTTAAGACACTGGGTTTGGCAAAGGATTGGCCTTTAAAAGACGAACTTCACTCGCCTTTTACACAAGCACGCATGCACTCGTGCACATACATACACACACACACACACAGACAGACAGACCACTATGTCCCCCACCTGCGACTGAAACATGTCACACCCTGAGGAGGAAAAGGTGTGTTTTGCGTGCTAAGACAGAGGTTCAAAGGGTTATAGACCAAGGTCAAGGGCAAGCTCAAGGTCAAGGTGGTCCTCACACCTGGTGTCGGCCTTGGTGTTGCTGCTGGCGCCGCCCTTCTTGAGGTCGGTCCTGCTGAAGGAGAACTGGGCCTGGCCCTTCTGGGGCGTGGAGGGGTCCTCGGGCAGGAACTCCAGGATGTGGGGGCTGTCCTCGTTGCGCCGCACGTAGCCCTTGTTGATGACGTGGATGACGCAGGACAGCACGTCCGTGGTGCTGCAGCTGAACCGGACCGCGCCGGACGAGCGCTGGGACTCCTGCTTCCAGCACGTGTCCAACACCTGCACGCGCGCAAACACACACAAACACACATGCGCGCAAACACACACACACACACGCACGCCAAAAAGTGTTAAAGCAGTAAACACACTCAAATAACGCCGCCCACACACAGCTGTGCGCATGGGTGTGCTACATACATGGCAACATGCTGCGATGGATGGCTGCTACAAACATGGCAACATGCTGCCACACAGGGCTGTGCCTAAAGCCCTCACTCAACACTGAGGGACACTCACAGAAGCTTTCAGTCAGTCAAGCACAGACACACACTCATGTGCACACACTCCTCTACACTCCTCTACACACACACATGCACACGCCTACACACAAACACACACCCATCCCCAAGTCTGCACACACACACACACACACACACACACACACACAAACACACATCCCCATGTCTACGTGTGCGCGCACACACACCCCCACACACGTTTGCACACACTAACCCTGAAGACAAGGTTGTCAATGTGCATCTCCCTCTCGGCCTTCATGATCTGCACGATGAGGCAATAGATGTAGTTCCTCTTGCGCTCCAGGGTGCGGGCCGCGTCCTCGTCCACGTTCAGGTACGTCTGCTTGGGCAGCAGGTGGCAGAAGCTCTGGGCCTCCGAGCACTGGGACAGCACCCTCTGGTTCAGCCGCAGCACACCTGGCACACACACACACACACACACACACACACACAATAATTATTCACTGCTTTTGCCTACCAATCAGGGCAAACTTGGAAAAATGTGAAACTTTACCAGCCACTGAAAAATAAAATTTACCAGCTCCTCAACAGTAAATTATTGTTTTGTGTCTAAAATGTACGAGCCACTTTCATATTTCACCAGCATTTGGCTGATGCGAATTTCCATCCCTGCTACCAACCCAATCTCAAGGAGTTTCTCAAGGCACTACATATCTCCTAGAACAAGCACTCCAGTATCCCAAGCATTTTTATGTGTGCATGTATAAATTAGGGTGTCACAGTGCCATAGAGTAGTAGCTGCATGTTGTGTGAATTTCAGACAGGCAGGTGGAGAGGACACCTCACCTCCATTGGGGTCCTGCGTGAGGATGCCCTTGTCTCCGGTGAGGGGCTGAAGGGCGTGGGCCAGGACGGCCGTGGACAAACCCGTGTCACTCTGCAATGCCTCCACAGTCACATCCTGACACAGGGACACACCAGCAGGGCTCATTAGCTACAGTAGAAGTGGATGATTGTAGGGGTGTGTGTGTGTGTGTGTGTGTGTGTGTGTAAATACAAGATTGAGTACATGGCTGTATTGGTGCGTGTAGAGTCTATTTGTGCATAAGTCTAGGCAGTAGTGTCACCCACTAGTGTGTGTGTGGGTGTGTGTGTACCTCCTTGTTGTTGCGCTGCAGGAGGATGTACATCTGGAGTGTGGAGACGTGGAGCGTGTGTGTGTGTGTGTGTGTGTGTGTGTGTGTGTACCTCTTTGTTGTTGAGCTGCAGGAGGATGTACATCTGGAGTGTGGAGACGTGGAGCGTGTGTGTGTGTGTGTGTGTGTGTGTGTACCTCTTTGTTGTTGAGCTGCAGGAGGATGTACATCTGGAGTGTGGAGACGTAGAGCGTGTGTGTGTGTGTGTGTGTGTGTGTATGTGTATGTGTGTGTATGTGTGTGTGTGTGCGTGTGTGTGTGTATACCTCCTTGTTGTTGAGCTGCAGGAGGATGTACATCTGGAGTGTGGAGACGTAGAGCGTGCAGAAGCCGTAGCGCAGCTCCGCGTGACCCAGCCAGGTCCACTGCAGACGCCGCGGCTTACTGTGGTTCAGGCTGTAGATGCTCTGACCTGCACACACACACACACACACACACACACACACACACACAATTTCAGAACTCTTTGAACACCCATGTACTATCTTTGAGGTCCAATTACAGGCCCCAGAAGCACTTGGGACACACATGTGCACACACAGTCGCACACACAGTCGCACACACACACACTCACACACACTCACACACACTCACACACACTCACACACACTCACACACACTCACACACACAGTGTAGAAGCAATGGATACTAACTGCTGGAGTAGAAGTCGGTGAACTCTGTCAGGTAGCTGCAGAGCTGAGAGGGGAAGTGCTTGCTGGGGTTCTCCAGGAAGCAAGGGGGCGTCACTGCCCAGCAGCGCGGGGACAGCACCAGCACCTTCACCTCGCTGTCGTCCTCTGGCTCCGACGATTGGTCCTCCATCATCTAAGGCAGATCAGCACACCCACACATGGTCAGGTTTGAATGTGTCTTGCACCAGTCGGATGTTTTATTTTTATGCATAAAGTACTTTCCCTCTTTTGCTTAGCCTGGGCCTGCCCATACTGCCTGTGGCGCTACCTCCTGTACCTCCTAACCTGACTGTTCCCACACACACGCACACACACACACACACACACGCACGCACACCTCCTCGTCAATACCCTGAAGGCTCCTGGCATCTGTGTGTGTGTGTGTGTGTGTGCGCGTGCATGCGCCTACCTCCTCGTCCAGGTCTTGCAGGCTCTTGTTGAGCTGTTGTAAGTGGTAGAGGTGTGTGTGTGTTTGTGTGTGTGTGTGTGTATGTATGTGTGTATGTGTGCGTGCGTGTGTGTGTGTGTGTGTGTGTGTGCGTGCGTGCGCCCCTACCTCCTCGTCCAGGTCTTGCAGGCTCTTGTCCAGCTGCTGCAGCCGGTAGAGGTGGAACTCCTGCTGGAGCTCCTGGGACTCGTGCAGGTTGGTGAGCATCTGCTGGGGGAAGCGGTTGGGGAAGCAGGAGCCGATCTGCTCGATCACAGCACTCTCCAGCCACACCTTGGTCTGGCCCAGCAGACGGTCCCCCAGGTAGTATCTGCACACCAGGTAGCAGGGGAAGACACAGACACAGACAGAGAGAGAGGGAGGTGAAAAATTACATATTACACCCTCTCCTATGTTACTAATGCAGAGTAATGGCATACACACACAAACACATACATACATATATATATACCAAAATATGTACACATCTATAAATATAGCCATCCTTAATTTAACCTACATGCAATTCCATCCTGTCATGGGATGGGCCTCCATTTCAGCTACTTGTGTCTCTCTGTACCAGGTAGTCTACCACTGTCCACTAGTCCATTGCTCCTTACCTTGCCACATAGCAGCAGCTAGAGGGAATTCCTACTACTTCACCTGTAGAAGTGCTGTTGGTGTTTGAGCTCTACCTGACTGACTGTCCCCTCACCTGTAGAAGTGCTCTAGGTGTTTGAGCTCTACCTGACTGACTGTACCCTCACCTGTAGAAGTGTTCGAAGGTGTTGGCGAGCTCCAGGCCGGAGAGGAAGAGCATGGGCTCCAGGAACTGCTGCAGCTGGCTCAGGGTCTCCGCACTGCCACTGTCCCCACAGCTCTCCTGGATCATCAGGTCAATGTACTGCGCAAAGCGCTCACTCACCTGTGCGCAAGCACACACAGACAAAGACACACACAAACACCTTGCAGGTCAGTCACGTAGTTTGTCACAACAAAGGCCAAGTATAGTGAATTAAAGCCATGAAAAGCTCTGTGCTGTAGTTCAGTGCATGGCGGCAACAATGGACAGTAGCATCATGGGCAATGTAGTTTAATGCATGGCAGTAAGAATGGAAAGGTGTATTGTGAAAATTATATTTATATTATTATTGGTACTCGCATGCATGGCAGTGAGAGTGGGGAGGTGCACTGTGGGTAATGTAGTTTGGTACTCACGCGCATGGCAGTGATAATGGAGAGGTGCATTATGGGTAATGTAGTTTGGTACTCAGGTGCATGGCAGTGATAATGGGGAGGTGCATTATGGGTAATGTAGTTTGGTACTCAGGTGCATGGCAGTGATAATGGAGAGGTTCATTGTGGGTAATGTAGTTTGGTACTCACATGCATGGAGGTGAGAATGGAGAGCTGCAGCAGAGCGGCGGAGAAGCCCTGGCGTAGCGCCAGCACAAAGGCCGTCTGCTGGCCGAACAGCTCCTCCATGGCGTTCTTCAGGCGCAGGTACATCGCCCGGTAGCGCTCCACGAAGTCTGGCAGGCTACACGTGGAGTCCAGAAACTTCTTCACCTGCACAACCAATCACGCATGCTCATTAGATTAAGCACTATACATACATTCAACTTTCCACTCTGCAAAGAATACTGATCCTTCTGTTGTGTTTATTTTATTGTTTATTTACAAGGAGTTTCAGGAAACACCACATGCTTGAACACAGATGTACAAAAAAGGGAAAGTCTTTGTGCATCTGCGTGTGTGTGTGTGTGTGCTGACCTGTCTCTGTACCACTCCCTGCCAGCAGAGGGCAATGCCGGCAATGCTGCTGGTGTTCTTCATCTTGGGCTTCACCGCAGAGGAAGAGGAGGACGTCACCGCTGCCTCTTTGTTCTTGCCTTCTTTGCCATCTGCAACAGACACATCTGCACACTGACAAACCCTCCCAACTGACCTGAACACAGACAGCAAACTCTCTAAAGGAGGAGAAACATGAGACCAGAGGCCCGCCGATGTCATGTGACACACACACAGCTTTGACTGGCTGCCTCCACATATGTGTGAGGTACTAATATCAGTACAGCCTTAGCTGGGGCTTACGCCACTGCATCATCTAGGTAAACGTACAGAAATGAGAGAAATATTTGGCTAAATATATAATTCACTTACAACTGCTCCTCTCCACTGGCCTGACAGAAACCTAATGATAAAACTTATGATGCCCTATATGTGTGCGGTCTTGGTGTGAGGTGTGCAGCAAAAATGTCCTTATGTTTAAAAGACTAGCCGTCTTAAATAAGGAACCACTGTTCCTGAGCGTTCTTATATGGCAAGAACTAGCCATCCTAAATTAAAGGACCAGTGTTCTTGAGTGTTTTGTTTATGTGGCAAAGACTAGCCACCCTAAATTAAATGAGGAATGCTGTTTTTTAGGGGTTCTTGTATTGCAATAGAGCAGCTACTGTTTCTAATGGTCAGTAACTAACGGCATGACAGAGAGGAAGTGTTTTAACATCCACATCCTCTGCCTAATACCTTAAACCAACAGTAAAATATCAGAGGGGAGGGAAGGCAGCCATCGGTGCGCCTCTATGAAGCATCAGTACCACAAGCATACCAACGCAAAAAGGCTCAGAAAAAGAAACGGAAGAAACAGATGAAAAAAGACGCCAAGGCAAGACTAGAGGAAAAAAAAGGAATACTCTGTAATTGTGTCATTATGTGAGTATCCAAATGTTTGTGTTAAAATGGGTAAGTGCAGAGGTTTAAGTGTATGCAGGTATGTATTTGTGTGTGTGAACATGCAAGAGTCTAAAGGTTTGTGTGTGTGTGAAGATGTAAGTTTCATTTTCATTTCACAATATAGAGGTTTAAGTGTGTGTGCGTGTGTGTGTGTGTGTGTGTGTGTGTGTGTGTGTGTGTGTGTGTGTGTGTGTGTATGCGTGCTGCTGCTGAACTAAAAGAGGCAGGAAAGTAAAGTGGTGCGGTGGCAGGTGATGGTTAGTACTGGGGTAGGGCTTTAGACAGGAGTAAATGATGCCATAAAAAAAAAAAAAAAAAAAACTTGCCTACATACTTAAAATATGAAAGATTACGTACATGAACATAAATGCATTAGATCACTCTCTATACTGCTACTTACTCTTCAAATCTTTGCTTCTGTTGATACCTTCTGAAAACAAGAAACATATCTTCAAACACAGAGCGCTATCAGGGCTACACAAGGGCGTAGGTTTGGTTTCAACAATGATGGCGTGCCGAACACTGCTCATTCTGGTTATATTTTTTTTTTTTTGGTTGAGCTTGTCGAAATGATTAAACAAGACATCACTCCAAAGACAACACGAATGACTGAATGGCTAAAATATTGGTAGGGAGAAGTCTGTCTGTCCCAAACTACTGGTATGGACATATCCCCTATAGTCCGCAGTGCAAACCTACGCCCTATGCCGCACACATAGGAAACATCCTCTTTAAACACACAGAGCCAATGGTGGCAGACATCATCAGTGTAAGTCTTGGTCATCGTACGCTCGTTATACTATAAAGGTGCAGCACGTAGGTCTGCTCAAATGAATGCCAATGCCATTCTGATGGTCAGCATGGTCAAACTGTCCCCAACATTCCTGTGCATTCATGCTTTTTTGCGGTCCTGCAGATGTACCCAGCATGCATGGGACACGCCTTCCACCCGCCAGCTAAGCCAATGAGGAGCCAGAGAATATACAGGAAGTCTGGGAGAGCAGTTATTTGCCCTGTGTTGTTGAGGCTGTGCTGCTTTTGGAAACACAGAGATACTCAACATTAACACTACAGTACATTACACCTTCAAGCTTACCAGCACACACACACGCACACACACACACACACACATGCACGCCCACACACATGCACGCACACACACGCACGCACACAACAGAATAACATGCATGTTAGCTACTTTTCACAATCATGAGTTACTCTATTTAAGGCCACTTTAAAGCACCGCTGTAAATACGCTTCTGGGTCCACTCTCGCAGGCACAGGTGTCAATCCCGGGTTCAGAAAGTAAAAATCCTGCCACGTTTTCCTTCTGACAGAGGTGACTTCACTGAGTAGCTGATCTACCTGTCTACCTGAGTGCTCGTTACGATCAGCTGATTCAGAGCTGGTTGGAGCCATTCCCATGGTGGGTAAAAATAAATCAACATGGGGGGGGGGGGCGATTGATGCATTCAAAACAGGTGGTTTAGTGGCTAACTCACAAGCCAGGAACCCACAAGTTACCTCAAAGTTAGAGGTAGAGAACGTCACGGTTACATTCCCCCAGCAAAACAAAGCCATAGGGCTCTTTCTCTAGCTGCTTTATGATTTGCTCTGAGTGAACATACTGAGGTAAGTGGCTAGAGAGGCTTGTGGAATACCCTCTTCTAGGTGGCTGAATTTTGACGTGACCTACAGAGAGAGCTCTACAGCTTGGTGCTTTAAAGGCCTTGTGGACATGCACTGTAAAATGGCACACGTGTTCTGAAGGCTGGCAGTGCTTCAGACTACTATGGGTGTGATTAGGGCCTCCCAGCAGGTGTGTGTGTGTGTGTGTGTGTGTGTGTGTGTGTGTGTGTTCTGAAGGCTGGCAGTGCTTCAGGCCCAACGCCACACACAGGTTCTGGTAGTTGACTCCAAACACCAAAGAGCCCAATAAGGCATGCACCACTGGTACACTGGACATTCCAGAACACACAAGAGCAGAACGTAGATCTGATCAGAACATAGATCGGATCCAGCCCTGATCAGGTCTGCCTCGATCCAAGATGCAGAGGTGGAGGTGAAATCAGGCCCTGTTCTAAAGCCAGACAGGTGGTTCTGCAGGTGGGGTGGGGTGGTTTTGTGGGTGGAGTGGAGTGGAGTGGAGTGGGGTGGGGTGGAGTCAGGTGGGCTGGAATGGGGGTGTTCTGCAGGTCAGATGGGGTAGGGGTTGGGTGGGATGGGGTGGTATGGGAGTGTTCTGCAGGTCAAGGGTCGATGGGGTAGCGGTCGGGTACTCACTGGACTTGACGGGCGGCTTAAGCTCCTCGGTGTCCACGCGGCTTGTGTCCACGTGCACCAGCAGGTGTGTGAGGCGCCGCACGCGCGAGTTAAAGATGGCCGCCCGCGTCTTGTAGCGCTTGGACGACTCCGCATTGTCCAGGTACTCGCTCAGCAGCCAGGCCAGAGGGCTCAGCTTATGGGAGTCTGGAGGGGGCAGAGACAGAGAGTCAGGGTGTGTGGGTGTGTGGGTGTGTGTGTGTGTGTGGGTGTGTGTGTGTGTGTATGTGTTTTTTTTTTGCTCAGTAGCCAGGCCAGAGGGCTCAGCTTATGGGAGTCTGGAGGGGGCACAGACAGGGAGTCAGGGTGTGTGTGTGAGTGTGAGTGTGTGTGTGTGTGTGTGTGTGTGTGTGTGTGTGTGTGTGTGTGTGTGTTTGCTCAGTAGCCAGACCAGAGGGCTCAGCTTATGGAGTCTGGAGGGAGCAAAGACAGGGTGTGTGTGTGTGTGTGTGTGTGTGTGTGTGTGTGTGTGTGTGTGTGTGTGTGTGTGTGTGTGTGTGTGTGTGTGTGTGTGTGTCACCTGAGACTGTGATGCTCTGTACTATGGGGGTGATGAGGGCCTCCCAGCAGCTCTGTGTGTGTGTGTGTGTGTGTGTGTGTGTGTGTGTGTGTGTGTGTGTCACCTGAGACTGTGATGCTCTGTACTATGGGGGTGATGAGGGCCTCCCAGCAGGTGCGTCCCAGAGCCTCAGCAGCCTCAGCATCAGGGAGGAAGCGGTCCGCAAACATCTGCTCATGTTTCAGAGCGCTGTTGAGCCTGGTACACACACACACACACACACACACACACACACACACACACACACATTAGGTCACCACAGGAAAGCTCTGGGTATGGTCTCTAAAGTAAAGGACAGGTAGACTAGTATGAACAGTTAGACTAGTATGGACAGGTAGAATAGTATGTACAGAAACAGGTGTAGGACAGGTAGACTAGTATGTACAGAAACAGGTGTAGGACAGGTAGACTAGTATGTACAGAAACAGGTGTAAGACAGGTAGAGTAGTATGAATAAGTGTAGGACAGATGATCTAGTATGAGCATGTCCAGGTGTAGGACAGATGATCTAGTAAGGGCATATAGGTGTGTGTAGGTGAGGCATGTCAAGGTGTAGGTGTGTGTAGGTGAGGCATGTCCAGTTCTAGGTGTGTGTGTGTAGGTGAGGCATGTCCAGGTGTAGGTGTGTGTAGGTGAGGCATGTCCAGGTGTAGGTGTGTGTGTAGGTGAGGCATGTCCAGGTGTAGGTGTGTGTAGGTGAGGCATGTCCAGGTGTAGGTGTGTGTGTGTAGGTGAGGCATGTCCAAGTGTAGGTGTGTGTAGGTGAGGCATGTCCAGGTGTAGGTGTGTGTAGGTGAGGCATGTCCAGGTGTAGGTGTGTGTGTGTAGGTGAGGCATGTCCAAGTGTAGGTGTGTGTAGGTGAGGCATGTCCAGGTGTAGGTGTGTGTGTGTGTGTGTGTGTGTAGGTGAGGCGTACTTGTTGAAGAGCTGCAGCAGCTGGGCCCTGTCCTCCAGGATCTCCTGGCACCAGGTGTGGGCCTTGGTGGTGTGGAACAGGTAGGTGCGGCAGCACAGCTGCTCCTTGAACACGGGCCAGAAGGTGGGCTTGGGCCCCAGCACCTCGAAGCCGTGCACCCTGGTGTCGATCCCGCCCTGGGGGCCCCGCAAGAGAACAACAAACAACAACATGTCACTCCACAGAGCGTGTGTGTGTGTGTGTTTGTGTGTGTGTCAACAACACGTCACACTCCACAGAGCCCCTCTGCACAACATCCCTCCCACATCCCTAATGCGTGTGTGTGTGAGTGTGTGTGAGTGTGTGTGAGTGAGTGAGTGAGTGAGTGAGTGAGTGAGTGAGTGAGTGAGTGTGTGTGTGTGTGAGTGAGTGAGTGAGTGAGTGAGTGAGTGAGTGAGTGAGTGAGTGAGTGAGTGAGTGAGTGAGTGAGTGAGTGTGTGTGTGTGTGTGTGTGTGTGTGTGAGTGAGTGAGTGAGTGAGAGAGAGAGAGGACTGACCTGCTGGCACCTCTTGATGCGTATCTGTATGATGGCCCAGAAGCGGGTCATGTTCTCTAGCAGAACGATGCGGCTGGCAGACGGAGGCACGTTCACCTGCAGCAGACACGCAGTGCAGTTACACAACCACACACACAACACATACACACACACACACACACACACACAAGCCACGCAGTAGAGTTACACACAACCACACACACAGCAGCCACGCAGTACAGTTACACAACCCCACACACACACACACACACACACACACACACACCAGCCACGCAGTACAGTTACACAACCACACACAGCAGCCACGCAGTAGTTACACAACCACACACAGACACACACAGACACACACACACACTGTGGACTTACGGTGTTGAGCTCCGTGTTGATGTTGGCCGGGTCGTCACCCCCCAGCACTACGATGCGTGCCGGCATGTAGCTGGAGTCCTCGTTAGCGACCAGCACTGCTAGCTGCCTGTGGGGTGGAGCAGAGAGAGGACTATCACAAGCAACACACACACAGACACACACACACAAAGACACACACACAGACACACACAGAGACACACAGCTAACTGCTGTGGGGACGGGGTGCAGAGAGAGCACCATCACCAGCACCACACAACCAGTAACACACACAAACACACACAGCTCACTGCTGTGGGGAGGGGGGGCAGCTGAGAGAGGACCATCACCAGCAACACACACACACATCGCTCATTGATTACCCCACTACAACTCACACCTCCATGCAGAATTCACTTGTGTGTACCTGATGACAACACCCTTCACCTTGTAGATGTAGCTGAACTGTGTGAATCTGTGTGAACCTGTGTGTGTGTGTGTGTGTGTGTGTGTGTGTGTGTGTGACTGATGACGACACCCTTCACCTTGTAGATGTAGCTGAACTGTGTGAATGGGGGTGTGTGTGTGTGTGTACCTGATGACGACGCCCTTGAGCATGTAGATGTTGATGAAGTGGGAGCCGGTGCAGCCGTTGGACTCCCAGTAGGTTTTGGGGTTCTTGTCCGTCAGCTTGTTGGCGCGGTGATGGTTGGAGGAGACCTCCACCTTCTCCCAACACTTGTCCTCCTTCAGCTCCACACTCGACCCTTCACAGGACACACACACACACACACACACGGCCTTAGGCGCACACACACAAATGGCTTTAGGCGCGCGCACACGTGCAAACACACACACACACACACACAGCAGCCATGCAGTACAAATACACAACCCCCCCCACACACACACACACACACACACTCACACACCCACGGCCTTAGGCGCACACACACACGCACACACAAAAGCCACACAGTAATTACACAACCCACACACACACACACAAACTCTCTGTCTTTCTCACACACACACACACACACACACACACACTTGAGAGGGGGCATGGGCGGCGGGTGGCAGCTGACCTTGGCACAGGTTGCGCAGGAAGACGTCAAAGAAGGGGATGTTGATGGGCTGGTGGCTCCGCCGGTGCTCCTCAATCTGCCCCAACACCATCTGACAACACACACACACACACACGGGGAAGAGGGAGGGAGAGAGAGACACACACACACACACACACACACACACACACACACACACACACACACACAGGGGACAGAGACAGAGGGGACACATGCAAGCATGCAGGGGAAAGAGGGACAGGGTTATCACAATTATCTTATAATCACACCTTAAAGAGGATGGCGTCCTTTTTAATAAAATACTTCCTCATATAAAACTGAATATGCCTTTAATGAAATTAAATATGCCTTTAATCAGAATCCTTCCTCGTATGAAACCGAGTATGTCTTAATGTAAAAATCATCCCTCATATGAAAGTCAATATGCCTTCAATGAAATTAAATATGGCTTTAATTAAAGTCCTCCCTCATATGAAACTGAATATGCCTTTAATGCAAAATCATCCCTCATAAGTAAATATGCCTTTAATGAAATAAAATATGCCTTTAATTAAATAATAATAAATCCCTTCTATGAAACAGAGTATGTCTTTAATGCCTCCTCCTCCTCCTCCTCCTCCTCCTCCTCCGTCCCTCCCTGCTCACCTGGATGCAGCCGGCCAGCACGCTGGTGGTCATCTGCTTGTAGAGGCTGGCGTACTTCTCGCAGTCGCCGATCAGGTCGCGCAGCTCCCCCACCAGCAGCAGGTTGGTGCTGTGCTTGTCCAGCGCCTTCACCAGCGCCTCCTTGGTGCCCAGCCGGCACATCACCACCGCGTAGTCCTTGTTCAGGGACGCCAGCCGGTACAGGAAGTGGATGAACTGCTGCACCACCTGTTGGGGGCGGGGGGTTGCACACCACATCAAGTTGGGGTCACGACACCAATCATTAGGTGGTGTTGATGTTGACTTGGGGTGCAATTTCACTCACTCACTCACTCACTCACACACACACACACACACACTCACACACACACACAAACAAACACACACACGCACACACAAACACACACACGTACATCTCTGTCGTTGATGAAGGCGGTCATGGAGGAGAGGCAGGGCTCGATGCTCTCGTGCCAGGGCAGCAGGTCTTCCTGGTAGTCATCCAGGAACTTGGACAGAATCCTGTGTGTGAGCACACACGATTAAGCCTCAGATTAACACAAACAGAAAACACCACACACACACACACACACACACACACACTAACTAAGGCTGCATTGCACAGCACTGGGACATCCCTTCAGAAGCAGAGGCACTACAGTGCCACCTGCGATTGGTCAAAACAGCATTCTTGTCTACTGCTAGCTCCTAACAAAATTCTTTCTCTTCTCTTTTAACCATATGAATTCACCAAATTAAACTGGACAATGAAACCTCTTTGTAACCCTTTTCCCTCAATCTTTGTATCTTAATAACCCCCCCCCATCCCCCTCTTTCTAACAGAACCCCTTGTGCAATTTTTGTCTTAGGTTGTGCAATTTGTGTCCAAGTGTTATGTACACAAGGGCATTCTATGAGAGTCCGAAGTTATCTATAGTCTGAATCTGGTCCCCTGGAGTCCAAGTGCAAGCTGGTGGGAATCTGAATCGGAATGTCAACCTGATGTTTGGTGAGGTGTGGTGTGGTGTGGTGTGGTGTGGTCGGGTCCACTCACTTGAGTATGGAGAATGTGAACCTGATGTGTGGTGTGGTGCGGTGCGGTCAGGTCCACTCACTTGAGTATGGAGAGCTGCACGGCCCGGTCGACGCGGTGCTGGTCCATGAGCCTGACCAGGTCCTGGAAGGTGTCTCTGCTGCGCGTGACCTTGCTGCGCTCCTCCTCCAGTTGGGCCGAGGGCTCGCACAGCAGCTGCTCCAGCGTGGCCACCACCTCCTTGTTCAGGCTCTTCAGACTCACCACCAGCATCTTCAGCTCCATGTCCTTCAGCTCCAGCTCCTCCTTCGACTCTACAAGGGGCAGGACCAGCACACACTTACTGCATAACTACAGATTACCACAGACTTACTGTATACCCACAGACCAGCACAGACTTACTGTATAACTACAGACCACCACAGACTCATTGTATAACTACAGACCAGCACAGACTCATTGTATAAATACAGACCACCACTGAATAACTACAGATCACCACAGACTCACTGCATAACTACAGACCACCACAGACTCACTGCATAACTACAGACCACCACAGACTCACTGCATAACTACAGACCACCAGACTTACTGTATGACTACAGATCTGGCAGGGCAGGACCAGCACAAACTCGCTGCATAACTACAGACCTGGTAGGGGCAGGACCAGTACAAACTCACTGTACAACAACGGACCAGCACAGACTCACTGTATAACAGACCTGGTAGGGGGACCACCACACACTCACTGTATAACTACAGACCTGGCAGAGGCACCACCATAGGCTGGACATAACAGACCTGTACATAGCCAAACCCTCTTTGACATCACGCACAAACATCAGCTCCAGCTCCTCCTTCAACTCTACAGGGGGACAGCCGCAGACTGTATAATAACACACCTGGACAAACCCTCTGCCACGTCACGCACGGACTCTCACGCAGACCAGACAAAGCCTAAATTGAAGGTTCCAGGAGCCGCCATCTCTTCATTGCTTTGCGTTGGTACACACCAAACGTTCCATTTGAACCAAAAGTTCTCAGTTCGGTTCATTTTCGTTGGTGAGAATGCAATCTCGGTACATTGACGCGCACCAAATCAACCGGTCCAAGAGTTCTAAAAAGGGGTGGTCTTCGTTACAGGTGGTTTCTGACGACTTTATCCACCCTACTTTGGTACGGTTCCTCTGGTGTGAAACCAAGCCAAATTGGACGAAACAGTAGAGTTTACAGCATTATTATTATGGAAAGTGCCGTGTTTTAGTCTGGTTCTGGTGGCGATGGTCTTCACAGTCTATTTTGGTTCATTTAGAAGTATGTCCACGTCTGTTTGCTACAAAGTAATCGAACTATAGGTCTGAAAGTGGCCTGGTAGTGGTTTCATCTTGTTTCATCATCATTTTATTGCCTTTAGAATACAGTGAGATTATTTACCTTTAGTATTTTGTTTTAAATCTCAGGGCTGTTAAAAGCGTTGTGGGCTCAGTCAATCTACTTAAATAAACAATGAACAGATAAAGAATAAATGAAATGTTTCTTAAGGCTATACGTAGCTGCTAGCTGCTGAATTTAGGAGGAAGTCCTAATAAATAATGAGCCTGTCTGTCCTAACCCAAGAGTAATTCACAAATTCGCATTTTACCATTAAAAGGAGCACCCAAGTGGAAGTGGAAGAGCTTAAAAGTATCCTCACGTACTACGACAATTTTACAAAGGACCTTTCAAGGGATCTGAGACGATCTGAGTAAGATGTTGCTCTGACTCGTGACATTAAAGACACAATGAGAGTGTTTACACACCAAGCTCACACCCTCAGCACCTGAGCTACTAATGAGGGGCTGTGTTCTGTTCCACACGGACGCAGATACACACCTCAGACTTCAGCCAACTGATACCTGCACTGACAACATGATCACACACACACACACCTGCACTGACAACATGATCTCAAACATACACACACACACACACCCTCTCTCTTTCACACGCATACACCCTCTCATTTTCTCACACACACATACACACACACACAAACACCTGCACTGACATGATCTCACACACAAGTATACTAGTGCCCACTAGTGGTCAAGAGGTCAGTGATGTTCTCCTCAACCCACACACACGCACACACGCACACGCACGCACACACGCACACGCACGCACACGCACGCACACGCACACGCACGCACACGCGCACACGCGCACGCACGCACACACACACACACCTTTCTTCTCGAGCTTGTGGACCATGGAGATGTGGTTGAGGGCGATGAGGGCGAGGGTGGTGATCTCGGTGCGCTGGGGCGAGAGGCACTTCCTCAGCACGGCTCCGATGCCGCAGGCCACCAGCTGCTCCGCCAGACTCTTGTGGCTCGAGATCAGCATGATGACCACCAGCAGCCCGTTACACACACACACCGAACACCTGCAACACACACACAGATGAGCATTATTACCACCAGCAGGCAGTTGCACACACACAGAACGCCTGTAACACGCGCACCCACACACACACACACACACACACACACACAGAGATCAGCATCATGACCGTTACACACGCGCGCACACACACACAGACGTACTGTGGGGGTATTGAGCATGGGTTCAATGGCGTCAGGGAGCGTGCTCAGCAGGCCCTTGGAGCCCACACACACACACACACACACACACACACACACACACGTACCGTGGGGTGTTGAGCATGAGTTCGATGGCGGCGGGGAGCGTGCTTAGTAGGCCCTTGGAGCCCTCGGGTGTGGCGGAGCCGATACTGGCGAAGATCTCCAGCATCATCTGCGTGCCCGACTCCGACAGCGGAGCACAGCTGCTGCGGCCCTGCATGTCGTGCTTGGTGGCTCCCGTGATCACCTGCAGCGTCTGTCAACACACACACACACACACACACACACACACACACACACACGAATATATAAACACACAAGCCCACAAGGACACTCACTATATAAACACACATGCCCACACTGACAAACACACACAGCTATATGAACAAACACAAATATGTAAACACACGCCCACAACGACACTCACTATATAAACACACACTGACAAACAGACACAACTATATGAACAAACACAAATATGTAAACACACACGCCCCCACACTGCACATGCTGCCACAATTACCCACACATACACAACATTTTTTAAATAAATTCAGTTCAGCGTTCGGAGAGCGCTGTGTAAAAGTCCCTGGGAGTAGATTGACATTCATCTCAGAGGTGTGCGTCTGTGTGTGTGTGTGTGTGTGTGTGTGTCTGTGCCTGTGCTTACACACACTGGTTTTATCCAATGGAAAGGGTCCCTGTGCTGCATTTCTACTGCCTATGCACTGCACCAGGAAAAACTGAGGTTTTGGACGTTCCTGCCAAGGTGATCTGTTACAGGTGTGTGTATCTGGTCTTACGTGGCATGTAGGCCAGGTCTGTGTGTGTATGTGGTGTTACGTGGCATGTAGGCCAGGTCTGTGTGTGTGTGACACGTACCACGAGGGCGATCTTCTGCACCTGTTTGCAGATGTGTATATGTGGTGTAATTTGGCACGTAGGCCAGGTCTGCGTGCGTCTGCGTGCATGTGTGTGTGTGTGTGTGTGCGCGTGTGCATATGTGTGTGTGTGTGTGTGTGCGGGACACGTACCGCGAGGGCGATCTTCTGCACCTGTGTGCAGGTGGGGAACTCCTGCATGCTGCTGAGCACGGCCTTGACTCCGCCCTCGGTGGCGAAGGAGACGCGCCACTCGTACTTGAGCATGAGCGCCCTCGTCAGGCGCAGCGCCGCCACCGCATTCACACGCACCTGACTGCCTATCAGCTCCACCAGCAGCTTCAGCACCTTATCACTGCAGGAGAGGAGGAGAGAGAGAGAGGAGGAGAGGAGGGGAGGGGAGAGGGAGAAGAGGGGAAGAGAGGGGAGAGAGGAGGAAAGGAGAGGAGAGAGAGGAGGGGAGGAGAGGAGGGCAGAGGAGAGAGGAGGAGAGAGGAGGAGAGAGGAGAGGAGGGGAGGGGAGGAGAGAGGGGAGAGAGGAGGGCAGAGGAGAGAGGGAGGAGAGAGAGGAGGGGAGGGGAGGGAAGGAGAGATGAGGGGAGGAGAGGAGAAAAGGGAGTGGAGGAGAAGAGTAGAGAGGGGGGAGAGAGAGCAGGGAAGGAGAGGAGAGAGGAGGAGAGGAGAGGAGGGGAGGGGAGGAGAGGAGAGAGAAAGAGTGGAGGAGAGATGAGGGGAAGAGAGGAGAAAAGGGAGTGGAGGAGAAGAGTAGAGAGGGGGGTGGGAGGAGTAGAGATAGGAAGAGTGAGAGAGAGGGAGGGAGGAAAAAAGAGGGGAAGAGGGAAGGAGGACAGGAAAGGAGAGAGGAGGGGAGAGAGGGAGAAGAGGAGAGAGGAGCGGAGAGACGGAGGAGAGGGCAGGGGAGGAGAGGGGAAAGAGGAGGGGAGAAGAAGAGAGGAAGAGGGGAAGAGAAAAGTAGGGGGGGGGGTGGGAGAGGAGTAGGAAGAGGGAGAGAGACAGAGAGAGAGAGGGAGGGAGGGAGGGAGGGGAGAGGAGGGGGGTGGGAGAGGAGTAGAGAGAGAAAGAGGGAGAGACAGATGGAGGGGAAGGCAGAGAGAGATTTGTTGTTGTAAATGGTAGTTCTTGAAGATGTAGATTTTAATGTATTGTGTGTTTGCGTGTCTGTCTGTCTGTGGGTGTGCATATGTGCATGCGCTGTATGTGTGCGTATGTGTGTGTGTGTGTGTGTGTTTGTAGGTACCGTATGGCCTGAGCAGAGTCGCTGAGTGAGCGCTTCTCCTGGAAGGCCTCGTCCTCCAGGATCTTGGTCATGACCTTGATGGCGGCCAGCTGCCTGCTGGGGTCTGCAGCGCTGGAGCCGCCCCCCTTCCGCACCATGTCCACCACCTCCCCCAGCCTCTCCAGACTGCCCTTCTTGCCCTGCACCTTAGCGCTGTTAAAGGCTGCACAAACACACGCACACACGCACACACACACACACACGAACAAGAGTCCAAATCAGAAACTGCTTAGGACTGTTAAAGGCTGCACACACACACACATACACACACACAAGCACGCACACAGATCTCATGTACATGTGGAATGTGCAAAAATACACACACACGTGAAGCACTAGAGATGCTCACAGGTACATGCATCAGAAACACATCCACCCACCCACCCACACACACACACACTTCAGACGCTCACAGGTACATGTATCAGACAAAACACACATTTCAGACATTGACAGGTATATACAGTGCCCTCCATAATTATTGGCACCCCTGGTTGAGATGTGTTAAAAGCCTTAAAATAAATTCAGTGTTTATTGCAGAAGAATACTGTCACACTGAAAATTTTAGGAAAATGTAGCCTTCAACTCAAATGAATTGTAAGAAAATAAAAAAATCCCTGACTAAAAAATAATTATTTTTCATTAAATCACCTGTTCCACAATTATTGGCACCCTTAACAATTCCCAGGAAATAAATATAATTGAAGCATTTCTGTCATTTCTACAGTAGTTTACAAAGTTTACCAGAGTATGTAGGAACATTTAATTAGTAATTCATCACTTCCTGTTTCCCTGGGGTATAAATATGACGTGACACCGAGGCCATTTCTCTTATCCACTCTTAAACATGGGAAAGACAAAGGAACACAGCATACAAGTGAGGCAGATGTGCGTCGACCTTCACAGGTCAGGCAGAGGCTACAAGAAGATTGCCACTCAACTGCAGCTGCCCATATCCACTGTGAGAGGAATAATTAAGAAGTTCAAAACAACTGGAACAGTGGTAAACAAGCCTGGACGAGGACCCAAGTTTATTTTGCCACCACGCACAGTGAGGAGGATGGTAAGAGAAATCAAAAGATCTCCAAAGCTCACTGTTACAGAATTACAACAAATGGTAGCATCCTGGGGTCACAAAGTCTCCAAATCAACCATCAGGCGCTGTCTACACGCCAACAAGCTGTTTGGGAGGCATGCAAGGAGAAAACCTTTCCTCACTCACAATCATAAACGCAAACGTCTGGAGTTCGCCAAGCGGTATTGGGGCTTCAACTGGGACCGTGTGCTTTGGTCAGATGAGACCAAGATTGAGCTTTTTGGCAACAAACACTCTAAGTGGGTCTGGCGTGCCACGAAAGATGCGCATGCTGAAAAGCACCTCATACCCACTGTGAAGTATGGGGGTGGGTCAGTGATGCTGTGGGGCTGTTTCGCTTCCAAAGGCCCTGGGAACCTTGTTAGGGTGCATGGCATCATGAATGCTTTGAAATACCAGGACATTTTAAATCAAAATCTGTTGCCCTCTGCCCGAAAGCTGAAGATGGGTCGTCACTGGGTCTTTCAGCAAGACAATGACCCTAAACATATGGCCAAATCTACACAGAAATGGTTCACCAGACACAAAATCAAGCTCCTCCCATGGCCATCTCAGTCCCCAGACCTCAACCCCATTGAGAACCTGTGGGGTGAGCTGAAGAGGAGAGTACAGAGGAGAGGATGATTTAGAGAGATTCTGCAAAGAGGAATGGCTGAAGATCCCTCTTTCTGTCTTTTCCCATCTTGTGAAACATTATAGGAGAAGATTAGGTGCTGTTTTGTTGGCAAACGGGGGTTGTACAAAATATTAACACCAGGGGTGCTAATAATTGTGACACACATTATTTGATGTCAAATAATTATTTCTTTATGTGGGATTTTTTCCCCACTGAATAAATGCACTTGTATTGAAGGTTGGATTTTTCTCTTTTTTTCCATTAAGGTCCCATATTATTTAGAAAAAAAAAAAAATTATTAGAAGCTAAAAAACACATCTCAACCAGGGGTGCCAATAATTATGGAGGGCACTGTATATATATCACACACACACACACACACACACACATTCACTTACAAACTCACTCACAAATGTGATAGAAACTCACCCACACATACATCCACATGACAGACTGAGATACAGCTACTGTAACAGTGCTCTCACTTCTGCTTCCTGTGTGTGTGTTTTGTGTGTGTGCGTGTGTGTTGGCATATTCCAAAATCCCCTCACACTCCTGCTTCACAGTGAATTGGCATTAGTTTCTTTCACTCTCAGTCTTACGTTGCAGGCTGATGACACATGGTCAACATCCTGAACACACACCAACCGAAACGAGCGCGCACGCACACACGCACACACACACACACACACACACACACACACACACACACACTTGTTGAAACAGTCCTGTTCACACACACACACACACTCGAGGTTTGTGTAAACAGTCCTATTAACAAACACACACACACACACACACACACACACACACACACACACACACACACACACACACAGGTGTGTACCTTTCATCTTCTCCTCCAGGTCGTCGGGGTACTTGGTCTCGTCCTCGGAGGGCAGCTCGCTCTCCGTCTCGGGGGCCGGCTCCTTCTTGGGCTTCTTGGAGACGGAGCCCATGGCGGAGGAGGAAGAGGAAGAGGAGGAGGAGGAAGAGGCAGATGAGGAGGAGGGGGCCTGCGCTCCTGCTCCAGCTCCGGCGGAGGGCGGGGGGCTGCCGCTGCTGCCCCAGGGGAGGCTGTCGGGGGCCAGGGGGTCGTCGTCGGGCAGCTGGGCGCCCCCCCGGCGCAGGTAGTGCTTGGCAAAGGCGTGGGAGCAGAGCAGGTCGCCCAGGCAGGACGAGGGCAGCGTCTGCTTCAGGTAGTGCAGCAGCTTACGGGCCACCTCACCCGGCACACTCAGCTGCAGCAGGGACGCCTCGTCCAGATCACACATCTGCACGTGCATATACACACACGCATACACACACACGCATATACACACACGCACGCATACACACACACGCATACACACACACGCATACACACACACACACACACACACACAAACAAACACACACACACAGACACACACACTTTGGTTATTTTATTTGGGAGGGCCAATACTGCAACACAGCATCCAAATATTTACAGAGAGCATTTTATGTCTTTCACATCAATACAACTACTGAGCTGGCCTACAACCACACTTGCATGTTAAGACTGCTCCTTCTCCTTCTCCTTCTCAAAATATGCAGACTACCTATAATTGCGGACACAGAGCAGTATTTTGCTAGCTGCATGCATCTGTGTGTGTGTGTGTGTGTGTGTGTGTGTGTGGTGTGTGTGTGTGTGGTGTGTGTGAGTGAGTCTCTGACCTGTGCCTCGTCCAGGTTCTGTGTGAGGATGTGGTTGACCTCCTGCTGCTGCTTGGCCTCCAGCTTCTTGATGAAGAAGAGCACCTCCCACCACTCGGCCCGGCTCAGCTGGGAGCCCTCCTCCCGCTCCTCCTCACACAGGTATGGCAGCGAGTACAGGCCCCCCGGGGGCTTACAGAAGAACGTCTGACTCACTGACACACACACACCCACACACACACACCCACATACGCGCACACACACGCGCACACACACGCGCACACACAGGGGAAACAGAACGGAAGCATGTTAGCATAACATCTTATTTTTAGATACACACAGATTCATCCATGTACAGACTCAACTATGTAAACAAGCACATCGAAACACACACACACACACACA
Organism: Setipinna tenuifilis; assembly: GCA_030347295.1. Classification (NCBI taxonomy): domain Eukaryota; kingdom Metazoa; phylum Chordata; class Actinopteri; order Clupeiformes; family Engraulidae; genus Setipinna; species Setipinna tenuifilis. The sequence continues at coordinate 20,247,287 of CM059286.1, forward strand.
CACACACACACACACACACACACACACACACACACACACACACACCAAAAACAGTAGAAACAGTTCTACTGTGTGTGTGTGTGTGTGTGGTAACGTCGGAAACCAGTTTATGACTGCAACAATAGCAGGTGTGTGGAGTTCTTTTAGCTCACTCTCTATATCTATGGGAGGTGTGTGTGTGTGTGTGTGTGTGTGTGTGTGTGTGTGTGTGTGTGTGTAAGATAGGGGTACTCTCATGGGCCTTGGGGAGGCTACGAAGTGAAAGTTGAGAAGATCACCATGTTGCCTAGCAACCAAATATTTCTACTGGTTAACCCTGACAGGAGGTGCCAATGAGGATTTACAGGCAACTCAGCTCAGCTCAGTTGTGTGTGTGTGTGTGTGTATGTGTATGTGTGTGTGTGTGTGTGTGTGTGTGTGTGTGTGTGTATGTGTATGTGTGTCTGTGTATGCGTGAATGTGTCAATATGTGTGTGAATATGCTTTTGACCTACTGTTAGTCTAAGCATCTTGGAATGGAGAGTCTCGATGAGTGTGGAGAGGCCTTCTGTGTGTGTGTGTGTGTGTGTTACCTGCGGTTAGTTTGAGTGTCTCGGTGAGTGTGGAGGCCTCCTCTGTGTGTGTGTGTGTGTGTGTGTGTGTGTGTGTTACCTGCGGTTAGTTTGAGTGTCTCGGGTGGAGGCCTCCTGTGTGTGTGTGTGTGTGTGTGTTACCTGCGGTCAGTTTGAGTGTCTCGGTGAGTGTGGAGGCCTCCTCTGTGTGTGTGTGTGTGTGTGTGTGTGTGTGTGTGTGTGTGTGTGTGTGTGTGTTACCTGCGGTTAGTTTGAGTGTCTCTGTGAGTGTGGAGGCCTTCTCCTGCGTCTCCTTCTCTGCTTGGCCGCTGGTGCCGCTGCCCAGGATCTCAATCATGTGCCAGTGCACCCAGTAGGTACGCGACAGCGAGTTCCAGTACACCTACACACACACACAATCATGCCATCACACACACACAGACACAAACACACAGTCATGTCATTACACACACACACATAATCATGCCATCACATAATAATGTCATTACACACATGATCATGCCATCACACACACACACAGACACATACACACAATCATGTCATCACACATACACAGACACAAACACACCACAAGCCTGTGTTCATGCTGAAATCCCTTATAAGCAGCATTTATAATCATATCAGCATTTCTAAATTTTTTACATACTACCAATCTAGCTAGATCAGTGAGTGAGTGGTTGAGCACATTTGCTAGTATGTGAGTGTCTGATGATAGATTTGTGTGAAAACGAGGGACGAGACTAAGATTAATTGATGTGAAGCCTTGAATGCGTGTGTGTGTGTGTGTGTGTGTACATACGTACCTGCACGGGCGGCGAGCCGTCGTTGCTGTAGCGGAACTCCCCCTCGTCGCCGGACGACACCTCCTCGTAGTCCTCCAGCATGCGGACCATCATGCCGCTCTTCAGGTTGTCCTGCACGTACTCCACGTAGGCCGAGCGCGTGCTGAAGTCGGTGCGCGTCTTGAAGCCGTTGGCCGTGGCCTTCTTCTTGGTGGAGGTGGCGGCCGAGGGGCTGGCGGAGGCGGCGGAGGCAGCAGCGGAGGCCGAGGCAGCGGAGGAGGAGAAGGAGGAGGCCCCTGGGGCGGTGGCCATGGCGACGGCGGCGCTGGCGAGGGACGTGGAGGCGGCGAATCGCGGCTGGAAAATGGAGCGCAGCGTGCGGCGAGGACACGCCTCCTCCTCCGCCAGCCCCGCCCCCACCGACGAGGCGCTCTCGCCGCCGACTCCGCCCCCGCCTGGCGGGGAGGGCGTGCCCATGGGCGGCGGCTGGCGGTTGCGGTCCCAGCCCATCACGCGCACCAGCTCCGAGATGAGGTTGGCCATCGCCATGGTGAACTCGAACTCCCGCTGCAGCCGCGTCTGCTCCGAGGCCAGCGAGGAGGAGGAGGAGGGAGAGGAGGAAGAGGGCTCCGAGCTCGACTCACACCCTGCCGTGTTCAGCTTGTCCATCAGAGACGTCACACACAGGTAGCGCTTCACCAGAGAGAACAGCAGCTTCCCTGGGATCTGTGGCGCACACGCATACGCACACGCACGCACGCACACACACGAGAGAAGGTAGGTGTGTGAGGTATAAGGTGTGTTATGTACCTGTGGCAGGTGTGTCAAGTACCGGTGGCAGGTGTGTCAAGGTGTGTCAAGGTGTCAGGTTCATTGACCTGTAGTTGTCAGGTGTCAGGTATATGGTGTGTTCAATACCTGTAGTGGGTGCGTCAGGTATGAGGCGTGTTTTGTACCGGCCTACATGCAGTAGGTGTGTCAGGTGTGTTATGAACCTGTAGTAGTTGTGTCCGGTGTAAGGTGTGTTGTGTACCTGTAGTAGGTGTGTTGTGTACTTGTAGTAGGCGTGTCAGGTGTGGTGTGTACCTGTGTCAGGTGTGTCAGGTGTGTTGTGTACTTGCAGTAGGTGTGTTGTGTACCTGTGGCAGGTGTGTTGTGTACCTGTGGCAGGTGTGTAGTAGGAGTGTTGTGTACCTGTAGTAGGCGTGTCAGGTGTGGTGTGGTGTGGTGTGTACCTGTGGCAGGTGGATGCCCTCGAATGAGATGCCGTGCTCCTCGGAGGAGGTGGTCTCTGCAAACAGCTCCAGCAGTGTGAAGCGGTTGTCAAAGTCCATGTGCTGCTCGATGCCATCCTGCTGGCTCAGCGACAACAGCACGTACGCCCGGCTACCTGCACACACACACACACACACACAGTGCTAATGAGCACACATGACCCGCAATCTGCATACACACACACAGCAGTAATGAGCATATACACACACACACACAGCAGTAATGAGCACATATACCCGGCAATCTGCATATACACACACAGCGCTATGAGCTCTACGCAGGTCTGACACACACACACACACACACACACACACACACACACACACACACACACACACACACACACACACACACACACACACACACACACACACACGACTAGGCAGGGGAGGCCAGAGTGGAGCAGTGTTGGACCCTAAAAGCACTGTAACACTCTCTTGTGCACACCAACGCCGGGTCAAAGGTCACCTTTGTCCCACGCACAAAGCAGCTCTTCACTACGCAGCGATAACAGTCAGAGCAAACAGCACGGGTGTCTGACTAGAGAATATGCAAATCAATACTAACAGCCGTTAGCCAACAGCCCAGTCAGCCTCAGCAGCACCAAGGCAGGGCAGTCACACTACACTACACCCAGCCATCCTGCACACACACACACACACACACACACTACACTACACACAGCTGCATATGACCATCCTACACAGACACACTACACTACACACAGCTGCATATGACCATCCTGCACAGACACACTACACTGCACTACACACAGCTGCATATGACCATCCTGCACAGACACACTACACTACACTACACACAGCTACATATGACCATCCTGCACAGACACACTACACTGCACTACACACAGCTACATATGACCATCCTGCACAGACACACTACACTGCACTACACACAGCTACATATGACCATCCTGCACAGACACACTACACTGCACTACACACAGCTACATATGACCATCCTGCACAGACACACTGCACTACACACAGCTGCATATGACCATCCTGCACAGACAGTCTTCACCTCTACACACAGGAGGTCATGCAGATAAGAGCCAGCCCTGCCTACGAGGACAAACAGAGCACAGGGTCATCCTGAAGTCACGAGGGAACAGGGAGCACGGCTAAGGAAGAAGGGTACAGAGACGGGTGCTGTGTACATATGATGTACATCAGCGCAGGAATCTGTGGGATATGTCTGACGAGGAGAGGACACTCAGAAATATGTTTGAGTAAAAGAATAGGTAACTCTGGGATATGGCTGACAAGTAGAGGTAACTCTTGGATACGTCTGACAAGTAGAGCGAACTCTGGGATACGTCGGACAAGTAGAGGGAACTCTGGGATATGTCTGACAAGTAGAGGGAACTCTGGGATACGTCTGAGGAGAAGGGAGGACTGTGGGATATGTCTTAAAAGTAGAGGGAACTCTGGGATGTGTGTGAGGAAGCAGAGGGGTTACTATGGGATGTAGCTGAGGGGACAGAGCAGGAAGGTTGGGGTGTCGCTAAGGAAACTTCAGCACATGAACATTTGTAAGAGGAACAGGGGGAATAAGGCATGCTGGGATACATCAGAGGTATTTGGGTGAAACATAAGACATGAGAATGACAGGGAGAGAAAGCATGACAGCGTGAGAGAGTGAGTGTGTGAGTGAGAGAGTAAGTAAGAGAGGTAGAGAAAGAGAAAGCGAGAGAGAGAGAGAGAAAGACAGATAGAGAGAGATAAAAGCATAGAGAAGAGACAGAGAGAGACAGAGAGAGGGAGATATGGAAGAGAGAGACAAAGACAGAGAGAAGCATAGAGAGAGAGAGAGAGAGAGAGAGAGAGAGAGAAAGAAAGAGGGAGATATAGAAGAGAGAGAGACAAGGCAGAGAGAAGCATAGAGAGAGAGAGACAGAGAGAAAGAAAGAAAGAAAGAAAGAAAGAAAGAAAGAAAGAAAGAAAGAGACATGGAGGGCTGGGCGCAGCAGGAGATGAATGAGTAGAGTGAGTCATGAGTGAATGGCCGGTTGCCCAGGGGGCAGTGTGCCAGCCCAGGCCTGCAGGGGGCAGCATGCCAGGACTGCAGGGGTCACACCATACCACAGGAGAAGCCTCATGCCCACTGGAGTATTTATGGCCCCGCTCAACACACTACTCAGCCAACACACACACACACAAACACACACAAACACACACAAACACACACACACTTTCACTTCCATATCTACTTCCTGTGCACGTGAAACAGGTATGAGGCTTAATGAAAGCTGTGGTTTGTCCACCCTACTTCCAGTAAGAGCGTTATCACATGCAACACCTCTCCCACCCACCCACCGCAAAATGAGAGCTCTGCATGCCACTCAGGAGACAGCGAGAGAACATGGCTGGACGCAAATGGCAGGCACTGATGACCTCACTGTTTGCCACCATGGCAGCTGGCTGGGCAGGAGTCATGTGACAGGAAGTGTGTTGTCATGTCAGGGCGATGTAGGAGGGGGTTAGTGCTTGTTGGACGTCAAGCTGAAAACCACAATGTGGTGCAATTGGTGACTTCTTCATGACCCAGCAGCAGTAGTCACCCAACACATCTAGTCAACCCATCCTTGTGCAACAGGCACCAATTATGACCCAACACATGTCCCTTCACCTATCCCAATGCAACAGTCACCCATTATCACCCTCAATCCATCACAAAATGCAACGGTCAACCATTAGCACCCAAAAAGTCTACTCAACCATCCCAATGCAGTGCTCACACAGACCCTTCACCCATCCCAATGCAACAGTCACCCATTATCACCCAACACATCTAGTCAACCCATCCTTGTGCAACAGGCACCCATTATCATCCAACAAATCTACTCCACCCATCCCAATGCAATGCTCACACAGACACTCTTCACTACACACAGCTACATGGGATGGCCCTGCCCTGTTACCTGTACCTGTCCTGTGTAGTCACCTCACAAGAGAAAGCTGCATATGACCATCCTGCACAGACACAGACAGTCTTCACTACACGCAGGAGTGCATCCTGCAGATAGACTTCCAGGTCGGTGTGGAACACACTGACAAGAAGCAGGTTGCCATCCAACTTTTTAATGAGCATTTTTGCTCCAGACATAAGAAACTGTCAGCGCTTACAAGCAAGTGGCCACCCACGTCCATTTTGTTTAGTAGAATGATAATGACTGATGCCGAGAAAAAAAAAAAAAAAAAAAAGACAACTGACAAGAGTTCATCCAACACAGGAAAAGACTCGTACACCACTCCTATATGAGGCAACCATCACAGCTACCGCCCATTAACCAGTGCTGAGAACCAACCATTACTGCTACCACCCATTAACCACAGTGCTGAGAACCAACCATTACTGCTACCACCTATCAAACACAGTCCCAAGAACCAGCCATCTCTGATGCCCTGCTCTGCCTTCTTAGCCTTGCCATGTTACTGACGCCAGGCTTGCTGTGGCAATGCCAGTAAGCAGAGGAATGTCAGCAGGAAATTGATGATGTAACACACCCTAACTCTCCCCACACACACATACACACACACATACACACACACACACACACCTAACTTCACAATGGCTGCAGTTATTCCAGAGAAACACCCCGACCTCAGGCCCAGCCAAGAGACTGAACAAACGGCCCCCAGGCCTGGGACACTGCAGCAATGGCTCAACCGCATGAGGACGCCATGAAGTCTTAACATAAACTTTACACAGTGGCTCAACTCCACAAAGACGCATTGAAGTTTCAACACAAACTTTACACAGTGGCTCAACCCCATGAGGATGTATTGAAGTCACAGTGTAAACTTTACTGAGGCAGCTCAGCTCAGATGGGCCAGTCTTGGCCCACACACGGCCCACAACCGCCCTCCCCACCCCCACCCTACCGCCCAGACTACAGTACAGGAGTGGCCATGTGGATGGCATTCTGAACATGAGAGTAACATTTAGAATTCCCCTAGAGTCTCAGTCTCTCTCTGTCTCTGTCTCTCTCTCTCACACACACACACACACACACCATTTTCCCCTTACCAGTCACAGTGAGGTTGCTTGGAGACCAGAAGAGAAAACAAACAGTCCAATCAGCAGAGGGCCAACAGCAACGGAAACTCAAACTCAACTGTGTGGACTGAATTTGGACGGACGGCTCAAACACTTTCTCACACACACACACACACACACACACACACACACACACACACATACTGCCAGTCCGAGCAGTGACACCATGGTCTCTCATTAACACAGCTCCAGGCTTACATTGTTTCTCCCAACTGGCACCTACTAGCGTTAAACAGTAACGGTCATCAGCGGTCACTAGTTTAGATGACCCCTAAAAGCAGTAGAACAGTGCACACACACCAAACGTCTCACAGTTATGATGTCATCCACAAAGAGACACTGAAAGATAGCGCACACACAGTTTTAATTTTTCAAAAGTTCTTTTTAGGTGTTACCACAGTTTAAGTTCCTCTTTGCGCGGTAGCACCACCTCATACTGAGCGTAGTGGTCAAAGTGACAGGACAACGCTGAGCACTAACCAACCACCGCACACTGCAGGGTGCAAGGGTGAACCCGATGGCCAGTTATCGATGTGGGTAAGGGTGAAACTGACAGGGCTGCTCCCAGCATGCTCTCTGCTTCTCTCCATCACACTTCAGCCTGACCTACACACCACACCGCCCCTTTCTACCCTCCACACCACCACCCCCCGCCATTCTTATTCACTTCACCCCACAGCATCCTCCCCTCCTTTCCACACCACCCCATCTCCATACCACACCATCCTCCCCACTCCACCATCCTGCCCTCCACACCACACCACCCCTCCATCTCCCTCACTTCACCCCACACCATCCTCTTCTGCACACCATATCATCCCCCGCCCGCCATTTCCACACCACACCACCCATCCTCCCCTCCCCCCTCCATCTCCACACCACACCGCACCACCTCATCTCCACACCCCGTCTCCACTTCTCCCTCCCCCCTCGCCCCCCATCCACCCGCCCCCCCCTTCGGCACACACAGCACTGCTGCAGAGTGGCCCTGAAAGTCCATGACACAGCACTCAAGAGTTCCTCCTCATGCTGGCCTTGTGTGTCTGTGCTACACCGTGCACTCAGCAACTCATCATGACACTGAGGAGGGAGAGGGAGGGAGAGAGGGAAGGAGAGAGCAAGAGCGAGAAAGAAACAGAGAGAAAGAGACAGAGACAGAGAAAGAGACACAGAGAGAGAGAGCGAGAGAGACAGACAGAGAGAGAGAGAGAGCAAAAGACAGTGCCAAGGAGAGAGGGAAGAAGCCCTTAATGAGAAGGGCCTATCAGTCAGGAGATGGGGACACAAAGAGAGAGAGCGACAGAGAGAGAGAGCGACAGAGAGAGAGAGCAAGAGAAACAGAGAGAGGGACAGAGAGAGAGAGACAGAGAGAGAGACAGAGAGGGAGTAAGCCCTTGATGAGAATGCCTGTCAATCTGGAGAGGGGGACACTGGCAGATATCCAAGCATAGGAGGAGGTGCTCTGTGCTCTGTCCTGTTACCTTCACACACACACACACACACACACACATACATACAGTGCAGTTTCATTGATAGAAAGCACACAGAATGGGCATTTATCCAGTCACACACAAATCTGCCAGTCATCATGATACACACACACACACGATGCAGTTTCATTGATGGAAAGCAGAGTGTGTATTAGCTCAGTCACATACAATAACTTCTTTACCCTCGATAAAATTCCTCAAACATTCTTCTTGTTCTGGCTTTAAATCCTCAATTTGAAAGATTGAGTTAAACGTCATCGTTTTGAGCCCTCCCACTGTTCCTATGGCCTGTCTACATTCTGAGAGTGAACCAAAACTTATGTTCAAGATCCCTGACACAGTTTGGAGAGGAAATAAACCACCTTTCAGAAGGAACTAGTCGATTCCTTAGTTTTAAGTTTGAATTAAGTGCAAGCTTCTATTTGCCTTTTCTTAACAATACAAACACTAACTAAACCACAGACCTCTGAAAGCTTGGTTGACTAAATGGGACCTGCCAAAGCCTACTTGAATGACATCACTCATTCCGGGAAAACAGGGGCCTCCTTGTGACAGAGCTTATGTCTTTCAATCAAGTCACCAACAACAGCGACCAGTTACGACATGTTTATTAAACCACTGCCTTTTCCACCCTGCCCTTGTAAGATCACTGCTTTTTATTGGACCAGACTGCCAGCCAATCAATGCTAAACATACATCAATATGGGTCGAATGTAAGAATATAAATTTGTGAATTCCTAAATTACCACTCAATGTTTAATAGTTTTCACTGTCGGTGGAAATGGGGTGTGTGGGAATGGCGTCTGTCTGTATGCAAACGTTAGTGTGGTTATAAAGTTTTTACATTTTTTTAGTCCTTTCTCCTGGTCAATACCTTCGCTTATATGAGCCAATATGTGTGTTGAAATCTTCCCAGTGCTTTACTTCTTTGCCCTGGTGTGTGTGTGTGTGTGTGTGTGTGTGTGTGTACCTATGATTCATTCAATAGCACCACAGCTTCATACACTGCCTCTGCCCTAGTCGAAAGCAGCTGACTTCCGAGGAAATCTTATTATCCTCACGGGGTGGGACTGGTCACTTCGATATGACTCATCAGGAAGGTGTTGAGTGGTTAGCTGTATCAGGTGTGCCCCTCCCTCCAGGAATGAAGCCATGTGGCCAGATTACTCCCACTCACTCACACACACACACACACACACACACACACACACACACACACACACACACACACACACACACACTCTCACACCCCGTCAGCTCCGCCCAGGCCGTGTTGGCACAGTTACAGCAGAGGTTCTGCCCTGATAAGACCTCTGTCCAGTTCTGCTCCACACAAATAACACCATCATGGAAGCTCAATAAGCCCTCCGTCATGCTCCGTTCTGCACAAAATAACATCATCATGGAGGCTCAATAAGGCCTCTGCCAAGTTCCCTTCCACAGAAATAACATCAAAGCTCAGTTGCATTATTCGGATTAGCCCTGACCGCACAGAGACCCTGGAGCACCAGCCACTGTCTGCCAGCGAGCGCGTATCTGTCGAGGTTTCAGACTTGTAGTGGAGCAAGTGAGACCACACCTGATTACACCAGTAATTGTATGATTGGGGATATCATTCCAGCCAATCTTCACACTATTGATTGGATAATTGGTGTTAAGACTGGCCGGAATGTGCTGCTGTACGGCTGAGCAGTGAGTGAGTGAGAGCTGCAGTCACGTGGGTTTGGGAGTTTGCCTATAGCTCAGCTGAACTATACTGGTGTAAGATTACCTATGGCTGCACTGATACAAGTGAGAGATTGCCTATGGCTGGGCATTTCAGGTGTAAGACACCCTATGGCTGGTCTATAGGCTATACAGGTGTGAGACTGGCTATGGCTCGGCTGGTCTATACACTATACAGGTGTAAGATTGCCTATGGCTGGACTGGTCTATGAAGGTCTGAGATTGGCTATGGCTGGGCTGGTCAGGTCTATACGTACTCATTTAAACTCTATAAATGAGTATTAGCAGACAAAGAGCAATGGGGGGAGGGGGGTGTCAGGGATGATCAGAGGATGGCGGAGCAAGCACTATAGGAGGCTTTGCTCCAGTACAAGCCTCCACAAATCACTGTACTAAATAGCATTAAATGCTAAGAAGCAGACAGTCATGTTAAAACTACTAAATATATTACTGAAGGAGCATCTCAATAATCTATGTTGCCTCATCAGACCATCAATAAAGCACACACTGCAAACCAATACTGATTGGAAGGGGTAAGAAGTTATTGATGAATTCAAGTGAATTGATTTGGCGATGCTCAAGTGTTCCCTTGTGCGTACAGCTGCTGTTCTTTGGCCACTCTGCACTTTACCCTGCCCGCTAAACCTAGCCCTGGCCTTAGTCTAAAGGAAGTGGATCAATAGAAGACTGTGGGGCAATTAGTCAACTGACGATATCTACCACCAGTGATTGCTGCCGATTTAAATTTCACACATACCATAGCCACTGTCTCAAAGTCCAAGTCGACATATGTGCGCACAGTTGTTAATTATTTATTTTAACAAACTGTGGGTTTTCCATCCTTCATCCATGGAAACGTCCTGTGACACTCTACATCCTTTATGATGTCAAAACATTATCGCCAGGGATTCTGGGTATTTAAATTTAAAAAAGCACTGCAATGTGGAATAACAGATACTGCTACTTTACATTTGTGGTTTTACTAAGTTTCACGTTTCCATGTCTCTCAACCAGGCCAACTTCTTCATTTCCCTGTTATGAGTGCTACATTGCATTTCATGCAAAAGACTTTGTGAACTGGTCTTGGTCAAAATAATTATAAGACAGACACGCCCGTTAGTGTTAGCAGATTGCAGTGTGTTCGTGCCAATTTGCATTATGTGCAGTGACTCTTAGAACAGCAGAGAGAGAGAGAGTGTGTAGTATGTGTAGTGACTCACCATCAGAGTGACACACACACAATGTGCAGTATGTGTAGGGACTCCCACCAACAGGAGAGAGAGAGTGTGTGTGTGTGTGTGTCAATGTGCACTATGTGTATTGACTCCTGCCATCAGTAATGAGTGAGTGTGTGTGTGTGTGTGTGTGTGTGTGGCAATGTGCAGTAGTGACTCCCACCAACAGCAGAGAGAGAATGTGTGTCTGTGTGTGTGTGTGAGGCGATGTGCATTATGTGTACTGACTCCCCCCTTTAGCAGAGTGTGTGTGTGTGTGTGTGTGTGTGTGCAGTAAATAGGACAAACAGTCCCTGAAGGTGCCCTGCTGCTATGCAGCCCTACTTCCAGCTGAGCTACAGCGCCACTACACTGCTACATCACTCCCCCATCACCGCCTGCTGATAGGCTTTTGATACACACACACACACGCGTGCACACACACAAACACACACACGCTGTGTCAGTCGCACGCATGTGGATCGCCATACATCTTAGGGCCTTCACACACACACACACAAACCATTAACATACCAATACTTATACTGGCAGTAGAGCAACGTGAACACACACACACACACACAAAGGAGTCACACAGACCAAAAAAATATCAGTACACAAAACAATTACCCACCTCTGTATAACATTGACTGATGGCCTGTATAACAAGTTAGCACAAAAATGGGCTCTCTTGTTCTGGCCCTTTTAAGACAGGTAGGTCTCCACTATGGCTTTACAAAAAAAATATCAGTTTTGGAACGCCAACCCATGCTAGAAAAAGCTCACCTCCAGTGTGAAGGTGTGAGGACCCCAGGTGCAGGTCTGAGAGTGTACGCCTGGCTGTGTTTCTATTGTGTGCAAAGCAGGTGTAAGTGTACATCTGGCTGCGTTTGCACCGTGCGCAAAACAGGTGTAAGTGTACGCCTGACTGACTGTGTTTCTATTCTGTGCAGAGCAGGCGTACCTGCACATCTGGCTACATTTCTATTGTGTCCGCAGCAGGTTTAAGTGTGCGTCTGGCTGCATTTACATCTTGTGCTGCATTAGACAGGGCCATACCTCCGTCTCTGTCTCTTGTGCTGCAGTGGTGACCTGGCACTTAAGGTAACCGACTTTTGACCGCAGGACTGCAGGTTTGAATCCACCAGCTGCCAGTAGTGCCACTGAGGTACCCTGAGCGTGGTAGCGTCCACCTTTGTCATGGCTGCCCCCTGCTCACGCGTGTGGTGGGTTAAATGCATAGACTCAACTTGGTTGTGTTCACTGTAGTGTGCCGTGTAATCACAATGACAAATGGGTGCTGTTTGTTTTTTGTGCGTGGGACAGGGGCGCACCCGTGTGTCTCTCTCTCTCTCATGTGCTTGGGGGACAGGGGCATACCTGCATCTAACTCATGGGTCGTGGGACAGGCGCATACCTGTGTCTCCATCTCGTGTGCGTACCTGTGTCTGTGTCTCGTGTGCGTACCTGTGTCTCGTGTGCGTACCTGTGTCTCGTGTGCGTACCTGTGTTGCGTGGGCATACCTGCATGTCTCTCTCATGTGCTGTGTGAGACAGGGGCGTATGTGTGTCTTCATCTCGTGTGCTGTGCACCTGTGTCTCTATGTCGTGTGCTGCATGGGCATACCTGTGTGTCGCCCTCATGTGCTCTGTGAGACAGGAGCGTACCTGTGTCTCTACCGGGGGGGCAGACCGGTGTCTCTACCTGGGGGACATACCTGCATCGTGCGAGGCAAGGGCGCGGAGCATCTTTCCGGCGCTGCGGCGTGTCTGGCGCTCCTTGTTGCACAGCAGCTCCATGAGCAGGTCCAGGGCCCCTGTCTCCTTGAACACGCCCACCAGGGAGCCGATGCTGGCGTAGGCGCTCAGCACGTGGATGGTGTGCGTCAGGCTGATGGCGAACTCGCTGGTCTTGGCCATCTGCTTGCGCGCGCGTCGCACCAGGTTGACCACGTCCGCCTTCATGTCGGACAGCTCCACCTCATCGAAGGTGACGTCGGGGGGGCGGAAGGAGCCCCCCCCGCCGCCGCCACTGCTGCTGGGGCGCTCCTCCTCCTCCAGCGTGGGGGCCTTGCGCTTGCCCAGCAGGGTCGGGCAGTTGGCGTACACGTCCTCGGCCGACATCCACATCAGGATGTTCTCCGTCTTGCTCTCCCCAGACGTGGAGCCGCCCGAACCGCCCGCCCCCGACCCGCTGCTGCCCCCACCAGCCGTCTCGGCGCCCCCGCCGCCGTTCCCGTCCTCCACGGCCAGCAGCGTCCAGCGGATCAGGTACTCCGTCTGGCCGTCGTGGGTGCGCCGCTGCCGGATCAGCTCCTCGGGGTAGGCCTGCTGCCGCGGCCCCAGCTGCACCAACAGGTTTCCATTGCGGCGTTCGCCCACCATGGTAGCTGCTTACAGGCAGGGACACAGATGGACACAGAGGTAAGACATGAGGCAGAAGACAGGAGGATACTGGAAACGAGAGAGAGACAGAGAGAGTGAGAATGCAAGATGGAGCAGGTGTGATAACATGATGGGAAAGATAAAAAGATAAAGTGACGGAAATGTTATCGACACCAGTGACAGTGAATAAAGGTGAGAGAAAGAGAGAGAGAGAGATGAAACAATGAGAATTTCTAGAGGAGCTTGAGAGGGAAACAACGCTGATGGAGCGAGAGAGAAGGCTGGAAAGGGGGAGAGAGATCTGACAAAGCTTAAGGGGCAGGCAAGGAGAAAGAGAAAGTAAGAAAACAGAAACCAACATGGAGAGGGTCCATGCACAGGGGAAAAGAACAAACTGAAAGTGCCACGTAGGCCTGGACATTTTCATATAATTCACTACATACCGAACTTTAAAATTTGAACAGAGCAGTGTTGAACGCCAAACAACTCTTTTTTTAACCCTGCTAAACAGTAGCCAGACAAAAGCACATTTGCGACATGCTTTGCAATGTCCATTATTGATGTTACTTATCGAATATAATTTGAATACAATTATGCCAAGTAGTATCATTCAAATGACCTCATCTGACAAACCATCTCCACGAGTCAGGGTGCCTAGAATTCTAAACAAGTAAGGTTTTAAGAGTGTTTATAAATTGAATTTATCCAAATGCTCGGTCATTTCCGGTCAGAATCGTGAATCATGAGGTTTGGTCCACAACTGAAATGTGTCACTGGCGTCTGAATTAAATTTGTGGCATGCTGAATATTAGGTATAGATCTACAGAAAGGTCCGCTTATGTTGACAGATGCGTTACCTCTTCACTGTCACTTGGCTAACGTCACTCAGCTAACTGTTCCACTGGAGCAAGCCAACTTAGCCCGTTCACTAGCCGTTCAACTGCCAAAATAGCTGGCTGACCATCTTCCCACTGAGCTTTATTCGATGTAGTTGGAGCGTTAGTGTTGTATGCGAAATAGGCACATCTGCATAATATAACAAGCTGGCTTACATGTTAATCGTCAGAGTGAAAGGTCGCTTTCCAGTTCGCAAGGGTCCCGACTAACTCATGATTGCATCAGACTGATCAAACTTCCTAATAAAAATCTCGTTCGGTATTAGCTTCGGCTAGGACGCTAGTTAGCTTACTAACATTTGCACTGGCGGATGATGCGAGGTGCAAATTAGCTAACGCAGCTAAATGCCCACTAGCCGTAGAGTAGCCTATATTTTTAAAACTTAGCTAGTTAGTTAGCTAGTCAACTGCGTTGTAATGTCATTGTGAGCCAGGGCACGCTGGGTCAAATCTAGCAATTGACAGGTACACAGGCAATCAAACTCGCGTAAAAGTTGATTGGTTGCCAGCAAAAACTAACTCGGCCCGATGTTTGAATATTCCCAAAACTTAGACAGCCAGCGTTTACAGGCTAACGGTAACCGTTAGCCAACTGGTTAGCTAGCTAATGTTAAGTAGCAGTGGGTTATATGAAAGTAATAGTTATCCCAGCTAGCTAGCTAAATGACGAACCGAGTTGTACGGAAAAGGTGCGGCCTAAAATCCCTCCACACATGTTCAAAAGATAACTTACCTCCAGCTTTACAGGGTTTCCCCTTCTTAGCCGTTTCTCTCCTCAGCCGAGTGAGTTTCCTTCTGCGTGGTAAAGTATCGTTTCCCAGCCTGAAAATGTTTTGTTAGCCGTCTTTTAGTAAGTGGAGCCCTCGCAGTGACAGGTAGGAATTCCGTTCTTCTTCTTCTTCGGACAGACTTTATCCTGACGTTACTGCCTGGCGTAACACATTTTATGAAGTTACATAGTGCCCTCTGTCGCTAAGGATCCGCTGACGTCCTCCAATGAAGCAGTTTTGGGTTTACGTGTCCCGTGTACCTTCTCTTTTATTTGTCACATACATTTCAGAAATATGTGTAAGACATGAAGTAAAAAACATCTGCCTCTAAGATAATCCGGTGCACAGAATGGTGGTGGGTGGTGGTGATGCTGGTGGTGTGTGGGTGTGTGAGTGGGGGGGGGGGGGGGGGGGGTAATTGTAAAAAATAAAATAAAAAATTGTAGTATATTACGCTTGTTTGAGTATATAAACAAGTAGGGAGAAAGTCTGGCAGCCATAGGTTTGCCTTAGGGAGGGAGGGTGGAGGAGAGGGTGTTATGTAATGTTTGTAAAGTGCAGTGTTTGACAGGGCCAATGGTGTGTGCATGCATGTGTTGAGGAGGGGTGCATTGTCTTGTGTAGTTGTTTTTGTATGTTTTTGTAAGGGGGGGTACTATGTCAGGTGTATAGGGGTGTAAAATGCAGTAAAGTGCAGTAAACCAGGCCCATGGTGCAAGCATACAGACCAACCAATATTAAGGAAATAGGCTGTTTTGTACAGTGGCCAATTGAAAGAGATTACAGAGGGTCATTAGAACTGCAGAGAAAGTGATCGGTTGTCCATTCCCTTCTCTGGACTCCATTGCCAGCTCCAGGTGTCTCAACAGAACCAGGGTGATTATTTAAAAGGCCATCTTCATCCTAACCATCACCTGTTCAACATGCTGCCCTCTAGGAGGATATTCAGATTCATCAGAAGCAAAATAAACAGACTAAAGAACTGTTTCCTCCCACGGGCAGTCAGAACTTTAAATGCACTGCAACAGTGATACTCTAAAGTCTATAAGTAATTGGGTAGGTCAATTAACCTTTTTTTCCCTGAAATCAGCAGGTTCATTGACACACGGGAGAAGTGATCATTGAAGCTTGCAATCTGTACCCCTAATCATTACATTTCACTTAGCTGACATGCTTATCCAGAGCAACTTACAACTATTTAGGTACAGGGTTTCCGTTACAATCTCTAGAGCAATGTGGGGTTAGATGCCTTGCTCTAGGGCAGCTATGGATGAGGGTGCAGGAGAGCACTTGTTGCCCCTAGTTGCCCTCTAGCACTATTGTCCCTAATCAGAAAGGCAATGGCCTGGGCTGTGATCTTCATTTATTAACATGTCCCATCACTATCAGTGTTAGAGCAGGATAGGTGAATGGATATATAGGGTATTATGCAATCCCTGTGTATTGGCCATTGGTTGCTCTGTGTGTCAGAAATAGCACTGATTGTGCACATTGATCAGGACTGCCATGCTGAACTAACCTATGGCCATGTCCAAAGCTATTGGAATGTGATTTGTCAGGATTTCAGTCTGTATAAAGAACAGCTGCCGAGAGTGGAGAACGTTTGAAGGTGGCACATCAGACTCAGCACAGGTAGGTCTCTTTCCGAAACATAAATGACACAAGTGAAGGATTTCTGTTGTAAAAATGCACTGGGTTATATCCTGCAGGGATACTATATTAAAGAGGAAATGCAAAAGATATACTGCAAGACAGGTTAAACAGCTCAAGCAAGCGTACATTTAACGTGGGCATGTTCACATACACAATGTGTACGTCCCCAGAGGCGCTATGAAAACATACAAACAAACCCATACGCTATATTCAATTGGACACACGAGGGCAGTATTTTCCAAGCAGATCGTGACATGCATTTCATTGTCAACGCAGAATACAGTTGTTTAACAGACAGAAACGAGGCACACATTAAGTTATTTTAAATTCATGCGTCACCATGATCTCTTCAGACATGAAGTACTGTGAGCTGACCATTAGGCCAATGTGACAGAGTTAAACAAGCTCATTCATCCACTGGAGGGCAAATCCAACCACAGATCTCCGTTGCTGTATGGCACAGATTATAGTAAAAGTATGGGCAATTCACACGGTGCAACGTGATTGAGATGAAGTCGGTGGGGGGCATCCAGACTGCAGCCGACGAACTATGTGACAGTGCTACAGTCCCAGTGTAAACAATTGCTGGAATCACACACAAGCGCGAGGGTTAATGCTCTCAACCACAGGCACACGTGAGCGCGCACACATGCGTGCACGAACAGTGTATCGTTTGCTATGTGCAGTGTGGTTGAGTCCACCACACCAAGCGGAGAGCGAGAACCAAACAGCCCGTGTCCTCGACATCACTTGCGATCAAGGGAAAGTCATTGTGTCGGGCGAGCGGATTCTTTCCCTACCACACTTGCACTTGAAAGGGGGACTATCCAAAGACTGAAGGGAAGACAGTAGATGAGCGTCATCACATTGGAGCTTTGACAGTGGTGGGTGTAATTGGCGGATAACGGTGTTGAGAATGCGTTGGGGGACGTGGTGCAGACCTTGAGAGCCGCAATCCCACCTATGTTTCTGTCAGGATCTGATTTGTTCTGCGCATAAAGCTCTTTCACCTTGGACGGTAAGTGCAGTTGCCGTACCTTAGTAGTCTGATCACGAACTTATTTAAAAACACACACAGAACATATGTCATTTGGTCATTAAGCACATGAAGACGCATAACTGGTCAAAGGACTGTCTGTTTCAAGTGTAGAAGAGGGTTGCGCTTCCTCGTGCAATTGTTGAATGATTTGTCGTGGTTGGAGCATTGCGGAAAGCGAAGGTGTTCACGATGCCATATGTTTTGCTGTGTGATATTTCACCCTTTCCTTTCGACAGGAGTAGTAGAGGCGAGCATGTATTTTAACGCCACTGTTATTCAGCAAACTGATCATTACGCACGTGATTTAAAGACATGTCAGGCCAACACATGTTCTGCAGATAGATATATTTTTAAAAAAATAAAAGCTACATTCATGTTAGGCTACCATTACCGACCTCACGCGTTGGATTTGCTGTGAGATGCCTGAAGTACCATGGAGAGCTCTCCTTCTCCTCGCCCTGGACGTCTCGCATGCAAAACAGTGTTTTGGCGGACGACTCTATCGATAGGCAATTTGTAGCTAATTTGGCAGACGATCAGTAACTTTCGTGACGCGAATGCAGAATCAGTAGCCTGGTGTAGCCTATGGCTCGTAAAGGGAGGCTTTGTGTCAGCGGATGTTAAACTTTTAGCAACTTCATGGCATACGCGGCAATCAACCAAGAACAGACTAAACATGATGTGGGACTGAGCACTATTGATTTAGAGGAAATGTTTACGCAGAGGGAAATAAAACAAAAATATTGTTTCGATATGTTTGCTGGCATGTGTTAAAAAAATGAGCTATTTATTCACGCTATAGCCTACTCAACGATTAATGCTATACACATCAAAACAACGTCAACAGTAAATCTGATGAATTATCTAACGATATAAAAATAGAGAAGATTAAAGTCTTAGATTAAAGAATAAAATATCAGTCAGTTGAGCCAAACAAATCCATTTCATCAACACCTTGTCCAACTCAATGTCATGCTCAACCCCTTTGATTTTCATGGTAGCACCAGAGAAGAAGATAGAATCATAATTCATGGCTGGAACAGCTGAGATAGAACGTGGTTTGTCAAAAATAAAGCCTACTTTAGTCAAAAGTTTTAGTGTTTGTTGCTGCTGTGCCTGCCTCAGAAGCTTTAAGCAGACTGTCTAAATTTCTGCCTGTCCTTTCATGTGTGACTTTACAGTCAAAAGACTGTAGAGAGTTGCTTTTAGAAGATGAGAATTCATGCAACACAGCTAGCTGAAAATATCCCATTGTTGGATTCAGGGAAGAGAAGGTAGTACAGTGATTTAAATGACCAATAAAGATGTTTACTGTCTCACTGATCTGTCTGATTGGTCAGAGGAAGCTGAAGTCAGAACAGCGGTGGCACTGGGCAGTCTCTGTCCATGGCATTGCAGCATGTCTCAACAAGAGCAGTACATACACACTGAGCCCATGACTGGATTCTTTTCTAGTGGCAGTCCACTCCAGATTACATTACATCACATTTAGCAGACCCCTTTATCCAAAGCAACTTACAAAAACGAGGTCCTAAGCTAACAGAGGTGTTGAGGAACACAGAGTAAGCAGACTGCCTTCATACATTCATACAAGGAGATGCATGTGTCTGAGTACATTTCCCAGAGCAGGGATACTACAGACACACATACTTCCTACACAGATCTGCATCCTACACAGATCTGCATGGCGAACTAACTGTGTTCTAGAATAGTTTGCGTGCTCTCTGTTCTAGAAGGGCCTTCTGGAGCAGCATCTGCAGGAGAGCAGCAGTTGTATTCTAGAAGCATAGCTTTGGAGCGCTGGCTGTGCTGTGCTGTGCTGTGCTGTGCTGTGGCAAGGTAGTGGACAGGCAGAGCACAGCTGTACCACTGGCCACTGAGGGCACACGTGCGCAGGGCACAGATGCACTACCTAGCAGGCCATAGATGTACCTGTGGTGATTCACTGGTCACGTGCGCAGGGTAGAGAGGTCCAGTAGGACCCGTGCACTCTGGGTGACGTCACCTTGTGCCTCAGAAGCACTCTGCACTGCTGAACGGAGCGGAATGGAGTGTGCAGGGGCCTGGCAGTGGGCCAGAGTCCTCCATGAATGCCCACACAGCAGGATAGCCCCTGGTGTGTGTGTGTGTGTGTGTGTGTGTGTGTGTGTGTGTGTGTGTGTGTGTGTGTGTGTGTGTGTGAGAGAGAGGGTGGTGGTGGTGGTGTGTGTGTGTGACAGAGAGAGAGAGACAGAGAGGAGCTGGTGTGTGTGTGTTTGTGTGAGAGAGAGATAGAGGAGTTGGTGTGTGTGAGTGTGTGAGTGTGAGAGACAGAGGAGGTGGTCTGTGTGTGTGTGTGTGTGTGTGTGTGTGTGTGAAAGAGAGGAGGTGGTGTGTGTGTGTGTGCTTGTGTGTGAGTGAGGGGGTGGTGTGTGTGTGTGTGAGAGAGAGAGAGCTAGAGAAGAGGGGGGTGTGTGGTTGTGTGTGAGAAAGAAGGGTGGTGTGTGTGTGTGTGTGTGTATGTGTGTGTGTGTGTGTATGAGAGAGAGAGAGAGAGAGAGAGAGAGGTGATGTGTTTCTGTGTGTGTGTGTGTGTGTGTGTGTGTGTGTGTGTGTGTGTGTGTGTGTGTGTGTGTGTGTGTGTGTGTGATAAGGGGAGGGGTGCAGGTGTAAGCGTGTGTTGGAACTGGGCCAGAACTGGACCTGAATTGCCTGGTTGCTGAAACTGATAGCACGCACATATGTCACTCACACACACACACACACACACACACACACACACACACATACACACACAAACAGCATGCACACACACAATCACAGATTACATATGCAGGTCCATCCGTGAGTGAGAGCAGGAAGAGGCCTGTGGTGATACGCCTTGCACCTGGTGTCAGGTAGCACATGATTGGATTCTCTGTGTTACTCCAGCACACTGTACTGGTTTTAAAAAGGTGAAAAGGGTTTAAAGGGGTCCTTCCGTCAAAAAACACTTTTAGTAGCTCTATTTACAATGTGGTGGGTCACAACAAGCAGTATATGTACGCAGCATTCCAAGATGTGAAATTTGATCCTCATGGTTTTACTGGTCATTGAAGGGTCAAGCTAACCAAAACGAGCGGATCAGAGCATGCTAAACCTATCTACGTCACTAGGTCGTAAGCCCCGCCCAGAGCCATGTATGGCACGCTCACATCCCAGAGGAAGAACAGTGGACAGAAGCTAGGTGAGCGAAAGACAGTGAATTTGCCCAATCAGAGGTGCCTTATTGACACGTCATGGATATTCACGAGGGACACCGGAAAAGCCAGTCGTTCAACCACTAGACCTGTTCTAGCTTACAGAAAACAGCGTCAAACAAGAGATCTAGGACATCATTTTTCACAGAAATGACGCACAATGCATTCAACCATAGTGGCGACACAGAAATATGAATAAAAATAACGATGGAAGTTCCCTTTTAAAAAGGTGAAAAGGATTTGAAGTAACACTCTTCTGTGCATATAGCGCCTACAGTAGGATGAAGTAGAAGCCTAAGAGGCGTATGAAGGCATAAAAGTGACCTTACACAGCAGACTGTTGTTCTAATGGAGTTAGCGTGATTGATCATGGAATCAGCTGGTGTAACATACTATAGTTCAGCTGCTTTTACTGCCTAAGGACTGTATGAGTCTGTATGAGTCTGTGTGTGTGTGTGTGTGTGTGTGTGTGTGTGTGTGCACGGACGCATACATGTTTGTGAGCAAGTGTGCACATGATGTGTGTGTGTGTGTGTGTCTGTGTGTGTGTGTGTGTGTGTATGTGTATGTAGGGTTTGATAGACTCCTGCCAGCAGCCTGAGGGTAGCAGTGAGTGCTAGCCAGTATGTGTGTGTGTGTGTGTATGCCTGTGCGTGTGTGTGTGCTTGAGGGAAGCGAGAGTGTGTCTGTGTGCGTGCATGTGTGCGTGCATGTGTGCGTGAGCATGTACGTGCGTGTGTGTGTATAGCCTGAGGGTAGCAGTGCTACTGTGTGTGTGTGTGTGTGTGTGTGTGTGTGTGTGTGTGTGTATGTATGTATGTGAGTGTGTGTATGTATGTGAGTGTGCGTGTGGCCTGAGACTAGCAGTGCTAGTGAGAGAGTGTGTGTGCGTGAGTGTATGTGTGCATGTGTGTGTGTTTGTAGCCTGAGGGTAGAGGTGCTAGTGAGAATGTGTGTGTGTGTGTGTGTGTGTGTGTGTGTGCAGCCTAAGGGTAGCGGTACTAGTGAGAGAGAGTGTGTGTGTTAGTGTGGTAGTGAGAGAGTGCGTGTCCACACACGTGTGTGTGCAGCCTGAGGGTAGCAGTGCTAGTGAGAGTATTTGTGTGTGTGTGTGTGCATGAGAGAGTGTGTGTGTGTGCGCGTGAGAGAGTGTGTATGTGTGTGTGTGTGTGTAGCCTGAGGGTGCTAGTGAGAGGCTGGGCAGGAGCTGGGATGGACGAGCTCTTTGATGTTCCTCCAGGCCTCCTTAGTATGCTGCCTCTACTGTCACACACACACACACACACACACACACACACACACACACATCTACACACATACACCCACACATATACACTATTCTCTCTCTCTGTCTCTCGCTCTCTCACACACAGACATACACTACTCTCTCGCTCTGTCTCTTTATCACACACACACACACACACACACACACACACACACACACACACACACACATGCATTATACTCTCTCTCTGTCTGTCTCTCTTACACACACACACATACACTATTCTCCCTTTTCTGTCTCTCTATCTCTCACACATAACACACAATCTGACTGTGTGTGTGTGACTCAATCACACACACACACACACACAATCTGACTCACACTGACTCACGCACACACACAAGTGCACACGCACAGCCATTTACACACACACATTCTTACACACACAAACAAATATCTTACAAAAACTATTGAAATACTGGTATGCACACACAAACACACGTGCAGACACACATACACACACACACATACACACACACACACACACACACACACACACACATACACAGCAGTTATACAGTCCCTCTAAAATGCCCCGTAATAAGGCAGTGTAATGAGAAATGTCCTGCTTACCCATTAGTTTAATTAGCATGCGTGTTAATGCATGTCATACATGATTGGCCTGTCACAGTTTACACCCAGAGTCCCCAAACACATTAATTGCATTCATAACATTAGTGACATGACCATAGCCTGATGCACAAGCAACCACACAAGTACCCATTTCATGAAACCCTCAATCACACATAACATGAACCCCATAATCACACAATCAGCAGTAATATTAGTGTTACAACCACCCAATTATCAATAGCATCAACCCCACAATCACACAATTACCCATAACATCGTTGACATAACCACATAATCATCTGTAACATCATTTTCAAAACCACACAGTCACCCATAGCATCAACCCCAGAATAACACAGTCATCCATTACACAATCACCTGTTGCATCAACTCCACAACCACCCAATCACCCATAGCATCAGTGCCACAAACAACACCATCTACTGAAGCATGAACTCCATAACAGCACAATTACCTGTAGCATCAACACCACAATCACACAACGATCTGTAGCAATAACTCCACAATCACACAATCACCCATAGTATCAACTCCATAACCATGACATCAACTCCACAACTACACAATCTCCCTGTAGCATCATCTCCACAACCACACAGACACTTGTAGCAATAACTCCACAACCACACAAACACCTATGGCATCATATTCATACCCACACATTTACCAGTAGAATCAACCCCATAACCACACAAACACCAGTAGAATCAACCCCACAACCACACAGCCATCCCTAGTACCATCTCCACAACCATACAAACACTTATGCCATCATCTTCGTAACCACACATTCACCAGTAGAATCAATCCCATAACCACACAAACACTAGTAGAATCAACCCCACCACCACACGGTCGTCCATAACATTCTCTCGACAACTAACATCATCCCCACAACCCCACAATCACCCGTAGCATTATTGACACAACCACAGTCTGAGCCGCATGTTTGAGGCGTAACACACAGACGTGAAATGGCTGCTGTGCATCATAATTCCCCCGTGCTAGTGGGAGGGAGGGCAGCATAAGGTGACTGAGTCGCCCACGCCTGCATTTACTGCTGTTTACACACACGGCTCAGATAATAGGGCTTATCGAGAGGCTTTAGGCGGAGATGGAATATAGAGTGTGTGGGCTTTCAGTTACAGCTGCTCACAGTGTACTCTAGTCTACTGCATGCATCTGCCCATCCATTTGCCTTTGTTCACGCTGGCCCCATCCACTCCATCCGCAAGGCAAAGCAACTTTATTTCTATAGCACATTTCATACACAGGACAACCTAGTGTGCTTTACACAGGTTGCTTTACACTGCAATACATAGCAGATTTTAAATTCTCATTTTATCCAGAGACTCAGTCCCAGTAATAATAATAATAATAATAATAATATAATTTGATAAAAATTAAATGAAGGCATAATGAAGGTCACGTAAGAACACAAAACACGGATGGGAAAGGAAAAAAGGATTACGCACTGCTGCTGGTACCAGGAACCACATGTTCTACAAAGAACCATTCTGGTAAAAGGTTCTAAGGGGGGCTCTTCTGATATATATTAGTTGGTGGCATAGAACTGCCTGCCTCCAAGAGGCCAATGTTTTAGATTTAGTGTGGAACCTTAAAATCACTGCTGTTATTGTGTTTTCTTAACATCAATATATTCCCCCAACAGGAAGGAGATAGTTGTTTTGTCTTTCTTAACATTTACAGAAGGTGATAGGGGAGGGTCCTTAGAATGTTAAAAGCTCTAATGTTATTCTGTTTCTATGGAGTTAGGGACAATTGTAGGTAGTCTGAGGTAATCAAAGGCATTAGCAGTGCTTAGTCACAACATGAGTCGTCATGTATTTGTTAGCCCCTCTTTGTGCTTACAAGCTAATCAAAATTATATCTGACTCTGCCAGTAGGTTTGGTGCACTCCCTCGCAATCAAATTATAAAAGACTGAATCATAAAATGAGTGTTTCTTGCCAGCTTTAACATTGTTGTGTGCTCCTGCACAAGACTGTCATCAGTTTGTTATTTTGAATAACTTTAAAAGCCGTCATAGTGTAGTGTCTCTCCTGACTAAAACTTTAAAAGCCCTCATAGTGTAGTGTCTCTCCTGACTATAACTTTAAAAGCCCTCATAGTGTACTGTCTCTCCTGACTATAACTTTAAAGGCCCTCATAGTGTAGTGTCTCTCCTGACTATAACTTTAAAATCCATCATAGTGTAGTGTCTCTCCTGATTTGTCTTGTGTTTTCCACAGGAGGATGGCTTCCGTCGTGTCAGGGCCTTCAGCAGCCTGCGTTGGGGTGAGGGTGTGAGCAGTGCTCCCTCTGTCTCCGGAGGATGGAGGGCCAGCCAGCGTCAGAGCCAGGGACCAGGCAGGACAGGGAGGCCCCTGCCCAAACGAGAGCCTCGCCCCCAGGCACACCAGCGGAGCCGGAGCTGGGCCCAGCCCCCGGGTGCTGCAAGCAGAACGGCCTCATCAACACTCACAGCCTGCACGTGGAGACCAAAGAGGGGGTAGTGTCGGTGTACTCAGCCCCCCAGTACCAGGGTCATGTGGTGGTGAACCTGCCCCCCCAGCAGCTGGCGTGTGATGGGGGTGTGCGCTGTGGGGGTGGGAGTGGGGGCGTAGGGGGACCCCCTCAGCTGCTGAACCCAGGCGCTCTGCCACAGGGCGTGGGTGTGGACCCGCGGTTCCGACCCAACCTCATCGTGTGCTCGGAGAGCATGCTGAGGGCGTGGGGCGAGGCGGGGATGGGCGGGGACTGCTGCGAGACCACCTTCATCGAGGACCTATCGCCGGCCTCCGCCGCCGCTGCCACGGTAACCAAGGACGGGCTCGTGTTCGCAGACGGCAAGTTCCTGGATCTCTCAATGGAGGATGCTAAGATCCAGACGCTGTCCTACGACATAGATGATGACGATGACTTTCAGGAGCTAGAGGTAAGGTAACACACCCAGATGTATTCACGTACAGTATATTGGTTAGCTAACAGGACAGACATATTCACGTGTCTACAGAAGCTAACACACCAGATATATTCATGCGTAGAGGTAAGCTAACACGACAGGCATATTCATGCACAGAGCTAAGCTAACACAAACAAAGGCAACCGAGTCTCTGCGATGGTGTAAATAAAAGCAGAACAAGTCCTAGATTGATAGGGTTAGATGGATAGCCTTAGATTGCCTGCCTTGATGCAAAAGCACGCTGTCAGGTAGCTTGTTTACATTTCTGTGTAAGATCATTTCAGTGTCAGATGCTTTCATCCAAGATGGCGGTGAGCAGAAAACAGAAAAGAAGGTCTCAGATCAGGCTTCCACAAGTGGCCCTCTAACCCGAGGGTAGAGACCAGTGTTAATGTCTTTCCATCAAGAAAAGAACAACCATGTTTAAAAAAACGCCCAGCTAGCCACTGACAACAGATGGTGTGAGCTGTGTGGAGAAAATAAAATGCTGTTTTACAGCCCAACGTTGAGATTGTTAGACAGCTTAATGGTGGTGTGTTGTTACTGCACTGCCACTACTCAAGGAAGGAAACACAGTCCAGGCTAAGGCTTATTCACCGTGCTAGGTGCAAGTTAGCAAAGGTGCAGGGTATTGCTGTGTTCTTACACACTGTCAATTAGTGTTTAAGCACTGTGTTAAAGTGTTATTGATTTTATTGTTGACATTCTCCATGCCAGTGCAGTATGTAGACATCTACAGCTGTGTGTGTGTGTGTGTGTGTGTGTGTGTGTGTCCTTCTTCTCTAGATATACAATGATGGTTTTTGGAACCCTGAAGGTTTCAGAATCAGCAAATATCTTTCAGCAAATATCATTATTGCAGTTTGTTTTAGTGTCATCAGACAAATATAAACAGTGATCTCTCAAGAAGCTGTATTTGATGCCGTACAGAAGAGCCACAGCCGCCACTGGTCACTGGTCACTGGCCACTGAGCACTGGTCACCGAGTATGAAGTATGACTGGAATTTTTCCACCCTGAGAAATGTTCATACTACTGAAGTATAGAAATGAGAAAAAAAGTACAGTTGTGTGTGTGTGTGTGTGTGTGTGCGTGTGTGTGCGTGTGTGTGCGTGTGTGTGCGTGCACGCGTGTGTGTGTGTGTGTGTGTGTGTGTGTATGTGTGTGTGTGTGTGTGTGTGTGTGTGTGTGTGGCAGATGCCTAAAAGGCAGACGGGAAAGGAAGAGACAGAAAAGACAGGAGGAAGTGATGCAGAAGGACACAGGAGAAGACAAAAGAGGGGAGAGTCTGTGTGTGTGTGTGTGTGTGTGTGTGTGTGTGTGTGAGATAGAGAGAGAGAGACACCAGAGGAGACAACCAAAAGGGATAAGGGGAGTGAACCATATAAGAGGGGAGAATGTGTGTGTGTGTGTGTGCGTGTGTGTGAGGACCATGGAGAGGAAAGAGGAGAGGGGAGAGAGAGTGTGTGTGTGTATGTGTGCTTGTGTGTGTGTGTGTGTGTGTGTTCGTGTGTGTGTGTGTGTGTGTGTGTGAGGACCATGGAGAGGAAAGAGGAGAGGGGAGTGTGTGTGTATGTGTGTGTTCTTGTGTGTGTGTTCTTGTGTGTGTGTGTGAGTGTGCGTGTGTGTGTGAGGACCATGGAGAGGAAAGAGGAGAGGGGAGTGTGTGTGTGTGTGCGTGCGTGCGTGCGTGTGTGAGGATCATGAAGAGGGGAGGGGAGAGAGTGTGTGTGTGTGTGTGTGTGTGTGTGAGGACCATGAAGAGAAAAGAGGAGAAGGGAGTATGTGTGTGTGTGTGTGTGTGTGTGTGTGTGTGTGTGTGTGTAAGGGAAGAGGAAAACGAGGGAAGAGAGTAGCAAGAGATAGACAGATGGAAAGAGGAAGAGAGAAAATGGAGAGGAGGAAAGAGGAAGGGAAAGAGAAAAGAGGAGATGGTGAGAAAGGGATGAAGGAAAAAAAGAGAGAGAGATGGGGAAGGAGGAAGCAAAAGCAAGGGAGAAAGAGGGAGGAAAGAAGGAGTGGGGAGAAAAAGAGAGAGAGAGAGGGAGGAAGAAGAGGAAAGGAAACAAAGAGACGAGGTAGGTTTTTTTGGGGGGGGGGGGGGGGGGGTCAGTTTGCCATCAATGCCCTGCTGTGTGCCTTCTGTCTGTGTCTGTGTGTGTGTGTGTGTCTGTGTGTGTGCCTTCTGTCTGTGTGTGTGTTTGAGTGCGTGCACACATTTGTGTGTGTGTGGGTGCATGCACACGTCTTTGTCTGTGTATGTGTGTGCGTGCCTAATGTCTGTGTGTATGCACGTGCGTGTGTGTGTGTATATATGTGTGTGTGTGTGTGTGTGTGTGTGTGTGTGCCTTCTGTCTCAGCCACCTGCTCTGTGTCCCCCCCACACGTACACAGACACACACACACATACACACCCACACATACACACACACACACACACACACACACACACACACACACATACACAACACATCACATCAGCATCACACCTACTGAGTATGTCCAGATCAGAGAGCATCTGTGCACTCCCTCTCAGCAGTGATGGGTGGACATCAACCGAGTGTGTGTGTGTGTGTGTGTGTGTGTGTGTGTGTGTGTGTGTGTGTGTGTCTGTGTGTGTGTGTGTGTGTCTGTGTGTATGCGTGCATGTGTGTATGTGGAGATCCAATCCTTTTAGATCATTTGGCTGGAGAGAAGCCAAGCAGGATTGCACACAGGCTTCAGTCCCCACTATTTACAAGGACACACACAGGACTCTGCACATAGTGTCTACTTAACACTAATTACAAGGACACACACAGGACTGCACATAGTGTCTACTTAACATTGATTACAAGGACACACACAGGACTGCACATAGTGTCTTTTCAACTCTAATTACAAGGAC
The DNA here is from genome assembly GCA_030347295.1 of Setipinna tenuifilis. Lineage (NCBI taxonomy): Eukaryota > Metazoa > Chordata > Actinopteri > Clupeiformes > Engraulidae > Setipinna > Setipinna tenuifilis. The sequence continues at coordinate 20,276,118 of CM059286.1, forward strand.
ACACACAGGACTGCACATAGTGTCTACTTAACACTGATTACAAGGACACACACAGGACTGCACATAGTGTCTTTTTCAACTCTAATTACAAGAACACACACAGGACTCTGCACATAGTGTCTACTTAACACTGATTACCAGGACATGCACAGGACTGCACATGTTTAGCCCACTATCAGACCAATCAGAGGGAGATATAGCCCACTACCAGACCAATCACAACGAGAAGCTCCACTATCTGACCAATCAGAGCGTAACATGCATGAGGAAGTCCACTGTCAATCCAGTCAGAGCGAGGTAGCCCACTACTGGACCAATCAGAGTGTGGCATTGCATGAGGGAGTCCACTATCAGACCAATGACAACGAGCAAGCTCACTATCTGACCAATCACAGTGTAGCGTGCATGAGGAAGTCCACTATCAGATCAATCGCAGTGTAGTGTGCATTAGGAAGCCCCTCAGACTGCTGCTGCTGCCGCTAGCTTTAATTAACTATTCCAGCCATTAGCTGTAGGCTCTGACCTTTTCCCAGAACATTTGCTTTGAAGTTGATTCATGCGGGGAATCTAATTAACGGGACACTCCGTTTTGCTCCTTGACTGTGGGAGAGGCACCCTCGCCCTCCCGTGTGCTGCCTGTGTCCTTCGCTGGGATTCAGGAGGGTGGACGGAGAGTAGGAGGAGGAGGAAGATGGGAGAGAGAGGAGAAGGAGCGAGAGGAGGGAGAGAAGGAGGGATTCAGGAAGGGGAAGAGGAGGATGAGGAGGTAGAGGATGAAGATGGTGGGAGGAAGATAGGAGGAGGAGGAAGAGGAGGTACAGGAGGAAGATGGGAGGAGGGCGGGGATTGGGCTCACACGGACTGCTGCTGTTTTATGTGGCCAGGGCATGAGTTGGGGGTGAGGAGTGGGGGGGGCAGATAGCAAACACACACACACACACACACACACACACACCGCCAGACGCTACAGGCCATGCTTTGACGTCTAGTGTATGGGCTCGGGTACTGGGTTAGAGCCATACATGTCTGTGCTGATGAGAGCTATATGCAGAGGAGAAGATTGTAGGTGCTATCTCCCATTGTTAAAATCTATTCGCCCAGACTGGTGTGTATTCCATGTCAATTCTCAATTCTTTGGTGCCACCTTTCCTCCAAGTTCTTTGGTCCAGCTATTTTCTTTGAGATGTTTGCTCTGTCCATTCCCTTGGATCATCACTGGTTTGATGGCCACTTCCTCTCTGACACGTCTTCTGAGGTGTGGCCTTCACTTTTGAGGTTTGACAGCATATTTTGTAGCTCCAAAGATTCCTGATCACCAGCCCCCTCCTCAGTCACCACTCACTGGGCAGAGGGATAGGGAGAAATGGGAAGAGGGAGAGAGGGGAGAGAGATAGAGAGGGTGGGGGGAGAGACGGAGGGGCAGAGGGAGTGGAAGATTGGGAAAGAGGGGGAGAGACAGAGAGGGTGGGAAGAGAGACGGGGGGGCAGAGGAAGTGGAAGAATGGGAAAGAGGGGGAGAGAGACAGAGAGGGGGGGGGGGAGAGACAAGGGGGGGGGGTCAAGAGAGGGAGGAAAGATGAGAAAGAAAAGAGAGAGGGGAGGTATAACGTAAAGGGGTGATGTCATGATGGGTTTGATATGAAGTCGTGATATCTGTGATGAGAAGTGTGCTGTGGATGTGTGTGTGTGTGTGTGTGTGTGTGTGTGTGTGTGTGTGTGTGTGTGTGTGTGTGTGTGTAGAATATTGTGGGTAGTGATGTGTGCCTCTCTGTGGCAGCATATGTAGAAATTTACTCCAGGAGGCTCAGTTCCAGTGAACACTTACACACACACGCGCGCACACACACATACACACGCAAACACACACACAACCATCTGCACCTCTGAAACACATGCACATGCACCATCTGCAGCACGGAAACACACACACACAACACACAAACATACACAAAAACACAAACATACACACCCAT
>CM059286.1:20280590-20288090 GCA_030347295.1 Setipinna tenuifilis
ACAGACATACTGTACATACAATACATACATACATACATACATACATACATACATACATACATACATACATACATACATACATACATACATGCATGCATACATACATGCATGCATACATACATACAATGCAGTGTGTGCATATTTGCTAAAACGTGCTTCTAAAATTGCAGCCATAAGCCTGTCAGCATGTAGCCTCCCCCCAGCAATACAGCACCCCCAGCATTCATTCATTTGCTCCCTGTGCACGCATGCTTGGACATCCAAATAAACAAGGTCACAAACAAGTCACACACACACAAACACACACATATGCACGTACTCACACACACATGCATGGACAAACTCACACAAAGACACACACAGTGGAAAAAATGTTTTTTTGTTTTTTTGGGAGGTCAGTCTTTGCTGGGGGGAAGAACAGTTCGAGTTGAATACACAAACAAACATCCGAGCACCTGACTTCTGTTTCTCTCACACACACAAACATACAGACAAACACACACAAACACATACAGACAAACACACACATACAAACACACACACACACACACACACACACACACACTGGCATACAGACAAACACACAGACACACACCTACACACACACACACACACACACAAAGACAGACACACATTCGTGCACACAGAGAAAAACACATATTTGTGTACAGTTGCACAAAGACATAGTTTGCAGCCAGGAGTGTATATGTGTGTGTGTGGTGTGTGGGTGTGTTTGTATGTGTGTGTGTGTGTGTGTGTGTGTGGGTGTGTTTGTGTGTGTGTACATACATCACACATATTTAGCAGTGCAGAGCCCTTTCTCTGTTCCACCCACACACACTCTTCAAAGCAGGCCTTCCCAACACTCCACTGCAGTGTAGTGTGTGTTTGTGTGTAGCACACTTGTGTGTGTGTGCATGTGTTCTTCTGTGTGTGTGTGGGTGCGTGTAGCACATGTGTGTGTGTGTGTGTGCACACGTGTTCCTGTGTGTGTGTGTGTGCATGCATTCTTCTGTGTGTGTGTGTGTGTGTGTGTGTGTGTGTGTGTTTACTACGTGTGTGTACATGTGTTCTTGTGTGTGTGTGTTGGATTGGGGCCAGCAGCAGCACAATGTAATGTGGTGTTTTTCTTACACGTTTAGCTTCCAACATCTCTCTCTCTCTCTCTCTCTCTCTCTCTCTCTCTCTCTATCTATCTCTCTATCTATCTATCTTCCTCTCTCTATCTCTCTTTCTCTCTGGAGTATCAGAGGCAGTAGAAACACAGTGTGGTGTGTTTGTGGGTGTTTATCCATTTTTAGCATTAAATTGTTGGTGTTGTTACACAACGGTGTGTATGTCTGTCTGTCTGTCTGTCTGTGTGCTGTGTGTGTGTGTGGGTGTGTATGCTGTTACACAACCATGTGTGGGGGTATGTGTGTGTGAGGGAAGAATGAAATAAATTTGGCAGTAAGGTGTGTAGGGATGGCTGTGTGAACTGCCAGATGCTTCCCAACTCCTGTGTCATACTGGGGTGTGTGTGTCATACACACATACTGGTGTGTGTGTGTCATACATACATACATACTTGGGTGTGTGTGTGTCATACTGGGGTGCGGGTGTCTTTCAGATGTGTTATTGTGTGTGTGTATGTCACGTGTGTCAATGGTTGTGTGTCTGTCAGTTCTGTTAATGTGTGTGTGTGTGTGTGTGTGTGTGTGTGTGTATATATCCTCTGAGATGAGGATGGGTTACACCTAGGCTTCACGCCCCCTCCCACCCCACCCCCCCGGACCTTCAAAGCTCTACTCCTGGGGGGGGGCAGGACACCTGCTACTGGCTGAAGCGCTGTGGCCTTTGGTTTCACACTTACAGTCGCGCTTTGCTCTTTGGTCTTTGGTCTTGAATCTTGCGCTCTGCAGTCGTGCTGAAAAGGTCACAAGGGTCTTAATTGGCCTCTTCAACTTCAGACCACACCCACCACCACACAACTTCAATCACCACCCCCCCCCACTGAGACACACCCACCACACAACCTCAATGACTGCCCCCCTGCGAACACACACCCACCACACAACTTCAGTCGTGTCCCCCCCGGCCAACCGCTGAGACACACCCACCACACAACTTCAATCACCGCACCCCTGCTAAGACACACCCACTACACAACTTCAATAGGTAGTCTCCCTAAACGAGCCTGTCTGTCTAGCAATCCAAGGGTTAAACACACACACACACATACATACATACATACATGCATACATACATACAATAAACACGCAACTACACTTGCATCTATACTGACACCTGCAGGTTATGCATGTAGACACACACACACACACACACACCTATAAGCATACACACACACACATGCTGGAGGAAAAACCTGAAAAAACTGTTTTTTATTCATAAAAATAGCTGATATGCAGACACACACACACACACACACACACACACATTGACCCAGAGGCAGGCGGGCAGCTGGAGTGGCCTCTCTCAAGTGGTGCCTTTAATCTCTGCCCTCTAAGAGGGGCTGTGGAGGCGAGGGGAGGTGGAGTGAGGCGAGGTCGCCGTGGTAACAGTTTCCTAGCACTCAGTATTAGAAGAGTGCCCCATGACCCCGCCCCATCTAAAGCCCTGCCCCACCCCTCATGACCACAGACATCAAAAGACACACACACACACACATGCACACACACGCACATACACATACACATACACGCACACACACACATACACACACACACACTTGCGCGCACACACATATGCACACACACACACACACACACACACACACACACAGACACTCCTGTGACGGAGCCCTGGCCAGTGCCTAGGTCAGTGGCATGTGTGGCTCTCTGGAGGGCAGACTGGTGCTGCTTAGACACTAATCAGTCAGCTCTGCTGTGTGTGAAGAGGCAGATAGAGGAGGAGGGGTGGAGGAGTGGCGGTGATAGAGGAGTGGGGGTAGAGGGCGAGAGGAGTGATGGGGATAGAGGGATAGAGGAGGAGTGATAGAGGGATGGAGAAGTGGGGATAGAGGAATGGAGGAGTGGGGATAGAGGAATGATGGTGATAGAGGGATGGAGGAGGGATGGAGGAGTGGTATTTTTAGACTTCTCTGTTGTTCTACACGTGTGTGTGTGTAGATATGTTGTCCACACTGGTGTGTGTGTGTGTGTAGATATGTTGTTCACATTGGTGTGTGTGTGTATAGATATGTTGTTCACATTGGTGTGTGTATAGACATGTTGTTGACATTGGTGTGTGTGTGAAACTCTATTGGACTCTGCTGTTGCCTCTGTTCCTCTCCAGATGGCCTTTTCTCTGGCAGAATCTTCCATGGCTAGAGTTGGTTCTGGGCGGGGATCTAATCTCGGCCCGGGTTTGGTGACAGGGGATTGGGTCGGGTTGGTTTGGGTTGGGGTGGGATCTAGCACAGGTGGGATTGGGTCACAGTGGGTCAGGGCAGATTGAGTCCGGACAGCCTTTGTTTAGGACCCATGGTGCCCGAGGCATCTTGATCCCTTGAGTGTGTTTTAGTGTTAAAGTGTTTTTGCATATTTCTTGGTGTATTTGGAGTGTGTCTGAGTGTGTGTGAATGTATTTGAGTGTGTTTGAGGGTGTTTGAGTACATTTGAGTGTTTGAATGTGACTGAGTGTGTCTGAGTGTGTTTGAGTGTGTGTGTGTGTGTATGTCAGAGTGTGCCACACTTGAACTGCTCACCCATGGCATCATGGGACCAGGCAACACACGGCATTGTGGGATTTTAAACAGAATGGCGACCACGTGACATAGGCCTGTTGGCACTGTGCTGTGCTGCTGTTTGTTTCTGCTAAGGCTGCACGCTTAGTTGTGACCTGACCAGTTGTGACCTGTGCCCATGTCATTGGTGGCTGGCACTGTGTTCCATGGTGGTGATGGATTGGCCATGCATTAGCCGGGCTGCTGGTTAGTACTGAGCTGTCCCACTGTGTGGAACAGAGGGTCTGTTAGGGATGTTTTTGTGTCCCCCAAAAGCAGAGGTGACACTAAAGCAGGTCTCTGATTTCCGGCATACATTAATATCGCCCCTGGGCTTCTGTTGAGCAAGCTGCCTGAGCAAGGTGGCAAGGTCAGCAGGTTTGTCACTGAGAGAGTTTGTGTGGCCTTCTGAGGATGTATGGGAGAATGTGTGGCCTTCTAAGGGAGCATGTGTAGCTTTCTGAAGAAGTACGGGATAATATGTGGCCTTCTGAGGGAATATGTGTGGCCTTCTGACGGTGTATGAAAGAATGTGTTGCCTTCCGAGGGGAGTATGTGAGTATGTGTAGTCTTCTGAGGATGTATGGGAGAATGTGTGGCCTTCTAAGGGAGCATGTGTTGCCTTCTGAGGGAGTATGGGAGAATGTGTAGTCTTCTGAGGGTTTATGGTAAGCGTAACCATAAAGAATGCCGTTTTACAAATGTGCCCTCATTCCCACAGACACTCTCAGGTTTGCACATATATGCCACAGAAAACCTGTACCTGAGCTTCTCCGCTTACACCTTACATACTATTTTGAGTTTTAAGAAGGTGTGTCTGTTTGTACATACCATGTATATTACATACTATATTTTTATTGTATTTTTATTGCGAGTCAATTATGCCAGAAGTGGGTGCTAATAGCTCTGCACATCTGGCTCTCAAATGGGGTGAAGACACGTGTTAGTATGTTAAAACAGCGAACAGTAAATGTTTGATTCGTTCCTCTACGCTGAATCGTAGACGCTGTCTTACAGATTTGGGGCTCACACAGTCGAAGCAGCATAGAGTGTGGCAGCCTGTACTACCATTAAATCCAGTGAAAGCATTCATCCCTTCATCTCTCTCTTTGTCTTTCTTCTCTTCACACACAAACACACACACACACACACACACACACACACACACACACACACACACACACACAAACACACACACACAGATCAGGGGTGGAAATTAACTTTGCAAAATGTGAATTTTACCAGCCACTGACAAATAAATGATGAAATTCACCAGCCACTCTATAGTAAATTATTATTATTATCTGTATGTACTGCTGTCTTTTCTGCATCGATGATGGCAGTTTAAAATACCACACTTAACCTCTCTCACACACACACACACACAAACACACTCACACACACGCTGCCAACATTTTCTTTTACCATTGAATCCAATGACAACATACATCTCTTCCTCTTTCTGTCTTTGTTCCTTTTCCACTCCTCCACATCCTTTCTCTTTCCCCTCTCTCTTTCCCTTTGTCTATCCCTCTCTCTTTCTCTCTCTCTCATTCTCTCATTCTCTCTCTCCTGTTCTCTCATGCTGTCCCTCTCTGTCTCTCTCTTTCTTTTCTCTCTCTTTCCTGTTCCCTTATGCTCTCCCTTTCTGTCTCTCTCTTTCTTTTCTCTCTCTCTCCTTTAATCCCTCCTGCCTTGTGGGTGAAGCTGATGTATGACCTCAGGGTGAGTGCTGTTCCGCTCGGCCAATTCAGCTTCCACTTGAAGGAGACCATCAATTAGGTTAACCAGCAGCACGTCCCCTCTGTCCCCCCCCAGCCCCTCCCAACTCATTCCCCTACACGCCACGTGCCCCCCCACCCGAGGGCAGTAGAATCAGTGACCCACCCAACCCTTATGTCCACACACACACACACACACACACACACACACACACACACGCACGCACATGCACACACATATGCACACACACACACACATGCACACAAACACACACACACATGCACACACACTGCCATGACCTTGTGTTGGCCTTCTATGCTCCTCATATTAAGCACATGACTGCAATTATGCACCCAATACTGAGACAGGACACACACACACACACACACACACAAACCCCACACCTAATAAGACAGGGTGTTGGTACAACAGCATACACTCACACACACACACAAACCCCACATAATGAGACAGTGTGTTGGTACAATAGCATACACACACAGACACACACACACACACACACACACACACACACACACACACACAGAAACCCCACATAATGAGACAGGGTGTTGGTACAACAGGACTCGCAGGAAGCAGAACACCCCTTCATCCTTGGCTGGTTGTGCGTGTGGCATAGGGGCTAAAAATAGTGGCTGATGGGTAATTAGCGCTGAGATGTGGGGGCCGCTGGAGCAGATGGCAGCGGGGATCTTAAGCATTGTCTCTGCTCTCCACGCCACAACATGCACAGCGCTGTTGTCACACACTCCGTGGTGCTGCTGGTAATGTAGTGTATGTGTGTGTGTGTGTGCATGTGTCTGTGTGAGAGTGTGTGTGTGTATGCGCGCAATGGTGTGAGAGACGCCATGTTGCTGGTGGTAATGGTGTGTGTGTGTGTGTGTGTGTGTGTGTGCACATCGGTGTTGTGAGAGACGCCACGGTGCTGGTGGTAATGGTGTGTGGTGTGTGTGTGTGTGTGTGTGTGGTGCTGGTGGTAATGGGGCTGTCGTCGCCACCAGCTGTTGGGCGCAGCCGTAAAGCAAACAGATAAATCAATAAGTCGTTAAAGCAAACAGATAAATCAATAAGTCGTTATCACAGATAAATAAACACACACATACACACACACACACACACACACACAGAGTGTGTCTGGAGGCCTGTTGGAGTCTCCACATGCAAGCGCAGATGCCGACACATTCTGAGAAAAGCACACACAATATAGGCATCAGTCTTGAGGAATAGTTTCTAAACTAGTGTAAAAGCCAAGCAGCTCTCTTCCAACAGATGATGGCTCTACCCAAAATGGATGCACTGTTTTATATAAATTTAGTCTGTGCTGCACTTTATTGTTTTTAGAGTTTGCGACCTCACAGTGCACTATGTGTTACTTATTGCTGTTGTTTATCATCTGTTGGTATTGTGTTGGACATTTTGTGCTCAGCAAAAAACAAATCTCACTTTGTACTGTATATCGTATCAAACAACTGGAATAGTTGTTTGATTCAGTAGGAATAACAATAAGAGGTTTTAATAGAAAAAGGAATAAAGTCAAAGTCAAAACAGAATTCTGCGCGGCCCTGAGGTGTTTCAGTAAGACGTACAGGTGTGGTATACAGGTTGATGTAAGAGATGTGCTGAGTTTGAGACCAGGGCACACACACCATGACTGTGTGTGACTGTGACCCTCAATGTAAAGGTGAGGTGTGTTAAAGTCCTCATACAATCAACATCAACTTGTAAACATGGTAAAACCAGCCCAGCTCCACACAGGCTAAGCTGAGGTGGGTACAACAGCATTTGAATTATTTAGTGATGATTTCATGGCTGAGTATTCTTCAACCTGTGTGTAAGTGAGATACTGTGGTCCAGTCCCAGCAGGATTCGAGGAGCTCACAAATGTTTTTTTTTACCGCTGTCTTTCTGCACACACACACACACACACACACACCTGTCTGTACTGCTGTCCTTTCTGCACACAGAAACACACTCTCAAGCACACAGCTCTCTGTATTGCTTTCCTTTCTGCAGACACACACACACACACACAC
>CM059286.1:20293090-20310590 GCA_030347295.1 Setipinna tenuifilis
GGTGTCAAAAAGCTGGTACTGGCACGGCTCCCTGAAGTTGCTGGTCCCAAAGTGGAACCACAATGGCACAGTGTTGGGTTCTAAAACCTGTAGAAATGCGCACTGGTGCTGGTGCCAGTGCTTGACCAGAACTAGCTAAACTTAACACTGGCACCGACACCAGAGTGGTCCAGGTGGAAAACAGGTACATCAGTCCCACACCAGTCCAAGGGCCTGTCACTCCAGTGCCTCCTTCAGTCTGACCCCTCCTCTACTCCCACACCAACAACCTGGGCCTTGGACCGAGGGCCTCCTTCAGTCTGTCCCCATACCAAGGGCTTCGTGCAGAGCACACACTAACCTTAAGGACAATAAACAACATCAATCAACACTAATGTCTTTTTCTTCCTTTCTCTTCCTCTCTTCCCTCTTTCTCTTCCTCTCTTTCTCTTCCTTTCTTCCTCCCTTTCTTTTCCTCTCTCTCTATCCCTCCATCCCTTCCTCTCTCCCTCTCTTTTTCTTACTGTTGCACTCCTTATCCATCCACCCACCCCTCTCTCTCCCTCTCTCTCTCTTTCCCACCCTCTTCCTTTCTGTCTCCCTCTCTCTCCCCATCCCTCACTCTCTCCCTCCCTCCCTCCCTCCACCCCTCTCTCTTTCCCACCCTCTTCCTTTCTGTCTCCCTCTCTCTCCCCATCCCTCCCTCCCTCCATCCCTTTCTCTCTCTCTCTCTCTGTCTCCTAGACGACTAAGGCGGTGTCGAAGGGTGATTTCCACCAGGCCAGCTCCTCGTCCCGCCGCGCCCTCTTCCTGGCTGTGCTGTCAATCACCATCGGCACCGGCATCTATGTGGGCGTGGCTGTGGCCCTCATCGCATACCTCTCCAAAAACAACCACTTGTAGCCTTGCGCCGCCCCACCACGGCCCGCCCCCACGGATGCCCACCACCAATGGACACGCTGCGCTGGCAAAGGGGAGGGGCTTCCCACCTGGATCTGAACCTTGACAGGGTGAGGGGTGAATGATGGATGTCATTCAAAGCGAAGAGGAGGCCTTGTCTGTGATACACACAGTTGAGTGGGGGAGCTGTTGCTGATATCCTCTAACTCTGATGGGACTTCGACCTGCTCTGGTGTGTTTTGATGTGTGTTTGATTAAATTTGCAGAAACCACTGCTCCCCGACAGTGTTAAGGCAGCAGTGTAACACGCTAACACACACAAACGTACAAAGACACACACAGACACGTCTATACACATATACACATAGACACACACACACACACACACACACACACACACACATATGCAGGCTGACACTAACACGCACATGCACACACACACACACACACACACACACACACACACACACCACATTTTATCTGAGTAGCTGCTGAACAGACCAAGTGTTGATGGGGTTAAGTCATTTCCAGAGCTGAGATGTTTCACTGTGGGGCATCATAAGTGCGGGCATTACACAAAGCCTCTGCAGAGCTCCAGCTGGGCTTAACACCGATTAGTATTCTTGTCAGTTTTATACATTTATGGATGGTGTGTTTTTTGGGTGAAATGCACAATTCTGGCAGCAATTTTGTTCATTTTTCTCTCAGAACTGTGGGAGTTGTCAGTAAGGTCTAAACAAACAAAGAAGTGAGTGTCAAGCACACTTCAGAACAAATCTGTATCCAGGGAGTCTGGCCAGTAATGTCAGTCTGTGTGTGTGTTAAATATGATGTTTTGCTGGACTTCTGAACTGCAGTCAGTGTCCCCTCACCCAACACACACACTCACACACACACAGACACACACACACACACTCACACACACACACAGACATACACACACACACACACACACACACACACAGTGGTGCTGAAGCCCATTGAAATAAAGACTTTTCATGGCTTTTGCCACTCGGCTCACAGCTCAGCGCACACGCTTTTGACATGAGGGCTCAAACGCACCATTATGACATCACAATGAATCTGGAATGCCTTTGCAGAACTTTGCTGATACTCTGCTGAGCCAATAGGAAACTTGTCCATATATGGCAATGGGAGCACCGTACCTGCGTCGAGAAGATGACACATCAGAATGCCATATTTGTAAATGAGGAACCGTCGCAAACCAGTTTGCAGGTGTAAAGGTGTTGCTCTTGAAGGCTGAAGAAGGCTGTGGCTGTGTATCAGGCATGTAAAAAACTCACTGTAAATATGTTTCCCTGCGTTCATTTTCTATGAAGGTTCTGGAGTGGTATGTGCCAAACCTCCTCCGCTGTAAGATTCCCCTCCTCCCACTCCAGATTCGTTCCCTCCACCACCACCTCCATATCCAGCACACACAGACGTCAATGATTAAATGTAGTCTTCCCACTCAGATGTTTGCTCTGGCTTTGTTAATGTCATGTCCTGTGTTGTGTTTCATACACTGGCTCTGTCACTCACATCAGATACTGCTAGCGGTTAAGGTAGTGATAGAAACCCTCTGCAGTGCCTCACCACAAACCATTCAGTGTTTTTATCTGTCAGGGGCAGGGGCGAATCTAGACCATTTTTAGGGGTGCCAAGGCACCCCCGTGAAACTGCTCGGCACCCCCTGGCTCAGTGCAAAATGAATAATATATTATATATAATAATAGTGTTGTGTGATAAGCACTGGGGGCCGGGCACCCCTAAAGACCAGATGCTAAAATCGCCCCTGGTCAGGGGTGTGGAGTTACAACTAACACATGCAGGAAAATAAACATTGTTCAATTTCTTCACTGTTATTATTGTTATCATTGTTGTTAATGATGGCAGTGATGATGCAATAAATATAAAACAGAGATAAAGAGGTAGAAGCAGAGTAACATCAGTGATGATATAGACAAAAACACAGCTCTACTGAGAGACCATGCAGTTTAGTGTGCGAACAGACCAAAAATAAAATATAGTGATTAAATGAAGTGCGAATCATGCTGCACTTTACACAGCCACCATCAAATAACTTTATTTGTTTGTTTTTCTGCTACAATAAGGAAAAGGGTTGTTAGCTGAAACCTAGCATCTACTCCAGGGCAGTATTGGTGTTTAATGTGTGAACCCAGGCTTGTAGACTGCTCAGTGGGCATGCATCACTGTGAATGATTACGCTAATGATGCACAGTGCCTGCAGTGGCTTGACCACAGAAGCTCTCTCTCTCTCTCTCACACACACACACACACTCTCTCTCTCTCACACACACACACACACACACACACACCAATTGCTAGCCATAAATGGAGAATATACCACACAGTATTCAAGTCTATATTTTGGACATCTGTTTTATGAAGAATGTAATGATCTTACACACATTCATGTATGCTGTGCGCATCCTGGTTTCCAATACATAAATGTCCAAATTATAACCACCAGGTACACGTCAGGTACCATCCATCAGCTGCATCACCTTCAGGTACACGCCAGGTACCATCCATCAGGTACATAAGCACCAGGTACACGTCAGGTACCATCCATCAGCTGCATCACCTTCAGGTACACGCCAGGTACCATCCATCAGGTACATAAGCACCAGGTACACGTCAGGTAACATCCATCAGCTGCATCACCTTCAGGTACACGCCAGGTACCATCCATCAGGTACATAAGCACCAGGTACACGTCAGGTAACATCCATCAGGTACATAAGCACCAGGTACACATCAGGTAACATCCATCAGGTACATAACCATTAGGACATGTCATATAACATCCATCAGGTACATAAGCACCAGGTACACATCATGTAACATCCATCAGGTACATAACCATTAGGATGCTGCATGTAACATCTATCAGGTACATAACCACCAGGTACATGTCAGGTAACATCCATCAGGTACATAACCACCAGGACACATCATGTAACATCTATCAGGTACATAACCACCAGGTACACGTCAGGGACCGTCTATCATCTACACAACCACCAGGTGTATGTCATCAATATGCTGCTGCCTGCTCTCTGTCCACAGTCAGCTTGTCCAGGTTTCAGTCACGGGTAGAATGAGGAGAGAAATTCACTCTCGCCAGAGAAATTTTCAGAGTTCCAGAGTAGCGCAGCTAAGAATGAGTAGCCTACAGTGCTACTGTGCTAGTAACCAGTCAATTGGGCTGACAGGTGAGTTATTAATGCCATGTACATCATCAGGTTTGTCTTCACTGCTTTGTGATTTACTACACACAGCCAAGGATGAGTGTAGTTATTAATACCGTATACATTATCAGGATGAGTGTGGTGCCAGTGTGCTTAGAACTGACAGGTAAGTCATTAATACTCCTCAGAGTGTGAATTACCCCTCCATAATTGGGGGTACTACCTTTTATGCTTTATTAATATTAATTACTACTGTTATTATTATTATTATTATTATATATTATTTTATATATTATTATTAGAATATTATTACATTGATATGCCAGTACCCCCAAACCCTGCTATTTCTGTCTCTTTGGGGGGTGGTACTGGGTCTTGATCGGGGGTTAATTCGAACTATAATACTACGTATATTGATTTATTTGCGTTGTCTTTCCCTCCACAACCAAGGCTAGCCCTGCATGATAAGCTTCACATCTCTCTCTCTCACACACACACACACTGGGCACACAGAATGCCTCTTCATGCCCTACATGTAAGTGTGAAGAATGCTGTGTCTTTATATAGGATTCCCTATACTGGCATTTAGGTCACAGAACACAAAGGTACAGCTCACCTCCTCGCCAGAGACAGCTGTCGGTCCTCCAGGGCCCTACAGGGCTTATGCTACACCTGTGTCTAAGCTGCTCATACTGAGCCTGTGTGTCTAGCAGGTGGGAATTTTCTTTACTCAGGGCAGAATTGTTTGTGATTGGTTCAATCTGACCACCAATCACAAGTGAAGGAGAGAACTGCAGAGTTGCGGCCACCTTTTTGAATATTGACAACTGGCCCAGCCAAGAGGAACTGGTTATCATTTCAAAGTAAGTTTGTAAAAACAAAAAGTTTAACAATTTTCATCAAAATGGAGCATTGTAAGTGCAGCTATGTGTGATTTTTTCTGCCCTAAATCAAATTATAGTGTAATGGCACAGCTTGTAAGGGTAGCCGACCTACCGTTTCAGAAGGAAGTTAGTGTTGTAGCTTGCATTAAAATGTTGCAGTGGCTGTTCCTAGCAGTTCTTATCACAGAGAGGTAGAAGAACAAGATATTTTAGAAAAACATCACCTCTTCAATATTAATAAGCTAGTACTAGCAATATTATGTGTCCATACATGTTAACCATTAGTTCTAACTAAGCTAACTAGTCAAGCTAATCGATTGAGCTATGTACATTGCATTTACAGTACTTGTATTCAGAAAACAATAGCAATTTAGGGCAGTGCAGTCTAATTTGTAAATTTGTCTTTTCTTCATGGCTATTTAGTCTCCTCTCGTACCAGGGAAGACCATTGTTTCCCACAATTTTGTCTGAGGGCAGGTGAACTGACAAAATGACAAAAGGAAGTCAAATGTTTCCTCTGGTCTCAGGGCAGAAGTTGTTTTGTAGGATTTTCCTCAAGGCTGTTTAGTCCCATTTGAAGTCGCAAGTTTTATTAGTAGTATATTAGTAGTTGCCTAGTTGGACATCATTTGTCTGAAAGTAGTCAACTGTCTCTCCTGGGCTTAGGGCAGAAGTTTTGTGATGTTTTTTGTATACATTTTTTATTGGTTTGAGAGGAATATATGACAAGAATACAATTCCAAATGCCCAATAAACCATGGGGCTAGACTGGGCAAGATGACAGGATGGAGCCGAATGTCCTCTTCATCATGGCGTGAGCAAACATGGAATGTTGTCTGTGAGAGGTTTATGGCCTATGGTCAGACTGAAGAACTGTGAAGAACTGCTCTCGTATTCAGCAAGAAGAAATCTGTGGTTGGAAAAAAGTGCTTCAAAAAGAGTTTTTTAAACCAAACTGCACCTAAACTAGATCCCCATCCTAAGAGACAAGACCCCAACACACACACACACACACACACACACAGACACACTGACAGAGTGCTACCCCCTCCGATCTGCACTCAACCGTGGGAACTGAGCTTCCTGTTTAAAGTGGCACTCCAATTACCACAAGGCTCCTGTCACTCACTCAGTGAAGCGGAGGGAGAACCTGTGTTTGCGTGTGTGTGTGTGTGGACAGAAGTGTGTAACATATCTGCATGTCTGTGTTGGTAAAGTGTGCGGAGTGTGTGCACATCTGTGTGTGTGTGTGTGCACATCTGTGTGTGTGTGTGTGTGTCTGAGTAATAGCAGCATTTTCTCCTAAGGGCCGTTAATTAGACATGAACAATGATCACACTCCACAGCTCATAAACAGAGAGAGAGGGGGAGGAGAGAGGAGAGGAGAGGGAGAGAGGAAGAGGGGCGGGGGGGGGGCGTGAGGAGAGAAGATAGATGAGAGAGGGTGAGGGGGGCTTAGGACAGAGGGAGAGTGAGGGGGAGCTACAATCATATTTTTTTCTGAGGTCATAATCAAATGTAAAATAGAGGGATGGAAAGGAGAGAAGAGAAAATGAGAGAGGAAGAAATGAGAGAGAGAGAGAAATGAGATGAGAGGGGAGGAAAGGAGAGGAGATGAGAGGAGAGTGGAGGGGAGAAGAGGAGAGAAGAGAAAATGAATGAAGAGGAAAGGTGAGGAGACGAGATGGGAGGGGAGGAGAGGTGAAATACGAGGAAAGAGAGAAGAGGAAAAGAGGGGAGACGAGAGGGGGGTGGAGGACAGGAGTCTACAGAACCAGGAGTGCACACCATGGTAGTTGAATGGAACCAAATGACAATTTGTTTAAGTGTGTGACATTGTATGAGAAGTGTACCAAATCTAACATTTCTTAAATGAGGCAGCTACTTTCCCAGGACCCTAAAACATCAAAGAGCCCCCTAGGACACTGGGAAGGTTAGGATGGGTGGCAGCCCTACCTGAAAGCCCAACTTTTGACTGTCTCTGGCCAACAACAGTGTATTTGACGCTGGATATGTGATGCAGCACTCTGGTGCATTATGGGGACTGATGCAGAACTATGATGTATGTAACCCCCTTCTCGGGTCTACTCTATACCTGGGTCACACTCACATACACTAACAGGATCCTGGGTTCTTAGTGAGTAACAGTGACTACCCTGATTGGCTTAATTTTATATTTGAGTGTACTATAAGGCTCTGAACCTATGATAGCCACCTAGTGTGTCAGTTTCAATAAAGGAAATACTTAGCGCAGTGCCTCCACTGAAGAAATACAGTACCAGTTTTTCCGTAGCTTAACCATGTAAATCCTCAGAAACATGATATACCTAAAATAAATGTAATTTCACACTCATTATGAAATGTAACCAATAAGTGACATTTATTGTGCCTAATGATCAAAAAAAAAGGAGGGGGAAAATAATAATGAATATTATGGAGTTTAGAATAATGTATGCATGTGAGGGCTAATGGTGTATTATAATGCATGTAAATGTGGATATGTGAATGTATAGAGTGTACCTGTCAATAATACATCAGACTAATTTTTAGAAAGTCAAACCTGTCACCCAGTTACACTGTTAAATAGGATTTGTAACCCAAACATTTCAAACGAGAAAAATAGGCTACTTTTCACTCCTATATGCGTAACACCTCAATTTAACCTCTATAACTAAATGGCGCTATTCACTCTTCTAATAACAAACAATGGGCATTTACAGTGCATTGATGAAAATACAATGAATATAGTTTCAGTTCGAAACACCCTCGGAAATACAACAGTCTTAGTTTTTTTTCAGTCAATTTAGAAACACAACAGCAAGCTTGCAAGACAAACGTTGGGGCCCATTTCGTTGGTGCACATGACGAGAGGAGACGGTAAAAATAAATCCCGACAACACCTTCAGCGATGACTCAACTCCTAGTCAACAAAACTGTTCACTCACACGGTCGTCATCCATAAGAAGCAGGTGAAACTTCACGCTGGCCACTCACAAGCAGAGCAGTTCAGAATGCTGGGCTGATACGTAGCTCCTTCGGCTCTCTGTCCATACCCTGGGTTGCCCAGAACGTAACGCAACGTTTTTTTTCCACCACCGTATTCAGCAGCAGCAGATTCTACACTTTTTTCCCCCCAATTGCAATTGGCCCATTCCACACCAGGGCTTTTAAACTTACAGAGGATTGGTTAAAGCCCATATTATTTTTAGCGGGAAAATAAACATAAAACACACAATTGCATTATGGTATCTGCAGTCATTTTCAAAGAAGACAAATATAATGTAATACATTATAAAATAATACATCAGTTAACCTAATTTAGTAAAGGCCTTGAAAAAGCATTAAGCTGCTGATCAACAAGGGCCTTACACACTCCCCCCACCAAATTACAGCATGCCCCCATGCTGTCCTACAGGGTGTTAACAAACATACACACAACACAAAGAGGCCCAGTCTTTGGGGTTACACTATACAGTAAGTGCATGTGAAAGGTTAAACAACTTTAGTGCAAGTTCTACATAAAGCTTGGGGAGTGCACCACCATGCATGTGACTTATTAAAACGATCTGGAAACTGAACTGTTTCTGTGGTAACCAAATAAACACTACAACTCTTGGGGGTCAACACAGTCTCTGGCCTATATTTGAGACTAAAGCTGTATGTTGACAACGCCGATAACCATCTGTGGCCCGTTGCGTCGAGTTTTGCTGATGTTAAGATATAGGTCAAAGGATTGTTATCAGTTCTCACTTCAAACAAGGCACCATACAAGTAGTCATGTAGTCTGTCCACCACAGCCCACTTAAGAGCTAAAAATTCTAGTTTATGGGCTGGATAGTTTTTCTCTGATGGGGACAAACTCCTGCTAATGAAGGCAACAGGCCGCAGTCCCCCATCATATTGCTGATACAACACGCCCCCTAGGCCATCGGTACTAGCATCAACATGCAAGATGTAAGGTTTCTGCGAGTCTGCAAAAGCTAGTACCGGTGCCTGTGTCAGTCGGGTCTTCAACTCCTGGAAAGCCCTTTCACAGCACTCAGTCCACCGGGAACCGAAAGGTTCCGAAGGCTTGAAGTAGGTCTTAACTAGGGTGGGCTTACCAGCTTTTGCCCTCTTTGACTGGGCATGGGATGGACACCCTTGTAGAAGCTCATTTAGAGGACAACACAAACTTGAGAAATTCTTCACAAAACGTCGGTAGTAGCCACAGAATCCCAGAAAGGATCTAAGCTCTGTCACAGTGTTGGGCTTAGGCCAGGATATGACGGCCTCTATTTTCGACGGATCTGTGGCAATTCCATCTTGAGACACAATATGTCCTACATAGGTGACTGATGTTCTGCCGAATTGACATTTATCAAGTGACAACTTTAGACCTTCTTCTTTCAGGCGATCAAGGACTTTTAACAATCTCTCCTCATGCTCCTCGAGGGTTTTGCCAAAAACTATCAAATCATCTAGGTACACCAAGACTTCCAGGAAGTTCATGTCTCCAATGGCTCGCTCCATGACTCTCTGAAAAGTAGCAGGTGCCCCAGAGATCCCTTGAGGCATGCGCTCAAATTGATAAAAGCCTAAGGGACAGATGAATGCTGTCTTTTCTTTGTCAGACTCACACATTGGAATTTGGTAATACCCACTCCGCAAATCTAAGACACTGAACCACTTACTGCCTGACAATGAATGGAGAGCATCTTCAATTCTTGGGAGAGTGTATTGGTCCGGTACAGTCCTTCGATTCAACGTCCTGTAATCGACACACATCCGTACTTTCCCAGACTTCTTACGAACAATCACAATCGGCGATGCATAAGGACTCCGGGATTCTGAGATAATACCATTCCTCTGAAGCTCTTGTAGGTGCCGCCGGACATCCTCTAGATCAGCAGGTGGCAGGCGCCTAGATCTCTCTCGGAATGGTCTTGTGTCTGTCAGTCTTATCTCATGTTTTGTACTTTTGGAACACCCTACGTCCCACTCATGGCATGAAAAGACATCCTTTCTTTCCAACATTTTTTTACAGAGACGACGTTTGTCATCTTCTGGCATAGGAGAGTTCCCAAAATCGAAAGATGTCGGAGTGAGGGAGGTAGATGCCGCTTGGTCAGTCTGAGACATCATCTGTGGCACCGGTGCAACAGGAAAAACATGAGCAAGAGCGGTTCCTCTTTTCACAACTACCTCTTTAGCAGAGATGTTCTTTACAGTCACCGTGACGCGTCTGTTGGCCACATCTGATGCAGAATGCACTTCAGGCAGAACCTGGAGCTCACCAAAATGTGGCCCCAATTCAGGCTGGTCTATAAGTGCCAACTCGTCATTAAAATTACCAGGAATTTTGGTTAAACCATTTACACGCAACTGTTGACCTGGCTGAAAAACCAAAGGCTTACGTCGAGTTAGCCATACTGTCCCATGCTTTCTAGTCTCTTTTAATGAGCCATCTGCCTGGCCCAGGGACTGGTAAGCTTCTTTAACCCTAGGATGAATGGTCAGGGTGTTTAAAAATCCTTCCCCAGCTTTCTCTCTACATGAATCAAATAGCTTCTTTACTAAACTGGTGTTTGTGCCTACCAGAATGGCTATGCCCTCCTCTTTCACAGGGTCGGGGCACACTAAGGCTAAGGTGTCAAATGCCTGGGGCACACCAGCCACAGATTCAGAGAATTCAAGTTTGATAGGAAGATAGCCATCATAAGGGTACTTCTGTGAACTTAACCCCCATATCTCAAGGTTCTCCACAGGCTGAAGAGCTAAATGGTTCAGGTATGCATTATAAAAACTCCTATACAAAATTGTGACTTGAGAGCCACTATCCAACAGACCCCGTGCATATATTCCTTCTATCTGTACAGGTACAACAGAGGTAGGCCCCACTAAACCTGCAGGCAAGCCAGTGCTACCAGCAGAAGAGCAGCTCGTGGAACGTGGTTCTCCAGGAGCTCTGTGCCGTTCCCTCACAGACCTCCAGTTGAGTTTCCCTGCCTCTTATGGATTTTCAGCAGCTTCTGATTAACTCTTCTCAAATCCTCAGAGCCCTGGCACTCTCTCCTTGTATGCCCATCTTCACCACACTTGTAACAAAAAATTCGTGGTGGGAGAGATCGGGCGACTTTCTCTTTAGATGGAGCATGAGTGGTGGTCTCAGACACACGAACCTCAGAGCCTGACTTTGGTGTATCAGAACTAGGAATAACCTTAGCTACAGCCAACAGTCTGGACACTTGTGAAGACAGTTCTCTGACTTCTTCTTTCAGACTGTCCAGTGCAGTAATTTCAGAGGCTGCAGGAACAGCTAACGTGGCCACTTTTGCTGTTGTTCTTACAGCCTCCCTGGCGCTGATCCAGTTCTCTTCTTCTCTCACCTCTTTCATCAGTTGTGAAAAAGAAGGGGGATCTTGCAGGGTGTGACTCATTCGAACTCGCAATGCAACCATATCATTGGTCAGTGCACCTTTGATCAACTGCTCTATTCGTGCTCTGTTCATGCCTTCAGCATCAATGCCACCCTTTAACAAGGCTCGATGGAGAAGTTTATCCAATCGATACAGGAACACAGAGAGTTTTTCTCCGTCCTCTTGGTAAGTGTGTCTGAACTTTGCCATTAGGTCAGGGCCACTCTCAGTTGTGCCGTAAGCTGTCTCCAAAGCGGTTAAGTAATCAGTCGCCGTAGCTGAGGGGCTGCTAACCTTTAAAAATCTGACAATGTCAGCAGCAGGCCCCTTCAGACTCTCAACAATGCGCTGTTTCTTGACTGCGTCACTACATTGCCACTCACCAATCATTTGAGTAGCCTGCTCCATCCAGGCATCATATTCCTCTTCACCTGACGGAACAGGTTTCATTCCTGAAAACAACCTCAACTTCCTGAAACTAGGCCCATCAGTGGGCCCTTGACAACACTTGTCAACTAGTCTACCAATAGCATTAACTAAATCCATGTTTACATCTGGCTTTGGACAGGGATCCTCAGAAACAATAGCCCTAACATCCTTCAAGGTTTTGCCCTCTTGCTGCAGTAAGGTCAACAGTTTTGAATGGAAATTTGGATCATGTTCTGGAATCAGACTCTTAACAACATGCACAGCCCAAGGCCCTGCTTCATCTTTAATGCCTATTTCTGCAGGCACAGTAAAAGACTGTAAATCAGTGCTAGTTTCCACTAATATGAACAGCTTGCGACCAGTGTTATCCCCACGACGACCCCGTATCTTAGTACGACCAAAGACTTTTACAGTGTTCAGCACTTTCAACACAGTGTCTTCTGCTACATCTAGGGGCACACCCCCAACTACAAGGGCATGAGAGAGATTAACATTCTCTTCTTGACTCCACTCAACAGCGTTAGCTAGCTCCATAATAAACACCAAAACAACAATAGGACACAATAATGTAACTTTTAACAATCAGGTTCACTGAAATAATAACACACCATTTGTGGCGATCTGACAAACAGGGTAATCCCAGCGGTGCCTCCAAAATGTAACCCCCTTCTCGGGTCTACTCTACACCTGGGTCACACTCACATACACTAACAGGATCCTGGGTTCTTAGTGAGTAACAGTGACTACCCTGATTGGCTTAATTTTATATTTGAGTGTACTATAAGGCTCTGAACCTATGATAGCCACCTAGTGTGTCAGTTTCAATAAAGGAAATACTTAGCGCAGTGCCTCCACTGAAGAAATACAGTACCAGTTTTTCCGTAGCTTAACCATGTAAATCCTCAGAAACATGATATACCTAAAATAAATGTAATTTCACACTCATTATGAAATGTAACCAATAAGTGACATTTATTGTGCCTAATGATCAAAAAAAAAGGAGGGGGAAAATAATAATGAATATTATGGAGTTTAGAATAATGTATGCATGTGAGGGCTAATGGTGTATTATAATGCATGTAAATGTGGATATGTGAATGTATAGAGTGTACCTGTCAATAATACATCAGACTAATTTTTAGAAAGTCAAACCTGTCACCCAGTTACACTGTTAAATAGGATTTGTAACCCAAACATTTCAAACGAGAAAAATAGGCTACTTTTCACTCCTATATGCGTAACACCTCAATTTAACCTCTATAACTAAATGGCGCTATTCACTCTTCTAATAACAAACAATGGGCATTTACAGTGCATTGATGAAAATACAATGAATATAGTTTCAGTTCGAAACACCCTCGGAAATACAACAGTCTTAGTTTTTTTTCAGTCAATTTAGAAACACAACAGCAAGCTTGCAAGACAAACGTTGGGGCCCATTTCGTTGGTGCACATGACGAGAGGAGACGGTAAAAATAAATCCCGACAACACCTTCAGCGATGACTCAACTCCTAGTCAACAAAACTGTTCACTCACACGGTCGTCATCCATAAGAAGCAGGTGAAACTTCACGCTGGCCACTCACAAGCAGAGCAGTTCAGAATGCTGGGCTGATACGTAGCTCCTTCGGCTCTCTGTCCATACCCTGGGTTGCCCAGAACGTAACGCAACGTTTTTTTTCCACCACCGTATTCAGCAGCAGCAGATTCTACACTTTTTTCCCCCCAATTGCAATTGGCCCATTCCACACCAGGGCTTTTAAACTTACAGAGGATTGGTTAAAGCCCATATTATTTTTAGCGGGAAAATAAACATAAAACACACAATTGCATTATGGTATCTGCAGTCATTTTCAAAGAAGACAAATATAATGTAATACATTATAAAATAATACATCAGTTAACCTAATTTAGTAAAGGCCTTGAAAAAGCATTAAGCTGCTGATCAACAAGGGCCTTACATGTATATGAGCACTGATACAGCATTACAATGCATTATGGATACTGCTGCAGCATTACAATGCATTATGGGTACTGCTGCAGCATTACAATGCATTATGCACTGATGCAGCACTTATGCAGCACTATGATGCATTATGAGCACTGATGCAGCACTATGATGCATTATAAGCACTGATGCAGCACTATGATGCATCATGGGCACTGCTGCAGCATTACAATGCACTATGGGCACTGATGTAACACTATGATGTATATAGGCATTGATGCAGCATTACAATGCATTGTGAGCCCTGATGCAGCACTCTGATGCATTATGGGCACTGATGCAGCGCTATGATTTAGCGTGTGCTAATGCTATAGCTGCAGCAGTCTGAGAGGAGACAGGAAGCTACACTGCTGACCAGCACAAACAGAGAGTGGGCTTTCTCTCTTTCTCTCTCTCACACACACACACGCACACATGCGCACACACACACAGATATATACAAACTCCAGGAGATGTTTTAAAGGTTAATTGTGACACAAAGAGGCAGAGGACAAAACTGTAGCTGTGAGGACATCCCTCTTTTTCTGTCTCTCTCTCTCTCTCTCTCTCTCTAAGCACACTTATGGCCTGGTCAAATAGAATGCTGTTTTCTGATTGGCTGGCGGGGTATGTACTAATTCCATCGAACCGTTCAACTATGATAAGTAGTTCTAAAATTCTGGCATAAAGTTTCAGCACCATTCCGTATCAATTCACCATAGAATGGTAACTATAACAACCAATAATAATTTAATGGTTGATTTTCTGCTGTACTTTTTAACAACAGTTTGCAGACAGTGATGCCTAATTGTAAAGAAATTATAGAAAAAATTAAATATTCCAACATAATGTTTTAAATGTTTCCTAGATTTCCTCAGTGTGTTAACCAGGCTGTAAGCGGGATAACAGCCTTCGAGATGTGCATCTAATGGAATTAATCAACTTAACCTCCGCTTCGCATCGGGAAGTTATTCGGCTCCGCCAGTGTTGATTCATTCCATTCCGTTTTCCCTTACAGATCTAACACATGATGAGTATAACAAAGGTACAACAACTTTACAACAGCTAGAAGACAGCCTTCGCTTAAGCTTACAACAATGTTGCTGTTGCAGTGAAGGAGATTCCTTGGGAGTGTTGATGGTCCTGCTGGAACAGACTCTCAATGCATCCCTTCGGTGTTTAGGCCCAGACATTGATAAAATTACTGATTCAAATTGTGTGAGTTGTCTACCTAAGACTGTACAGTGACAGGCTCGTCTGAAACACAATGAATTTTTAAAACTAGTGAAATATGTATACTCCATAAGGCAAGGGCCTTGCAACACAGTCCAGTCTGGCACACAGGTGAGTCTGGAAAAGGTTTGGCACAGGTTTGGCACAGATCTGCACACAGATACACACACACACCTACACACATACATTCATTGACATGTACACACACACACACGCACGCACACACACATACCACCTTCCATGCGAACACCTAAAAACAAATTCACTCACACACACACACACACATATTGAGTGTTGCGATTGATGTATTTCCTCTAATGGTCTCTTCATGTCTCTGAAGCCTCCATCCATAATGCAGGGCCTGATTCAGTGCAACAGGCTTACATTATTAACACAGCAGGCCTACATTATTAACATGGCCATGCATTATTCATCATTATTATTACAACTACAGTACACTGGCTATTCACACTTGCCTGCGCTTACCCAGTCACTCAGAAATAACACACCATGAATAAGCTGTTGATTTCACCACTATTAGTTATATATGTTATTATTATTAGTATTATTATTGTTGTGGTTGTTGTCATTGCTGTTAGGCCTTGTTGTTGTTGTTGTTGTAGTAATCCATGTCACGGTGGTCAACAGTGACATAACACTTGCATCCACTCTGTCCTTTTGCTTATTGCTGCAATCATCCTCTTCTTCGTGAACACACACGCCCATAAGTCGTGTGTGTCTGTGTGTGTGTGTGTGTGTGTGCGTTGTCAGTAAACACACAGGCCCATAAGTGTGTGTGTATGTGTCTGAGTGAACACACAGGCCCATAAGCCACCAGCTGTCAGCCATATTGGTTCCTGGCCTCTGCCACCTTTGCATCAGTGTGACTTCCATATCAATTAGTGGGAGTGAAACTGCCCCCAGTGCAGGGCATGTCAATGTGCATGTGGGCTTAGCGTAAGGAGAGGTTTGTGCTAATAGCAGAAGAGAGAGGATAGGGTATGCTAAGAATCTGTGAGGACTGATCTCAGGGCAGGAGAGGGGCCAACGAAAGAGCTTCTTTCTGATAACAGGGCAGCAGTCAGCCAATTAAAGAGCTTCTTTCTGATAACAGGGCAGGAGGCAGCCAATCAAAGTGCTTCTTTCTGATTACAGGGCAGCAGTCAGCCAATCAAAGAACTTCTTTGCACAGGTGCCTCAGAGGGGACCTGACCCTGGGCACCCCACTGACTCGGAGTGTGAGAGAGAAATGACAGAGACAGAAATGATAGAGATAGAAATGGACGAGAAAATAGTGGAGAAAAGATAGCAGGGAGAAGAATAAAAGAAAAGGGTGAACAGCAAAGAGAAGAAGGGAGAAAAGAAAAGGAGAGAGAGAGAAGAGAGGAAAGGTGAGAGAGACAGCAGAGGGGAATGGAGAGAGGAGAGGAGTGAATAGAGGAGAGGAGAGAAGAGAGAGGAGAGAAGAGAAGAGATAAGAAAGGAGAAGGAAGAGAGGAGAGGAGAAGAAAACAGAGTAGAGCTAAGGGCAGTCATCATTACTCTCACTGTCAGTCAGTGTCAGGGAAAGGGAAACTCCTGCAGGCGTTTAAAAAAAAAACACTCACCGATAGCCGGTGCGCCACCTCTAATCACTATGCTAATAGAGAAGCCAAGTGCATGCTGGGTACCCATCAGCCCACAGGAGACCTCAGCGATTAACACCTGTCAACCCTCTCCGCACTTATCATCCTCCTCAACACCAGCCGCATGCTGATGAACTCTCACTGACGTGTGTGTGTGTGTGCATCTGAGGTTGTGGGTGTTTAAGCTTGGTGTACAACGTTAGTTAACCTCCTTCTCAACACCTCAAAAGGATACGCTACTGACTGAACTAATCGCCTGGCTTTTAGCTCCCTTGGTAGTGCATCTGTCTCTCATACTGGAGTTGCTGTAAGGTTGCTGGTTCGAGACTGGGTCTGGACTGCGCAGGAAGACCTGGGTTACACAGATACCTGGCCTTCTTAGCCACCCTGCAAAACCTGGATTACACACACACCTGTGCCTTCCCAGCCATCCTGCAAGACCTCGGTTACACACACACACCTGCACTGCCCCAGCCACCCTGCCGCAAACACACACACACCTGTGCCTCCCCAGCCACCCTGTAAGACCTGGGTTACACACACAGCTTGGCGTAGAACATTGGTACACCTCCCTCCCGACACCTCAAAAGGATACGCTACTGACTGAGCTAACAGCCCAGCTTTTAGCTCACTCGATAGCGCATCTGTCTCCTATACCAGAGTTACACACACTTGCACCTTCTCAGCCACCCTGCCACAAACACACACAAGGGGGTGGGGCTGGTGCAGACTGGACTGGGTCGTAACACACACACATACACACACACACACATAAATGCACACACACACAAACACGCACACTCACACAAACACACACACACACACAAACACACACACACACACGTGAACC
>CM059286.1:20313090-20348090 GCA_030347295.1 Setipinna tenuifilis
ATCTCTGGGAGCAAGAGGAGGAGGAGGAGGAGGAGGAGGTGCATGGGTGAGCAAGGATCTCTGGGAGCAAGAGGAGGAGGAGGAGGAGGAGGAGGAGGTACATGGGTGAGCAAGAGAATCTCTGGGAGGAAGAGGAGGAGGTGCGTGAGTGAGTGAGGATCTCTGGGAGCAAGAGGAGCAGGAGGAGGTGCAGGAGGAAGGAGCTCTGGCAGACGAGTTCCACTCTACTCCGCTCATTTGAAATTCCACCAGCGCCACCCTGGATTAGCAGTTGCTAGGTTACCTGACGAACAGCAGTAGGTAGGTGGTGCGTGGGGTGAGCACAAAAAAAATTCGTATGTGTGTGTATGTGTGTGTGTGTCTCTTTAGGCGTGTATGATACACGTGGTGTGTGTATGTGTGTTTATAAGTGATGCACACATTGTGTGTGTGTGTGTGTGTGTGTGTGTGTGTGAGTGTTCGCGCACGTGTGTTTTTGAGTGTGTGTGTGTGAATGTGTGTGTGTGCGTTGAGAGAACTCTATCCATCCATCCTTGTACCTCATGTACTGGATCTAAACAAATAAACAAATAAAAACAAACAAACAAAACCCATACATATGTCATTGTGATTACATGGCACACCACACTGGGGGCTGGGGGTGGGTGACGGTACCATGTTAAGGGTACCTCACTGTGTGTGTGTGGGAGAGGACAGTACACAGCTCAGGGTACCTCAGTGTGTGTGTGTGTGTGTGTGTGTGTGTGTGTATGTGTTGGGGGGGAGGGTACCATGCTCAGGGTAACCGTGGCACTACTGGCGGTTGGTGGAGTCAAACCTGCGATCCTGTGGTCACAAGTCTGTTACCTTAGCCACCAGGCCACACTGCCCCTTGAGTGGAAACTGTGTGTTCTGTCCCAGATCCAGAACTCAGGCGCTGCAAAGTAGAGTGGAAAAGGTAGAGAGAGACAAACAAGGACAGGAGTGGAGAGGGAGGGAGAGAGAGAACATAACACTAATCTGTGGGTGGATGGTGAGGGGGTGAAAGAAAGAGACAGAGAGAGAGAGAGACAAATAGCCCACACAAAGCTAATCCGTGGGCTAAAAGAGAGAGTGAGCGAGAGACAGAGAGAAAGAGGGAGAGAGAGAAAGAGAGATTAGGGTAGTTCTAGACAGTGTCATTTGCGGATGGTAAGGATTAGCCCCATGCTGAGAGAGTTTTGATAGCATCGAGCCGTAATGGCTTTGGCCAACTATGAGGGTCCACCTCAGGACACAGCGTTTAAACCCAACACCAGCATTAAACATATATACTATGTTTCAGATGTTACATCCAATAATGTCCTTACACACACCCTTATATGCCTATGTTGCTTATAGGTCACTGCCATTGGTGGATTTATCCTGTGTGTGTGTGTGTGTGTGTGTGTGTGTGTGTGTGTGTTATTCTCTATTATCAGGTGTATCTTTGAGGTACATCCTTTGCACTTTGAGCTACATCCTTTGCATGAAATGTGCTATAAAAGTAAAGATTATATTTATTATTATTATTATTACAATTATTATTATTATTATTATTATTATTGTTGTTGTTGTTGTTGTTGTTGTTATTATTATTATTATTAATCTTATTATTATTATTATTATCATCATCTACTAATGAGATGTATTTATTGTTGTGGTGACCTGTGTGTGGTGTGCAATGGCGCTGCATTAATGTCAGCAGACAGACACAGGCAACGGTGCTCCTGTGGGCTCTCAGCACTGAAGCTTACATGTAAACACAGCTGTTTTAGTCACCATCTGTCCCCACGTTACACACAAACACACATACACACACACACACACACACACACTTACACACACATGCGTACACATGCTCTTTCTCTCGTGTTCTCTCTCTTGCTCTCTGAGATAGCTTTACAAAGACATTTTTAGACATTCACATATCTTTAGTTTTGGTCTTTGTTTGTGTAATTGTGTCTGTGTTTCTGCCTGCATCTCTCTGTGTGTTTTAGTGTTTGCATCAGATGGCCAATGACAGGTAAGAAGGTGACACTGGAAGAAGAGCCTCATTTGCATTTGCTTGTGTACATTTTGACACATGATGAGAGGGCTGTCTATACAAAGCAGACCTCTGTTGCAATGCCCTGCCCTTTCTTCCCCTGACACCCCCCCTTAAAGTCCCCTGCATCTATCTTTATCTACATTGCCACAACAAACCCCATCAGATTGATGAAGAAGTGATTTAAAATGTCACACGCGTCTCTCCGTGACCTAAATACATGTGTGTGGAAACACAGACACTGTCACATAGCCAGACAGGTCTTTGATAGATCTGGCCTCTTTGAGAGAGATTTCAGTCACAATGAGGGGGGTGAGTATGAATGTGGCGTTACTCAAAAGACGAGAGAGAGGGAGAGAGGGCTTCACACAGATCTAGCTCCATTTGCGGGTGGCCGTTTCTGCTGGTATTTTTAGATTTTAAAAAGCTCGTTTTGCAAAACAAGAAAACAGTGCATTTCTCTCCTGACAACACCATATACAGAGATGATTTCAGGTCACCCCACACACAGGCACACACACACACACACACATAAGCATCGCCACACTCACTATCTGAAAACAACTTGGATGTTTACAATTTTAGACAAGTGAGTGATGCTAACAGAAAGGACTGCTACCTCTAGTGGGTGTCTGTCCATGCGAACAGAGGTGATGGGTAAGTATAGTAAGTATAAATGGTGGGTGTGCCCATGCTAATGGAAGGGATTGCTAACTCGAGTGGCTGTTTCCATGCTAACAGATGTAATGGATAAGTATGGAGGGTGGTGGTGTCCATGCTAACGGAAGAGATTGCTAACTCTAGTGGGTGTGTCCATGTTAACGGAAGGCATTGCTAATGCTAGTGGGGGTGTACATGCTAACAGAAGGGACTGCTAACTATAGTGAGTTTGTCCATACTAACAGAAGGGACTGCTAACTCTAGTGCAGTGGTTCTTAACTTTGTTGGAGGTACCGAACCCCACCAGTTTCATATGCTCATTCACCGAACCCTTCTTTAGTAAAAAATAAAATATGATTTTTTTTTTTACTGGTGCACAAAATGAACTGTGCATTAACATCACCTTGTTAAATTAACAAAACCAACACAGTGCATGAACTCATAACCTCTGCGGCGGAGGCTCCACCGAACCCCTGAGACTGACTCACCGAACCCCTAGGGTTCGATCGAACCCAGGTTAAGAACCACTGCTCTAGTGGGTGTGTCCATGCTTATGGAAGGTATTGCTAAGTATAGAGGGTGGTGGTGTCCATGCTAACGGAAGAGATTGCTAACTCTAGTGGGTGTGTCCATGTTAAATGTTAACGGAAGGGATTGCTAATGCTAGTGGGTGTGTACATGCTAACAGAAGGGACTGCTAACTATAGTGAGTTTGTCCATACTAACAGAAAGGAACCTAATGGAAGGTATTGCTAAGTATAGAGGGTGGTGGTGTCCATGCCAGTGTAAAGGACTTGTGAAGGTGGCGTATGATGGATAATATAATGATGGATGAAACAGATGGGTACTTTCTCTGCCCAGAGGAAACATAAATTAGGCCTCAGGTGTTTCTTGTGGTGTGTGTTTTTAATGGTGTGTGTGTGTTTCTAGTGGTGTGTGTGTGGGGTGGACAGCGAGCATCGTAGAAGCTTATAATGTCATGTCTTACAGCAGGTCATGATCACACTGGGGAACTATAAAACACACACCCACATACACACACACCCACACCAACACACTCACACACACATGCACACAAACACACACATGCCTCAGAGGAGCTCATGGTCACACTGGGGGACAGCTATAAAACACACACACACACACACACACGTCCACACACAGACAGACACAATTCAAGCACACAGAAACATACATGCACATGTGCACACACACACACGTGCCTCAGAGCAGCTCATGATTACACTGGGGAAAAGCTATAAAACACCCACACACACATGCACACACACACACACACGTTTCCATGCACACACACACACAAGCGCGCACACACACACAAACACACGCACATATCTGTGGGGGTTGGCGTGCGTGAGAGAGGAACATTCATAATGTCTAATGGTAATGACTCTGATCCAATAACTGTGATTCCTAATTAAAGCTGCAGCACAGGCACACACACACACACACACACACACTCACACACACACACACACACACCCTCCGCTAACTAGCTCTGCTTAGATACCACACCAGCCTCCCTCATGGGCACTACTCAATCACTGTACCACACACAAACACGCACACACACACACACACACACACACACACACACACACCCTCCGCTAACTAGCTCTGCTTAGATACCACACCAGCCTCCCTCATGGGCACTACTCAATCACTATACCACACACAAACACACACACACACACACACACACACACACACACACACACACCACCGTGCGCTACCTAGCTTTGCTCAAATACCAAACCAACCTCTGTCATGAGCCTTATTCAATTAGTGCCCACCACACATCCAGGCAGACAGACAGGCAGGCAGACAGATAGGGAGGCAGACAGACAGGCAGGCAAGCAGGCAGACAGACAGACAGGCAGGGAGACAGGCAGGCAGGCAGATAGGCAGGCAGACAGACAGACAGGCAAAGAGACAGGCAGGCACACAGGGAGATAGGCAGGCAGGCAGATAAACAGACAGACAGGCAGGCAGGCAGACAGAAAGACAGACAGAAAGACAGATAGGAAGGCAGACAGACAGACAGACAGGCAAGCAGAGAGGCAGGCACAGAGGCAGGCAGGCAGGCACAGTTGTTCCTCGGTGGTGAAAAGGGTGGATTCTACACTCCTCTCACACGGGGAGGGAAAGTTTGGGAAGCTGTGTATCTGTGTGTGTGCGTGTGTGTATACCCACAGCGGCCATTTAGTAATGTTTGTATTTATCCAGACAACCATGTTTATGGCTGTGCTCCAGTCAGCTCCAGCAACCTTGGGGACCTTGCTCACATCGCCCACACAACACACACACACACACACACACACACACACCGCACACACACACACACACACACCGCACACACACACACACACACACACACACATCCCCCACACACACAACCCACACACACACACACACACACACACACACACACACAAACACAAACACACACCCACACACACCTCCATGTCATGCTGTGCTGTCTAGGGCTGCGGTGTGGAGCTGGAGAGGAGGTGATGTATGCTCAGTAGGCTGCTATAATTTGGCAGCCTGTGACAGCAGTGTGCTTGTCACCCTGGTTAAAAAGTCCTCACCCCCCCCCCCATATCCTTTTCTGTTTCTGTCACACCGGCCGTAACTGCTGTCACCCACAGCCCCGCTTACCCTCACACACTCATACACAAACACACACACACACACACACACACACATAACTCTCTTCAGCCCAGGCTAGGCGTGACGAGTGATATTCTTACATTATTTTAAGCAAGGTGAAAAAGGGTTTGAACACCTGAGGACGCCCGATCATCCATCCATGAGTATAAACACTGATGAGCACACATTGTCGTCCAAAAATTAGTTATCAACAAAGTAGAGACAAAGCCAAGCCGAGTAGTGGTAAATGACAAAACGTCCAAGGTTTATTGTGACGGATCCGGGAGCTTAATACAGCGTGCACCTAAGGCTGTGACCATACAAACTCAAAGATATGGGGCACACCGCCCTCCTTATATACAGGTGTGATGCCTTTGTTTCGTGTGGCGGGAGATCCGGTTGGGGGTGGGGATACGCGTTGCAATGGAAGCACGCCCCAACCTACATGCATCTTTGATTTTTCTACTACAACATGATCATCCATGCATAATTATAAACATTGATAAACACAGATTATAATGAGCCATTATGAAGAATGAAAATAAATACTGATTTTAAGCTCTTGTTGTAAAGTGCTTGTTGTCACTTGATAGTAAAGAGTAGTCAAATCATTCCAACACTCACTCCAAGAGTGAAATCATACAGATTTTTTGAGAGTGTTTTGGTCCTAAAGGAGAGAGCCACAGCGCTGCATGTGCTTTGCTGGCCGGACATTTCCAGCGTGCTGAGAGGCACTCACAGGGCACAGAGGGGCTTATGAAGGTTGTTTTCAAGCAGTGCACCTCAGGTAATGTGTTTCCTGTGCGTATGTCTGAGTACCGTGTCTGTCTGAGTGAACCTGTGTGTGTGTGTGTGTGTGTGTGTATCTGTCTGTTTGTGATTCATTTATATGCAAACACCAGTGTGGGGTCAGTGGACATGTAAGTGTGTGTGCATGCATGCGTGTGTGCATGTGCATGTGCATGTGCATGTGTGTGTTTGTGTTTATGTGTGTTTGTGTGTGACTGAGTGCATGTATGTGTGTGTGTGTGTGTGTGTGTGTGTGTGTGTGTTTGTGTGTGCGTGTGTTACACCTCCCATGTGAGCCAGTCTGCTCTGCATTCAGCTCACAGAAGTCCCGATTAGCATTCATGTATTGTTTAGCATTAGCATTCACATATTGTTCAAGTGTTGCAGAGCACAGCCTGACGCTCTACCTACCGGCTTCTGGGCCACACCGCCCAGCCAGAGAGACACTACAAACACACCTCATTACACACACATCACACACACAGCAAAGACAAAGCACTCCTTATCACCCCCACATTCCAAACACACACACACACATACACACACGTGCACTCAGTCCCACACAAACACACATAAACACAAACACACACACAACAAAAGATGACACACTTATCATCACCCTTGTCTGCATGACTGATGCCCTCATGAAGAGGTATCTCATGTTCTGGTCCAATCTTGCAGAGTGAGCTATCTTAACAGTGAAGTTCTGCTCAAGTCATAAGGAGTGAGGTATCTCAAGTTCTGCTCGAGTCAAAAGGAGTGAGGTATCTCAGGTTTTGGTCCATTCATAAGGACTGAGATATCTTATGTTCTGACTGACTTAAAAGGAGTGAGCTATCTCAGGTGTATAGTGAGCTACCTAGGTGTATACTGAGGTTCTGACTGACTCATAAGGAGTGAGGTATCTCTGGTGTATAGTGAGATATCTCAGGTATATAGTGAGCTTCTGCTCCAGTCATAAGGAGTGAGCTATCTCAGTTCTGCCACACTTATAAGGACTGAAGTATCTCAGGTTCTGACCGACTCATAAGGACTGAGCTATCTCAGGTTTATAGTGAGCTATCTCAGGTGTATAGTGAGGTTCTGCTCCAGTCATAAGGAGTGAAGTATCTTGATTCTGGTCCAGTCCTGGTACTGCTTAGGTGAGATGCTGTTGACTGCTGTTTGACTTGGAAAGAGCAGCAAGTCCAGAGAGATCTTAAGTGGAGACACACACACACACGCATGCACGCACATACACACATGCACAACACAAACACATACACATACACATACACACACACACACACACACAGCGCATATGTCCAGTGCATGGAGCCTCCACAAACCTCCCCATGATCTCGTCTTCACCAGCACAGCAACACTGTTCTCTCAGCTTAACTTACCACAGGGCAAAGAATCACTCATCACCGCACTTACACACACACACACACACACACACACACACTTTTACCAAAAAAGGGGACTTCTAACACCCTCACCTCATGCACACAACACACATGCGCACACACACACACGCCGTCTCTCTCTTTTACCATAAAAGGTGACTTTTAATGCCCAAACCCCATATGCACACATAAATGCACACATACACTTTTACCAAAAAAGGTGACATCAAATGCCCTCATCTCATGTGTACACTTACACACACACACACACACACAACTAAGCACATGCATGCACATAACCACTTGTGCGTACACACACACACACACACACACTAAG
Organism: Setipinna tenuifilis; assembly: GCA_030347295.1. Lineage (NCBI taxonomy): Eukaryota > Metazoa > Chordata > Actinopteri > Clupeiformes > Engraulidae > Setipinna > Setipinna tenuifilis. The sequence continues at coordinate 20,320,979 of CM059286.1, forward strand.
TAGGTCTGTGAGTCAGTCATGAAATGACATGTGTAGCCTACAGTTGAATCTGCAGCATGCAGCCATGAAGCCCCACTGGCTCCCCCACTGCAGAAGACGGGCCTGGAGGTCTGACACACACTAGATAAGGTCTGAACTGACCCTAGGCCGTTGGATTTCATTTAGCTAGGAAAGGAATATGGGGGGGGGGGGGCGCCTAGAAGCTTGACTATTGTTGGATGTTTAGACTAAAATGTCCACAACGATCATAGGCCCCTCGTGCAGTTTCTCTCGTTGCCTCGCATTTTTAAATAATTGAAAACTTATGAATTTCAGATCTGACACCAACCATCATCCCATGGGAACTAAGCACACGGACTCGAACGAATGAAAGTCTCATGAGGCCCCCTGCCGGTCGTAAGCAGTAACTTCTACAGCGGCGAACCTGAGAAAGACACTTCTGCTGCAGCATATTAGCACTGCTGATTGAACTTTATTAGGCAATCCAGTTAGCAGTTTATTCCTCAAACTTCAGTTAAATTGCATAGTAGGTCTACTGTAACAAGGTGCTTTACAGTGGCCAGCTCGAACAAGAAGAGCTTGGTCCCTGGTTTATGGTTAATTGTTACACTGAAGGATAATCTATGTCATTGTTTTCCCACCCTGTGGGATAGCCTACATTTTTAAATGCATCCAAACGCAGTTTAAAATAGTCTTTTTTTTATTCCTCGACCTTTAGCACAAGGCGAAAAAATAGACGTGTGGTGTCGACAGGCCTGTGGTTTGTTTCATAGGATGTGGTGAAAACCAGAAACGGTGCCTCTTTCGCCTTCAAAGTGACTACTTTGAGAAACTTCTGTCGTGCTCTTCAAAGAGTTCATTACTGGTGGTTGATCTGTATAGGAGCCTATTTAACCGAATTCTGGTTTTGAATCCATATTACTTTTATGAAAAAAAAGAAGGAACATTTAGTCGACGAAGGCAAGTAGGCCTTATTAAATTATGAACTATTGGATGATGTAAAGTAAATACATGATAGCGCTCACATAGGCCAGCGAGGATGACAACCAACGGATAATATTAAAAAGGCAATTTCAGTTGGTAAGGACGAAAGTTCAAAGTTGCTTAAAAGCTTGCGGCTGACGACTTTGCAGCGACAGCGTGAGGCAGTTGTGCAGGGCCAGCTTTGCAACACCAGGGTGGTTTAAGCGTTGACACACAGGAAATCGCCTGTCAAAGCCGTGAGTAAAGACGAGCTCTAACATGGAGGTCTGTTATCTCCTCTTTCTTTGCGTGTCTGCCGTTTTATGTTTACAAGGTAAGTCACGACAGGATTTCTCCTGGGTTTGCTTACTTCCCGTAGCTCAAGTCCGCCTTTATGTTGTCTGTAAATGTGGTTTTTGGTAGTCTACAATGTGTTTTATGCTTTCCAAATGTTTGCCAGTACAACAGACCGTATCTTTTGCAGGTGTCAACCAATTATAACTTGCCTGAAACTTTCAGGTAGCTAATATGCCCATGCACTGTAAACCAAAGCCTGCATACATACTGTGAACTAACACACCGAATAAGATGTTCTACTTAACTAACGTATTGCCCACCAGGCCATGCAACAACGTAACGAAAGTGTTTTTTATTTATGTATTTTTATTTTATTTTATAGATCAAGCATATAAAGGGCCTGCGCCAGGGGCCCTTCGTAACGCCAGCAAGAATGATCCTGGCGTGAAGAAGGCTGTATTATCAGGAACCAATGCGTACAACAACCAGTCAAACGATGCATTCCTGTTTAAAGCCTCGGCCATAGACGGCGCCCAGAAACAGGTAAGAGACAGGAGAGATGCTATGTGAGAGAAATGTTTCTTCCTACAGAGTTAGAAGTGTACGAGACTTTGTAAAGTTCTGATAAGATGTTTATTTAAAGATGCTAGTTCCACGTCTGTCTTAGTGTCCCAGGTTGTTGGTCCTTTCAGTAGCTGTGTGCGTAAAAGAAACGTGATGTGTGTGACATCAGTGGTGCTACCTTGAACAGCATCTGCAAAAGCAGCACTTAAAGCCTTTGACAACTGTTTTGTAACTGCCATTGATCAGCGATGTTCCCATAATAGTAACAGCTGAGAACTGAAACCTTAAAAGGGCAGTCTATTAAAGTTACAGTCTCCTGATCTGCCTTGACGTTTATGGTGGTTATAAAGACCAAAAGAAGCAGCAGTATCTGTATTGTTTCTGATGTGTTTCTGGGCTTTGATGCTATTTATAAGTTGTCGAACTGGATTGAAAGGCTCCACGAAGAATCATGAAAGCAGACAGACCACATTGCTGGTTGGAAAGTATGGTATCAAATCGCGGACATGAATATTTACAGCTGATTGGCTGTTTAAACAGGGATAAAATGTGTATTCCTAACCTGAGTCTGGCAAGCTTGTGGCCAGGAGGACATTGGTGTCTGACTGAATTACCGTATGTGCAAATATGCAACATAAAAGTAGACCGGTAAACCTGCCCCTCGTACTTCACTTTGTTTTGTACAGAGGGTCTGGAACTACTGTATTCAGAGGCTCTTTCTCTGGTAAAATTCTCACCGGGCCAATCAGCCAACAGAGGAAGTGTTTGAGAACAGTGACGTGGATTGTGTGTGCGCTATATTTCACTTGTGGTCTATCTGTGGATGTAGCTCAGCAATGGCAGTGGAGAGTGAAGTTTCATTTGTGGAAGAAACGTTGTGGCCTTACTCTCCACGGGGTTCAGGAAAAATGTAATCTTCCAGCTTCCTCCGTTAGTTGTTAGTTTCCGGAAAGCTTTGTAACTTCCTTTACAATTCCTTCTGTCTCTCTTCCTCTATGTTTCCCTTTTGTCTGAACTGACTGTTCATAATGGTACTAGTAGATCTGCTAGGTCTCTCCCATCTCATCATGTGATTTTAGCCATTCTGTTAATATGAGGTGCTTTGTTCCCCCATCACCATTCCCATTGTCTGGCAGATCGTGAAGGGCATCCTGTACCATCTGAGGGTGGAGCTCTCGCGCACAGTATGCCGCAAGTCCAGTCGGGCCACGGACCTGGACAACTGCACCTTCCAGCCACAGGGAGAGCTCCAGCAGGTGAGAGGCACCACATACCTGGTTGGGGTGCTGGGGCTAGGCATCACGTACCTGGATTGGGGCTGGGGGTAGGCACCACGTACCTGGATTGGGGCTGGGGTTAGGCATGAGATTCCTGGTTGTGGGCTGAGGGTAGGCATCACATACCTGCTTGGAGGTTAGGCATCAGATAGTGGTGGTTGTGCCAACCTGACCGCTTGTTATCAATAATAAGTGTGTGTGTGTTACTGGGGAGGAGGGTCAGAGTAATATGGCTGCTTGAATGATGCAGTGAGCAAGAGGAAGGAAGAGACAGATCGATGCAATGGGTGGAAATGAAGCAGATAGACGTGATAATTAGTCAGGACGGAAAATATCAAACTGTGATCAGCGGGGAGAGAGGGGGATGCACAGGCGTCAGTTTTTACACCCTCCCTACCCCCCTGGGAAAGAGTGAGCTTTTTAGTTTTGCTTTTGCTTGGCTTCTCCTGAGCTTGTTCCTGGTTGATTGTGTCAGTGATTGTGTTAGCTGCTGCAAAGGGAAAACTGTACTTGGTTCGGTAAGATGTGAAATACATCAGAAAACTGCCTGTAAAGATGTTGAAAAACCTAAAGTCAGTGCTACTGTGACCTTACAGAGTCCTTACAGAATGACTGTGTGTAGGAGTAAATGGAAGAATACAGGCTTTGTGTTGTTGTGCAGGTATCTGACGTGTGTGTGTGTGTGTGTGTGTTTGTCTCTGTGTTTGCTTTGCAGACCTTCCTCTGTAACTTCCAGGTGTGGTCCATACCCTGGCAGCACAAGATGACGACCACAAAGTTCATCTGCAACCCGTTACACCAGCTTCCACCCCCCCAGCTTCCAGCCCAGGACAGCCCCCCCGCTGACCTGCTCTCCGATGCCAAACGCACAACCCAGTTCCAGTACTTTACAGCACACCAGTAGTGATGACTTCCACTCCGATATCCAAAACACACCACACAACACCATTACTTCACACAACATAATTACATCATGACTTGCATTCTGTACCAAACACCTCCTAACACCAAAATGTACCCAACATAATCACTGATGACTTGTACCAATACACACTTTGATGCTAAACACACATCCCACACAGATACCAAACACTGAGGACCCAACATTCTGGTGTGGGACTGAGTGCAATAAAGGGTTAACCAGTTAAAATACATGGATGTGTAGATCTCCTTTCCGTCCTCCTCAATAAAGGAAACGGTTAAAGTATGTGGATGTGTAGATCTACTTTCTATCCTACTCAATGAAGTGAACAGTTAACACTCCACGCATTCACACACCTTATAGCTTATACATTTTACTAATTTATTTGTGCCTACCATTTCAAATCATCATACACAGGCACAAATTTAACAGTTGCAGTAACACTCAATCATGATTCAGGCAACTGATGACCACACTGATCAAGTAGATTGTCCAAAGCAAAGAGTTATTATGGGTACACACAGCACCGTCTTCTCCAGATATGGCGACTCCCAATTATTGCTGATACTGAGCAATATTTTAACAGCCGTTTTGCACGTGTTTTTAAAAAGCCAAGCATCCTAAGCCCCCTAGTAGCCAGCCTGTGTACGTGGCCCAAACTTCCAAATATGAGCACTACATACAGTATGTCACATAAGTGAGTACACCCCTAACATTTTTTTACTTTTTTTATTATATCTTTCCATGGGAGAAGTGTAAAGATATAATACTTTCCTACAACGTAAAGTAGGCAGTGTACAGCTTATGTAACAGTGCAAATTTGCTTTTCCCTCAAAATAACTCAACACACAACCATTAATGTCTTAATCACTGGCAACAAAAGTGAGTACACCCCTAAGTGAAAATGTCCAAATTGTGCCCAAAGTGTCAATATTTTGTGTGGCCACCATTATTTTCCAGCACTGCCTTAACTCTCTTGGGCATGGAGTTCACTAGAGCGTCACAAGTTGTCACTGGAATCCTCTTCCACTCCTACATGATGACATCACGGAGCTGACCTTGAGCTTGAGACCTTGAGCTCCTCCACCTTCCATTCGAGGATGTCCCACAGATGCTGAATTGGGTTTAGGTCTGGGGACATGCTAGGCCAGTCCATCACCTTCATCCTCGCCCAAGGCGTGGTCATCTTGGAGGTGTGCTTGGGGTCGTTACCATGTTGAAATACCGCCCTGTGGCCCAGTTTCAAAGGGGGGGCATCATGCTCTGCTTAAGTATGTCACAGTACATATTGGCATTCATGGTTCCCTTAATGAAGTGTAGGTCCCCAGTGCCGGCAGCACTCATACAGCCCCAAACCATGACACTTCCTCCACCATTCTTGACTGTTAACAGGATACAGTTGTCTTTGTAATCTGTAAACTGGTCTGCATGGCTGTCGTCCCTGAAGGAAGCCTCTTCTGAAGATGATGCACAAGACAGCCCGCAAAAAAATTGCTGAAGACAAACAGACTAATGGCATGGATTACTGGAACCATGTCCTGTGGTCTGATGAGACCAAAATAAATATATATGGTTCAGATGGTGTCAGGTGTGTGTGGCGGCAACCAGGTGAGGATTACAAAGACAACTGTGTCCTGCTAACAGTCAAGCATGGTGGAGGAAGTGTCATGGTTTGGGGCTGCATGAGTGCCGCCGGCACTGGGGACCGACACTTCATTAAGGGAACCATGAATGCCAATATTTACTGTAACATACTGAAGCAGAGCATGATGCCCCCCCTTTAAAACTGGGCCGCAGGGCAGTATTTCAACATGGTAATGACCCCAAGCACACCTCTAAGATGACCACGCCTTGGGTGAGGGTGAAGGTGATGTACTGGCCTAGCATGTCCCCAGACCTGAACCCAATTCAGCATCTGTGGGGCATCCTCAAATGTAAGGTGGATGAGCTCAAGGTCTCAAGCTCAAGGTCAGCTCCGTGATGTTGTAATGTAGGAGTGGAAGAGGATTCCAGTGACAACTTGTGACGCTCTAGTGAACTCCATGTCCAAGAGAGTTATGGCAGTGCTGAAAAATAATGGTGGCCACACAAAATATTGACACTTTGGGCAAAATTTGGACATTTTCACTTAGGGGTGTACTCACTTTTGTTGCCAGTGGTTTAGACATTAATGGTTGTGTGTTGAGTTATTTTGAGGGAACAGCAAATTTGCACTGTTACATAAGCTGTACACTGCCTACTTTACGTTGTAGGAAAGTATTATATCTTTAGACTTCTCCCATGGAAAGATATAATAAAAAAAGTAAAAAAATGTTAGGGGTGTACTCACTTATGTGACATACTGTATATACACTTATAGCCAAGCATAGAAATTTGTTGCACTAGTGGTTGGTACTTAGTTAGTTTGTCTAGATATGTCTCTTCTAGATAGGAATCAAAGCAGCAACCCACTTCTAGAATATAAACACATCTATTATCCTCATCAACAATGGTGATATCTGGTTTTGTAGCACTCAGTCCAGGAAAAACAGAGGTTTGGTGCAGAGCAAACATCTGGGGTTTCACAGACACACACACACACTCCATTCACACACCTTGCAGGTCAGAGCGGCAAGTTGTTGTAACTGCTGAAAGATGCTTTTAGACCTCCAGCAACACATTAGTCCCCAGGCCTGCGCTGCATGTATTTACTTTGCCTGTCTTTTGCACAGCCTGCTTTTCTGACCGGTGAAAAGGCCTCAGCACAAGTGATGTGTGGCCGCATGTCCCCGGCACTGCTGCATTATGACATTGCTGGTTTTCAATGTCTGAAAGCATTTCAGTATTCAGTACAAGTCCTCAACCCCTTAACCAAAAGGAAATGTAGTAAGGGGGGGGGGGCAGTGAGGTTAAGAAAAAAAGGAGGGAGGGGGCGAGTGATGATTGACAGAGAGGGAGTGACTGAGAGATTGGGAGAGAGAAACACACAGAGATTTCAGTAGGGATTTCTCACAAAGCGTTACCTCATGTCTGAGTTTGAATATGGCCATGACCTGGACAGCCTTTTATCCATTGACCCTTCTGTAAGAGGTGCCATTTTAGCTTCTCTGATCCACAGGCAGATTGGTTTGTCACCAACATAGAAGCCAGAGAACCATACAGAGGAGATGGTTCCACACCTCTCTGCTTGGTTACATGCTGCAGATGAGCACTAAAAGATGGCGTATTGTCACGTACAAACACACACACACACACACCATGTATAGAGAAGATGATTATACATCCCTCTGCTTGGTTACATGCTGCAGTACCATATGGCAAAATGTTTGTAATGGTGCTGTCTACACACACACACTGTACAGAAGAGATGGTTGTACACCAATACTATGCAGTGCTAAGAGATGTTTGTGATGGTGCTATCCACACAGACACACACATTGTATAGAAGAGATGTACACCACTATTATGCAGCAGTAAAGTGCTGTGAGATGTTTGTGATGGTCTATCTGGGACACTGCGATTGCCCTTATATGGTGTACAGTGCACCAAACGCAAGTTACGGTGATCCACAGAGGGCAAAACTGCTGCGTGTGTGTGTGAGTGTGTGTGTGTGTGTGTGTGTGTGCAGGGTGACCTGAGGAGGGATTTGCAGAGACACTGACGAACGGCATAAAGCATTGCAGTTTATTAACCACAAAAAAGTCTTCAGTATGTACAAGAACAAGACGTGACAAGTTTCAAGAGCTGATTTTTAAAAAACAAACAAAACAAAAACAAAAGAAAACAGACAAGAGAACATCCAACCAAACACACGCACATCGAACACAATCCAATGCAGGCATGAGCAGATACAGCACGTTCACCAAGTATGCTAAAAATGATCTCCTCGCAGTGCGTGCATGTGTGTGTCCGGATGGTTTATGTGGAGGCTGGTGGCAGCTCTGGCATTGTGCAACAGCAGGAATGATGACAGCTTCCAGCTTTCGCACTGGTTTCCTCCGCACAGTGGAGAGGACGGCAAGAAGCGGCTTGGCTCTATTTTAAGTGGACAAGGAGAGGAGAGGAGAATGATGAGGAGAGAAGAGGAGGAGAGATGAAAGAAGAAGAGAGAAGAAAAGAAGAAGAAGAGACATGAGAGGAGAGGAGAACAGTAGATAGCAGAGTACACAAGGAGAGGAGAGAGGAAAGACGACGCGTCTCCCCAGTGCAAATCGGCACAAATGAAAGTGCACGGGCAGGGGATGGAGTTTGTGGTCACGAGGCAACAACAAACAAACAAACAAACAAACAAAGAGATAAACGTCTCATAGCACTCCTGGCAGGGGCCGTCTAAGACATGAGTCTGGCTTTCTGCAAGTGCCTTCACATACTGACCTTCAGGCAAGGACAGAGGCCCAAGTGGTAAAGTAGGAGTGAAGTCCACCTGTCTGAGGGGTCAGAGTGAGGCCCACCTATTGTATAGGTAGGAGTCAATTAGATAAGACAGACAGAAAAGGATCCCAAACTTCCAGGTAGGAATAAAGTCCACTTTTTACGACGTTATATACAGAGGGTGGGAGGGGTTACAGGTCATCCTTCCAGAGATGATGTCCCTTGGAGATACATGCTGGCCCTCAAACTAGGCCTAGTCCTGGTCTCAGCAGGCCAGAGCTGAGTGTTTCAGCCATTAGTGTTTACAGGGCATGTGTTATGAACGGAGGGTCTTAAGGTGATGTCACGGTCAGAATCAAGATGTCTGACAGAGCGCTGCATCGAATCCATGGCACTTTTTGTGGGCTGTCTGCCTGCACTCCCATTGTGTTCTCAAAGCATTAGCAATGCTACGTTGATAAGCTAAAGTCATGATATGATCATTAGAGCTTCTTAAGCACGGGGGACTTTGACTATGGGTTGCCATTAGTGCTAATTCTGAATTCATCAGAATAACCTCTGTATCCCTCCCCCAAAACCAACATGCGACCACATCCTGCTCATCAACTTCAAAGCTAAACTCTGCATTCTACATCGTACCATTCTTCAAGACAATGAGACAAGATGAAAATGAAGAAGTCAAGCATGTCATTTATATAATTCTATAGTGAAACAATACAATTATTTAATTCAGCCCAGGACTATTAATATGATTTCTTCCCTGTGTTTATCTTTCAAATGTTTAAAGCATATCTTTATATAAGCTATGACAATGGAGGCTTTGGACATTTAGAAGAATGACAGTAGTGATTTAAAAAGATCTAGAATCCTACTGGAACTTTAGGGTGGCACCAATCTAGAAGGCCTGTGCAGTCTAGAATGCTGTTGTGATCTAGAATGTTCTTATCTGATTCTATGGCTGCAGCACTCTTTTGAGTACTCTAAGCAGTAGAGAGTAAGGACAGGCCAACCTCTGCTCTTATTTACAAGAGGATGTGCCTGTAAATACGTAGGAGCAAACATACACACGCACGCACACACACACACACATTTATTCTCACAGCACCACAAGCCCTCAAGGTGTTGACTGAAGCACTTTTCTTGTTCCACGGCCTGACTAGGTTCATTTGGGCAGCAACAGTAGTCCAACAATAGGTAGAGTGCAGTCCACGTCTTATCATGTTCGTCTCATGTAACACCATGTTGCCTTGGGATAAACTCTGTAGTCAGAGATTAGTTGTGTGTGTGTGTGTGGATAGCAGGAGAGGAGGAGTGTGTGTGTGAGAGAGAGCATGTAAGTATGAGTCTGTGTTTGACTACAGAGGCAGCTGTCTGTCTTGACTTGTACAAGCCAAAGTCAGATGCTGTGTAAGAACTTAACTTAAACCACAGTCATGCAACACACAACCACACACAGGAGCCTTGGACACCCACAAGTGCACGTGTACACACACACACACACACACACACACACACACACACACACACACACACACACACACACACACAGGATCCTTGGACTCCCACAGATAGGCACACAAAGGGACACACACACACACACACACACACACACACACACACACACACACACACACACACACACACACACACACACACACACACGTTCCTTGGGCTTCAGCAAGTACACACACAAACACATGCAGACAGGTATCTTGGACTCACATTCATATGCGCACACACGCACGCACGCATGCGCGCACACACACACACACACACACGTCTATTGAACTATGCCAGGTGTTTGGGCCGGTTCCTCCTGGTCTAGTCCGGTCCGGTCCAGCCCAGCCCAGCCTGAGGGGGCAATGCAGCCCGGCCCGGCCCGGTTCTCGTGCCTCAGACCTGGGAGAGGTCGAGCTTGCACAGGTAGGGCGAGTGGAAGGAGCCCAGGTAGAGGTGGCCGTCGTGCTCATGGGCCTCGCTGATGTGGGCGGCCACCTGGCCGTGGGGGTCATGCAGGCTGCGCACACACACACCCCCCTCCTGCAGCTCCAGCACCAGGCTGTACCGCGGCACTGACTTCAGCAGCACATCATAGCTCAACAGCTGCACAGAGACCAGACAGAGATGGACAGGAGGGAGGGATAGAGAGAGGGAGGGAGGAGATAGAGAGGGGATAGAGAGGGAGGAGAGAGATGGAGGAATGAGAGGGAGGGATAGAAAGGAGAGAGAGGTAGGGGTAGAGAGAAGAGAGAGAGGGAGGGGTAGAAAGAGGAGAGAGAGGGAGGGGTAGACAGAGGAGAGAGAGGGAGGGGTAGACAGGAGAGAGAGAGGGAGGAGATAGAGAGAAGAGAGGGGAAGGGATAGAAAGAGGAGAAAGAGAGGGAGGGATAGAGAGAGGAGGAGAGAGAGGGTGGAGAGAGATGGAGGAATGTGAGGGAAGGATAGAGAGAGGAGAGAGGGAGGTGGGAGAGGGAGGGATAGAGAGTGGAGAAAGGTAGGGGTAGATTGAGGAGAGAGATGGAGGGATGGAGAGGAGAGATGGCGGGGTAGGGAGATAGAGAGGAGAGAGATGAAGGGATAGAGAGAGGAATGTAGAGAGACAGGGAGAGAAATATTGGAAGAAATAAACGGATAATTTAAGGGGGGAGAAAAGAGGCAGAGAGGAAAAGTGTAAAAGAGAAATTGAGAGGAGAGAAAGAAGAGGGAGAAAGAGAGGAATGGCAAGAGAAAGGGGGGGGATGGGCTATTAACACGTATTTGTCTTTTAATTCCTAGTTAAGTCTCTCTCTCTCACACACACACACACACACACACACACACGCACACACGCACACACGCACACACACACACACGCGCACACACACACGCGCACACACACGCGCACACACACACACAGACACACACCTTGAAGATGAGCTTCTTGATCCAGGGCCTCTGTGCGAGGAAGTCGAGCATGGAGAAGCCGGGGTTGGGCCGTATGGTGGACATGGCCACCCAGTACCCCCCCGACGAGCTGCGGCGGATGTTGTCGGGGAAACCGGGCAGGTTGTCGATGAACGTGTCCATCCCTCCCTTATTCAGGCCCGACACGTGCACTCTGTGGGAGGCCACACACACACACACACACACACACACACACACACACACACACACACACACACACACACACACACACAGTTTAAAATATGTGCACAAATATACTGGCAGAAAAGCATTCGTGTAAATACAACTGTACTAAACAACAAATCATAGAGTTTATTCAATATGTGTCTACAAGTAAAGGTTGCAGTTCAGTAGCAGTTCAAAGTGTGTCCATCGTCACACACACAACACAACAGGTAAAGCACCACAGCCAGGTATCCCACAAGGTGCAGGTAAGGTCAGCTGACCTGTATGAACCAATCATTTATCAACACTACCTTCACAGTATAGGGATCAATGATCTAGCAGCAGGATCTTTACAACAAAACACACATAGACACACGTCTGTTGGAACCAATAGGACAGATGTGATAGAGTGCCATCACTAGGGCTCTGGGCTCTGGCTGCCATACCAACAAGCCTGGCATGTCTGGTACCCTGAACACCTGGGTTTGAAGCTGGGTGGAGGTGACTTCTCTCCCCTTCACTACATATATACAAAATATAATTGTAATGTATACAGTCACTGGTTGGAGCGCTGAGAGCCCGTTGAGCTACTGTAGAACCTGAATGTGCATTGTGACATCATAGAGATGAACTGCCGGCTGTCCGTGATTGGAGCAGGTGAAGACTGACCCGTGTCCATCACCTTAGCCCCATGACTACACGTATACAATACAGTCATCAACTTAGCGCAGGGGTGGCCAAACTACGACCTGGGGGCCAATTTTGGCCCGTTGATCTTTTTCAAGCGGCCTGCCATGAAGTCTAAAAAAATAAAAAAATAATGTGGCCCTTTATTATATTCATCTAATATTACATGTGCAACGCACATCATAGTTTCAGCATTTCACAGGTCTGTTTTTCTTTGAAAAGATAATTTGCTCAAAAAAGATGCCCATTCACGTTACTGTGACATTTCTTGTCAAAAGTAACATTAAGCACTATAGAATCAGGTACAATGTTATATTGTATATATATATATAAGGGACAATGGTTTTCTAATCTAAAACACAGTCCATCTTTTACTTGTAACTGACTGAAAACTGGTGCTCGTAATGTTGGACTGGCCCCTGGCAGCTTAGATTTTTCAGGATGTGGTCCGCAAACACAAAAGTTTGGCCACCCCTGCCTTAGCCCCATGACTACATGTATACACTTCAGTCATCACCTTATGAAGAGATGAAGCAAACTATAAACTATGAAGCATTAAACTATAAACCAAATTACAAGCAAGGCACAACACATCCGTGCACGCGTGCGCACACACACACACACACGCACACACAGAGGCACACACACACACACAGACAGACACACACACACACACACACACCTCATTTCCTCTCAGAGATGGAGAGGATTGCTGTAGGGGGGGACATACTGTCTGCGAGTGGCTGTTGCTGGTGGAAACCAAAGGACACACTATCTATCTCTGCCACTTCTGTGTTTTAATGTGCCGCCCGGTCTCCACGACAACGACACACACCTCCATTATGCTCCCTCAACCTTCGGCACATTCCCCCATTTCAGCTCATCTCATATTTATAGCCTGTGTGTGTGTGTGTGTGTGTGTGTGTGTGTGTGCGTGTGTGTGTACCCTTACTTTTCTCTCTCCTGTCAGTTTGATGCAAACCAAAATAACACACACATCTGTTTACTTATCATGTTGAATTAAGAGGCGGACGCTACAATTTCTTTAGGTGTCACGATGCAAGGCTGCTGCTATTTAAAGCTCAGAGGCGTGCAGTGTGTGTGTGTGTGTGTGTGTGTGTGTGTGTGTGTGTGCTCAGTCGCAGCAGACCCAGAAGTGTTTTTGAAAAGCGTCACGGCACCACAAGGAGGTCTAAGCTGCTTTGCCAGGTGCCTACAAACAGACCCCCATTTAAAGTAAACCACCAAACACCACTGCACATCTTTTTTGTGTGTCTGTTAAGTCTGTCAGGGACTATTGGTGAACTACTGGTGGCTTGTGCATGACTAGCTGTAGGAATGAGCCCCTCTCACAGGGGGCAACCTCAGGTAAGTCAGATAAGGGTCAAAGGTGAAAGAGCAAAGGTCATGATGCGAAGCCTGCTGCTGAGTTGACCTTAAGACCTGCGCCTGTGTGGTCTACAATTTGATGCTAGGTTCAAAGGTCAGGAGGTAAAGGTAAGAGGTTTTAGGCTGATCTTGAGACCTGAACCTGTTTGGTCTAGATAGAAGCTGCCTATGTGTACAGGGGTGAAAGGTCGGAGGGTAAAGAGCAAGAGGCTGACCTACCTATGTAAGCAGGGGTGAGAGGTCAGAGGGTAAAGAGAGAGAGGCTGACCTACCTATGTATGCAGGGGTGAGAGGTCAGAGGGTAAAGAGCAAGAGGCTGGGCTGTTGCTATACAGGTATGTGCAGGTGTGAGAGGTCAGAAGGTAAAGAGCGAAAGGCTGGGCTGTTGTCATGTGTGCAGGGGTGAAAGGTCGGAGAGTAAAGGGCGAAAGGCTCGGGCTGACCTGCGTATCCTGGCCATGGTGGTCTCGCTGACGAGCACGGACTCCTCATCGGGCAGCAGCTGGATGCCGTTAGGGAACCGCAGACCCTCCATCATCACAGACACCTGCCTCGTCACTGTGTCGTACTCCAGAACACTACACACACACACACACACACACACACACACACACACACACACACACACACACAGTTAGGGAACTGCAGATCCTCCATCATCACAGACACCTGCCTCGTCACTGTGTCATACTCCAGAACACTTCACACACACACACACAGAAACACAGATAAAAACCCACACACATGCATAAACCCCCTACACACAATAAATTCAGGCACACACAAATACAGACACACACAAATACAGACATGTGCACATACACACACATACACACACACACACACACAAACAAAACAAACACACACAAACACAAAAAACACTTCAGAACTGCTGATCATAGCTCTCTCTTTTATCTCTCATCTCTCCATCATTCTTCTTTCTTTCCTTCTCTTCCCTCCATCTCACCATCCTTCTGCCATCTACCATCTTTCATCACCCCATCATTCTGACTTTTCTCTTCTTCTCTTCCCCTCTTTTTCTTTGTCCATTATTCTGTCTTTCACCTCTCCTACCTTTTGTCTCTCCATCATTTCCTCTCCTTCTCTTCCCTCCATCTCCTCATCATTCTGTCTTCCTTCTCAGCTCTGTCCGTCTTTTTAATGTCTTATCTCGCCATCATTCTGTCTTTCCTCTCCCCTATCTCTCATCCCCCCCATCCTTCTCACCGTCCGTCCGCAGTGGCCTCCATAATGAGCTGCAGGTAGTCTCTGCGCTGCCATCTGCTGGACGAGTCGGTGAAGTACACCTTCCTGCCGTCCTGCGTCACATCCAGGTCGTTTATGAAGGACAGCCGTTGCCCGGCAACCATCTCATTCCCACGCACCAGCGTGGTCACGTGACCTAGAGCAGGGGGGGTTGGGGAGAAGGGGTTTGCCCGGTGATTTAAACTTGACAACATGAGTCTTCAGGAAGCAAGAACTGTCAGACTTCCAGCACAGAATGTTGTCTTGTTCCTGCTCAACTGGTAGGGTGAGTCGCCAAGGACGTTTCAGTTACAGACAGCATGTTTGTGTAACTTTAATGCAAGTGCAATATACTGCCGCCCACGCATGTAATGTAATGTCATGTCATGTCATGTCATGTCATGTCATGCACGTAACTACTGCAAGCTACTTTTTAAGGTGATCAGTTTCACAGGGTGCTCAGAACTTACATACAGTTACATTTCAAAAGTTTCTACATGACTTTTCTAGGACCATTCTTAAAACGCCTCCACACCCCAAACACCTCAAACCAAATCTAAACACTCCGTGAACTTCCATGATTTTTAGGCCTAGGAAATCCATGCCTTTTCCAGTCTTCCGGTGAGCCCACCTACAGTGCCCAGCACAAATGAGTACACCCTCTTTGTACTTATTTTTGCACCACACTAATTTGACTAAAACTGAAAAATATATGTCATCTGAGTTAAATTATTAACATTTGTTTTAAGTCAAAAGTTCAACAGATGCTGTACTAAACTTGTATTAAACACATTTTGGAAATATCTTTTTTTTTCAGTGACATATTGTATAAAATGACACTTTTCAAAGAGGATGTACTCATTTATGCTGGCCACTGTATACTGAGATAGCAGCAGGCGTCTACCTGAGGAATAAGTGACTGTACTGAGTGAGGCCTAAGCATGAGATGTCATGTTGGGTCTGCACACGGCCTCGTTTGCTCCAAAAGTTAAACTTTATTGGTTAAAAATGCAACGTTTCGATCCTTGTGGATCTTCATAAGATCCACAAGGATCGAAACGTTGCATTTTTATTGGTTAAACTTTATTGGTTAAAAATGCAACGTTTCGATCCTTGTGGATCTTCAAAGTTTAACTTTTGGAGCAAACGAGGCAGTGTGCAGACCCACATCTTTACATTGTCTGACACTTTTGTCTTGCACCTGCCGACAAACGACTTGGATGTGCGCACCCACTCACTACAATGTCATGTTGGGTCACCTGGGTCCCTCACCTGTGACAGGGTTGACCTCAAAGAGGCCCAGGTAAGCGTCGGCCACGAAGAGTGTGCCGTTCGGTCCCACGCGAATGCCCAGGGGTCGCCCGCAGGTTGGCTCGTCGCCGTGGGAACCTAACGGGGATTCGATACGGAGGATTAGGAAGTAATGTCTACAGTTGAGATCCATATTGCGTCTGAAATGAAGACCATGTTTGACCTTTGAGGCTATGCCTGTAGTTCCACCAGGAAGGCTGGGTGTGCACCACAAGGCTAGTGTGTCTTTGTGGAGAGTGAGAGTGATATGACACTAGATGGTCTTAACCCAGTGAGGTTTCAGTTTTCAGAGATCATGGATCAGATCACAGGACAAGTGATTGTTGCATCACTCGTCTGGGGTGAGTGAGTGAGTGAGTGAGTGAGTGAGTGAGTGAATGAGTGAATGAGTGAATGAGTGAGTAGATGGATGGTGAATAGAAGTAGATGGATGGATGGATGGATGAATAAATGAATGAAGAAATAAATGAATGAATGAATGGATGGATGAGTGGATGGATAAATGGATAAATGGATAAATGAATGAATAAATGAATGAATGAATGAATGAATGAATGAATGAATGCTTGAGGTCTTACCACAGGGAGGCCTGCCCAGCTGGGCCAGCACACTAACACTTTTACCATCCAGCTTCAGAATCTGCCCATCTGCAGTGCCTGTAAACAGCACATCTAGAGAGAGAGAGAGAGAGAGACAGAAGAGGGGAGGGGAAGAGAAAGAGGGTGTGTGTGTGTGTGTGTGTAAGAGAGAATACATGAGTACATGATGGGGTATGTGTGTGTGTGTGTGTGTGTGTGTGTGTGTGTGTGTGTGTGTGTGAGAGAGAGAGAGAGAGTAAAAGAGAGTACATGAGTACATGATAAGACTGGATTCAGTGCTTATCATTGCACATTTCATGGCCGATCCCAATATCTGTCACATTTATAAATATAATATATTACCTAATCTCTAAGACCTATAAAATGTAATTACTACCATTAAAATAAAACAAGATTGACATTTTAATTAAATAACACTGTAAAAACAGTAAAAAGCTCAATAGCTGCCCTTTATAAATGATAACAGCCTGGCACATACATGGGCGTAACAGGAAAATGTACCTAATGTAACATAATGAAATCTTGACACCGGAAATTAGTTATTTGAAATGAACACCAGTAACATAAATATAACTATTTTATGAGGTGCTGAGGTCTACTGGAAAAGGGAGTGTAAAATGTGAACATCTTAAGTTATCTATGCTGAAAATCAGGGCAATGAACTGTAGCCTAATGTTTATTTCCTGTATCACCTTTGACCCTCAAGTCTAAAACAAACCACAGACGCAACTTTATTCTACTTGGATACCATAGAGTTTATAAGGACATAGACACAACACATTTATTCTACTTGGATATCATAGAGTTTATAAGGACACAGAAACAACAACTTTATTGTGCTTGGCTACTATAGAGTTTATAAGGACATAGACACAACACCTTTATTGTACTGGGTTACCATAGAGTTTATAAGGACATAAGACACAACACCCTTATTCTACTGAGCTAGAAAAGAGTTTATAAGGACACAGACACAACACCTTTATTCCACTTGGCTCTCATAGAGTTTATAAAGACAAGAGTTCATCAGACTGTTAAGCAACTGCCATGTAGACACAAAAAAATTCAGACAATTACATGCAGAAGGACACACACACACACACGCGCACACACACACGCACGCACACACACGCATCCAGGAATGTGCTTGCACAAACGTGCACATTCTATCACACTTAAATAGTCTCTCTAAAAAGGCTTGCTCTCCATGTCACCACACACAC
This sequence comes from Setipinna tenuifilis, assembly GCA_030347295.1. NCBI lineage: Eukaryota > Metazoa > Chordata > Actinopteri > Clupeiformes > Engraulidae > Setipinna > Setipinna tenuifilis. The sequence goes on from CM059286.1 coordinate 20,338,914, forward strand.
ACACACACCTATACACACACACACACACACACACACACACACACACACACACACGGTAACATGTGCAGAGCACATGCTGGCGCATAGCCGCACTAACCCCTGATGTTGGTGATGGACTCGGATCAGAGCAGCTGGTGCTCATACACTCGTACACGTACACGCACACACACACACACACACACACACAAACACATACACAAACACAAACACAAACACAAACACAAACAAACACACACACACACACACACACACACACACACACACACACACACACACAAACACACAAACACATACACAAAAACACATACACAAACAAACACAAACACATTGTGAAGGGAACTGACCTCCGATGTTGGCGATGGATTCGGGCCCGAGCAGCTGGTTCTCGTACACACGCTGGGCCTGACGCAGCTTGAGGTTGGGCTCATAGCAGCCTGTCAGGAGGGGGGGCTCACTCAGACTGGGGGGGGCATGTGGAAGAAGAAGAAGAGGGAGAGACAGAGAGAGAGAGAGACAGAGAGAGACAGAGAGGGCGAGGGAGAGAGGGAGAGACAGAGAGGGAGAGACAGAGAGGGAGAGACAGAGAGAAAGGGGGGTAATGAAAAGAGGGGGGGAGAAGGAAAGATAGAGAGGGAGAGACAGAGAGAGAGATAAAACGAAGAAAATAGAGGCATGCAGAGAGAGAGTGAGGGGGAGAGAGGGATGGAGAGAGAGAGCGAGAGAGAGAGAGAAAGGGGGGAAATGAAAGGAGGAGGGGTATGTGGAAGAGGAAGAAGGATAGACAGAGAGAGAAAGAAAGAGAGGAAAAGAGGAGTGCAGAGAGAGAGGGAGGGAGGGATGGGGGGAATGAAAGGAGGGGGGCATGTGGAAAAGGAAGAGAGAGAGGGGGAGAGAGAGAAGAAGCAATGAGAGAAAAAACGGACAGATGGAGGGAGTAAAGGAAAGAGGGAAGAAAAAGAGATAGATAAAGAAGAAGACAGACAGATGGATAGATGAACGAAAAGAGAGAAGAAACAAGAGAGAGGAGGAAACGAGAGGGACAGAAACAGACAGGCAGACAGATGGATGGAGAAAGGCAGAGAAAAAGAAAGAGAGACAAAAAGAGAGAGAAACAGAAAGGAAGAAAGACATCCACACAGGCAGGAAGAAATGAAAGAAGAGATGAGAAAGGAGGAGGAAGAGGAAAGAGTAAAAATAATGCAAACCACAACAAGCATCTCGGCTAGCATTAGATTAAATTAGATTAGAATAGATTCAACGTTATTGTCATTACACATGTATAAATACACAGATACAGTATGTGCCGTGGTTAAGCATGTAATCAGAAGTGCAAGGAGCATCAAGTGCGATATATACAGAACATACATACGTCATCAACACCCCCCCTTGTCTTAGCCAGTGATAAACAAGAAACGTCATGAACCCTCACCTTAGCCAGAGATAGCCCTGTCTTTGTTCAGACTTACTGCCCCCCTCACCTTAGCCAGAGATAGACCTGTGTTTAGTATTATGGAAATTCTTTTGACTCTGGAAGAAGACACAGTGGCGTCGAAACGTCAGTCGTGTTGTTTCTGCACCATTAAAACTTTGTAAACAGAGTGCTCCGGTCTTGCTCCTTTTTCCATAATACTGTACATTGTGTCCTGGACCGTGAGCACCAATCGAGGTTGGAAGCGCATCTGACTCCCAGTTACTATAGCCCTGTGTTTGTTCAGACTTACTGCCCCCCTCACCTTAGCCAGAGATACCCCTGTCTTTGTTCACTTACTGCCCCCCTCACCTTACCCAGACACACCCCTGCCCTATCTTTGTTCAGGCCTGCCACCACCCATCAAGAACCCAGAGACAACAGCAGGGGCTGGGGAGCAGGATCTCCAAGTGAAAAGGTGTTTTTTTTTGTTCACACATACAGCCTAGGGTCAGTCTCACAGCAGAAGAATGTCCAGCTTTCAGTACAGGTGTGAAAGCAGCTCTAGACGGCTACCTATCATTCAGCTTAACTGAATCAGCCAATCAGGCCTCCTGGCCAAGTGTGGACCATGTGCCACACTGAGCACTCCACCAGCCTCTTACATCACACTGCTCAGTCACTCATAACGCCACCAAGCATACCAACTAATTACACAGGCATACTAACTAGCCACACCTACATACTTACTACCCACACAGGCATACTAGTTAGCCACACATGCATACTAACCAGCCACACATGCATATTAACTACCCATACATGCATACTAACTAACCCCACATGCATACTAAAGGGGACGCTTGTCAGTGTGATCACCACAGTGGGGTATTTCTCCTTGTGTACAATTAAAACCAGCCCATCAGTCATTTACTATTACAGATTACTATTATAAATTCAGACATCACAGTAGGAGCTCAATAAACAAAAGGCAATGCACCTTGCAGAGATTTTTTTTTTATTGCAGAGATTTGAGCCTTTTGTTTTTCAGACTCAATCCACCTTGCCACATCAATGTTGCACAAATTCTGCTGTTCCTCAGCGGCATTTTTGGAAAGATATTATTTTGCTGTCCTTCACATTTGTGTCAGTTGCTCTATGTTGGAGGGGGGTTGAGTGTTGCTCTCCCTTTCTCTTTCGACATATCCCTGAGGTGTTGTATTACATTCCAGTCAGGTACTATCTCCACTAGCCTGGTGTGAGCTTTTGTCCGCGAGCTCTCGATCCTCATTACGTGCCGAAGCATCCTGTTCCTGGAGAGCTGCCAGTGTTTGGGTGAATCCACAGAGATGCCATCCATCTAGAACAGCTCCCTTCCTGTGGTTTGATTTCATGTGGGTGCTCAAGCCCACATTTTTCTTTGCATTAATGTTGCTTATTTATTCTTATTAAAAATTTGCCTATTTTTATAATAATCTGTTTGTCTGTCTCCACTTTATGTTGCGGCCCCCCAAGCTGGATTGTAGCAACAGACTAGAATACAACTCTGTATCCGCCGTAGTTAGTCCTGGCCAGCAACACACCACACACACACACACACATATACACACACACACACCATACACACACACACACACACACACACCATACAGACCATACACACACACACACACACCTTGTTATCTCTATCTCTGCTGTAGTCAGTCCTGGCCAGCCACACACCACACATACACACACCAAACACACCATACACACACACACCTCGTTATCAGTGTATCCAAAAAAGTTTTTTTGAGGCTGAGATGATGCAATGCCCTCCACACAGTAAGCAGTCACAGAAACCCTAATGTCCGTCCATGACCCCTTCATCCAGTCTCACACACTCGGCAGGTGTCCAGCGCTAGATCGTGACAGTGGGTGGCACTCTGTCCAATGGGGTTTATTTCAGCAGGACAGCCAATAGGGTTTAGGCTAGTTCAGCAGGACAGCCAATAGGCTTTAGGCTAGTTTAGCAGGCCAAGCAATAGGGTTTAGGCTAGTTCAGGAGGACAGCCAATAGGGTTTAGGCTAGTTCAGCAGGACAGCCAATAGGGTTTCGTTAAGGAGGACAGCCAATGTGACTACTGACACCAGAACTTGGCCTACACCCACCAATTACTGTTGCAACTGTGTTGTAACTGACTTTTAGCCTCATTCGTCACCAATATGACTTTCTTCATTGTTTTGAAGTCTTACAAACATTTTTTTTCATTGTTATTTTGTATTTAATGTCCACACTGAGACATGATATGCATGCATATACCTCACCGGTCCAAACCTCTAGTGTCCACGGGTCATTCAACAACCAGGATCATGCAATTAAGCAAGCTGGAAACAACCAGCATACTCAATCCATTAAAATGACCAAAGCCTTTCTAATTTGTGTGTCTGTCATCCCATATGTACTGATCATTGCGTTTCCACCTTAAGGCCTATGTATGTATTTTAAATATGGATTTTCCAAGCTATTTATGTTTGATTTTTCACAAGAGGAAGTATGCAAAAGTCGACCTGCACCTGCACCTGAGACAGAGAGCAAGATGGCGTATGAGAGGCTGACAGTCAGAATCAGAGGCATAAAGGCAGAATGGAGACCAGCCAGTTATTTTTGTTTTCTAAATGACAGATGCACACTTCAGGAAGAGAGGAAATAGTGAACATGCGCCTATGACAGAATACAGAGAGCCACCATCTGTGCCTCGGGATGGTGAGCTAGGCTATTCTCTGAGCCCTGTGTATAGGAAAGTAAGCTAGGCTATTCTCAGAACCGTGTGTATAGCAAACAGCAGGGCAGTGTGTGACACGCCGCCTCTTCTATACTTAATTAAGCACCGCGAATCCCCCCCCCCCCCTTTTGTCGCCCCTATGGACACTAGCAGGAACTGTCAACAGCTCCGGAATTAACTTTCTCGGCGCTACCAAGCTTCAACACATGCTGTCTTGTGTTGAAGCACTTTCAGCTACATCGTGTGCGTTGTGCTATACAAATACAGTTTATTATTGTTGTTATTATTAGGCTAGGCTATTCTCTTAGCTGTGTGTATAGGAGCAAGCTAGGCTATTCACTGAACCCTGCTTCTCTGCAGCTTAGCTGTGTTTGGGCTACCAGTGCGCCCTGGTGTGAACCCAGCACTGGCAGCTTTTACACAAGTGTCAGATTTTACACAGGTAGTCAGTCACACAGGCCGCACATAGCCTGGGCATTCATTTTAGGCTACATGCTGAAATGAAGTTCTTAATAAAGTTTTTATTTTTTATTTTTAAAGGAGCATCTGCTAGCCCTGACGGGGGAAACGCCCCCAGCAGCTGCTCTAATACTGCACATGCAACTGTTTCCATTATTATAATGGATGCAAGCATCTGCGAATGCAACGTCTGAAAGCACATCTAGGTTGACAGCTGCTTGTATTCCGCTTTGCGCTGAATTTGTGTCATCACTGTTTTTTTTTTTTTTTTTTAGCGACTCAGGTGTTGGGCACACACCTCGCTGTGAGTGCAGCGAGAAGGGGGCGCGGAATACCCCCCTACAGGTGTTGACAAACCAGCGACAAAGCGCACAGCAGGGCAGGGTAGTGTTCGGTGACACCCGTCACCGCGAAGCCTACCTGAAGACCTCGGGCTGGATAGGAGATTCCAGAATCAGGATGACCACCAGCAGCGGCAGGATAAGAAAGCCCCCGATGGATATTAACGTCACACGGAAAACCTTGCCGCTGTATGTGCTGAAAACAAAAACAGAGAGCAATGGGACGTTAATCTCAAACACCGTTCGCTGCTGAGTTATGTCACCACAGGCTTGACCTGAATTATGAAGCAAAAACAATAGTCTTTTGACACCCCCTGGTCACATCGTCACAGAAACACAGGTCTTGCCGTTATTCTATCCTACGCCACCACAGCGGAGCCTTACCTTGTCCCTTTGTAGCGAGGTTCATGGGAGTCCGTTATGATTTGAGGTCGATTCAGCCGCCTGAACCGCAGCCCCTCTGGCTCATTCATCTCGCAGAGCTTTCACTTATTTTAAGGACGAATTCCCGCAGCGCAATGGCCAGTTTCTGAAAATGACTCGTGCACAAATCAGACCGACCTATGCTGCCACATTGCTGCTGGTGTTTCAACTGACCAGCGGTTCTATTCGTCAAACATTGCGTTAAGCAACAGCATTCCGACGTTTGCGCCAGTCCTGTTTCTTCTTCAACTGTCAGTAAATATAACACTGGGTAGCCTACCTTACTGCCATCTGGTGGAGAGGCATTAGAATTGTAGCCTAATAATCGGATGAGATATTTATTCTTTGTTTACCAACAGGCAAGTGATTTTCCTGCACTGCTGAAAAAGTGAGAAAGACTATTTCTAACAGGGGAGGCTAAGAGTCATCTATTTAATATAGCCTACCTGGTCCTGACAGTAAGGAGCTGAGGTCATTTTAATATTAGCAAGATGTGATATGTATAAATGAACATAGTTTTCTACTGAGAAATAAAATTGCCTCTTGCATCTGTTTTGGCAACGTTAGATATTTATTTAACAAATTTAAACAAAGCAAAGAAGTACACACAGAGGATTTAATTGAAGCCCAACCCGAGAGTTGTGAATAATATTATAGTTTTAAACTTCAAAATCGCATAGAGACAAGCAAATAGGTACATGCAAACAGGAACAACAGAAGATAGGGACTAGACAGCCAGGACTACAGTGTTAGCAAGAAAAAAATCCCAACTGACCACAGCATAGCACTCACACAAGCTTAGCTAAGATTCTCGGATGCGATATCCCAACCATTACAGCAGGAGATGGTATATCTTCGATAGTCTGGCTGACCAGGTGGGCATACAGCAGCTCTGATAGGCTCGTAAAGCAGGAAGTTCTCAGTCAAGGTGTGACACACGAAATGAAGGACAGGAAACAGGGAAGCCACAAGTCAAAATCAAGGACGTATTTCAAGAATGTGGCCCAGTGACAAGCCTGAGTTTGCAATGAGTAGGAGGTCCACCGCCCATGGCTTTATAATCCAAGCAAAACAAATATGCCCATCTGGCTCTTTGGATTTCGAGCTTTACCACATCTTGAACCTTTGGAGACCATCCAATGGACTTGGACAATGGACACATAACAACAAGGACGGTTACAAAAAACACCTAAGATGCACATTCATGTGTTAAAAATGACTCCGTCATTCTTTCTTTAAATTTAAACTGACAAATTGTATTTATTGGATATATATACACCTTTGGATGTCTGGATCCTTCTATTAATATGGGTAATATGGGAGATGAGTATAATAATAAGCAATAAATAATAATAAGTATAAAATGTGAGCATAGGATGAGGACCATTTTCCTAGGAATCTTGTTTGTTTGTGAGTATTGTTTCCCCTGGCACAAGTGTGTTACACTGGGACTCTTCATGTGTGTATTGTTGGCTGCAGTTAAGTGATGTTTAGTAAAAGGGCCTAAAACAGGGTGTCAAACTCATTTTCACAGAGGGCCATATCAATACATTTCTAGGTTACTGAGGGCCAAAAAAGTCAACAATGAAATATGCATTGCTGTGTAATTGGCTAATTCAAGACAGTTTTAACAGTTAAATTGAGAATGAGTTTAATCATTTAAAACAGAATTATTGTATGGAATGTTGAGTCCATTTATAAAAATGTTCACCAGTTAAATTGTATGGAAGCATATCTGTTGCAAAATTCCAATGAGAATGCAATATGCATTATGCAATTCAATAGGCAATTCATTATGCAATTCAATAATGTAACTTGCAGTTGCATTGTACAAACTGCAATGTAATAGGCAAAGTTTTAATTAAATCTTCAATTCAATACAAATTATGTTGATTATAAATTTGAATAAACATGTATTCAATTGCATTTCAACTCTGTCTAACCCATTCCTCTGTCTAACCCATTCCAGAATTCACCTGGGCAGAGGAGCCTGGTTCACACAATCAAAGCAGGGTGGAGTGTGTGTACTGTGGACAAACGTTTGAAATGGGCACTATTAATTAAAACTTTGCCTATTACATTGCAATTTGTACAATGAAATTGCAAATTACATTATTGAATTGCACAATGAATTGTTTGACTCTGAAGAAGACGCAGTGCCGTCGAAACGTCAGTCGTTTTGTTTCTGCACCATTAAAAACATTGTAAACGGAGTGCTCCGGTCTTGCTCTTTAATCCACAATAATGAATTGCCTATTGAACTGCACAATGCAGATTGCATTTTCATTTGAATTTTGCAACAGATATGCTTCCATAAAATTGTACCCACTCTGAAATACTGCAGCAGTAACAGCCACACCTTTCAAATGCAACTTATATTAGCTAACAAATAAATCAGTTTATTTAATCATACCTTAATTTTAATGGGGAAACTGTGGCAGTGAAAGTACACCTAAGTGTGTGTGTCTGTGTGTGCGTGCAAACATCCCAACCTGCAGAAACTCATTTCAGGGAGGTAAACAACAGAGAAAGGGCAGAAAGGGCAACAAGTAAGCCTTTCTTTTGCACCTAACACTAAGGGCTGTATGGTCACATGGTGCCCAAAGAAGTGAAGAGAGAATCCAAAGAGCTCAGGAATAGTGAAAAATCTTGAAGGTGCTCTTTGGGGTGGGGGAAAAGTTAAAGTCTGATCAAAGGAGTTTCCAAGGCACTCTTGATCCAAGAAATATAAAAAGCCTTTATTAGTACATGGCTATTTTTAGGTTAACAACAGTAGATTGGGCAGACACCCACGCGTAGCGGCCCAGAGCCTTCTTCAGGGTATGTACACGGCCGTACTTCTAATAGCAAAGATGGCGTGTGACACGGGCTATTAATGCCTTAACGCATGCTTGCACTGTTTAGTCCCCACTCTCAGCCTGAGGTAACGCGATCCGCACCGAACGGAACAACAAAGAGTGGGATACCCGAGCCGGGCCGGAGGCTTTTAAACATTTATGCGTTTGCTCGGGACTTGGGCCGCACGGGCCCCCACGGCCCCACAGTGCTGTCGGTCTCCTGCACGGGTGAGAGGAGGATGGAGAACGCCAACGGCTCCATGGCCATGACCCTGTCCACGTCCATGTCCTGCCCCATCTGCGCCGACGTCTTCTCCGAGCCCGTGGCTCTGCCCTGCGGCCACACATTCTGCCGCAGCTGCATCCGGGCCGTGTGGAACATGGGGGACGATCCGGACGGGTCGGACGGGGTGGGAATCGGGCCCGGTGCCGGCACTACCGCTGCTGCCGCCGTTCCGGGCCCCTTGTTCTGCCCAGAGTGCCAGATCCTGCTGCCTGCGGACGTGCAGCTGCAGCCCAACCCGGCCATGCAGAACCTGTTCCAGGAGGCAAACGGGCAGAACCGGAGCGAGGCAGAGTGGGACGGGCAGCCAGCTGCGGCCGAGCTAGGCCACCATCAGGTGACGGCGCTGGCAGGTGAGGCTCCGGGTCTGGGTTCGGGTTCGGGTCCGGGGGGTCCAGCGTGTGTGACGTGTGACCACTGCATCGAACGTGTGACAGCGGCGGTGCGCAGCTGCCTGACGTGCGACGCGGCGCTGTGTCTGGCCCACGCGCAGGCGCACCAGCGCAAGGCGGCGCTGAGGAAGCACACGCTGGTGGAGCCGGCGTCAGCGGGCGACCTGCTGTCCTACCGGTGCCGGGAGCACGGCGAGGAGCTGCGCCTGTACTGCGCCGAGGAGCGCGTGGCCGTCTGCTCGCTCTGCGCCGCCGTGGGCGCCCACCGG
>CM059286.1:20353090-20363090 GCA_030347295.1 Setipinna tenuifilis
ACACACACACACACACACACACACACACAGCTGATACACATCTAGGTCATCACACTGCCAACAGAAACAGAGATAGTCTATGCAGGATGTCAGCACCAGCAAACAACGCAACAGAAGTAAGGGGATTTTGTCAGAAAGTACGTCACAAATGACCATAGACATTGCCAGAAACACTTCACAAAGACATGTGTGTGTGTGTTGTGAACTAGTGTTTATTGCAAGCTGGCGTGTGTGATGAGCTGTGCAGCAGTGCCACCCAGTGGCGGTTCTATGGGGTTTTACGCCCCGGGCGAGACCACCTCTTAGCACCAGCACCAGCACCAACCCCCCCCCCCCAGCAAGAAGGGCCCCTGCAGTTCAACAGTTCACCAGGGGGGCGCCAATGTGCCATTTGCAGCGATATGACACACAGAGCTTTTTATTTTATTTATTTATTTTTCCCCAAGCGCTCGTGGCGCCCCCCGTGCCTAAAACCGCTACTGGTGCCACCTGACGAAAGGTCTCAGTCCCGGCTTCAGAAAGTCAAAAAACCCTGACTTATATTCCTTTTGTCTGTGCATGTTTCCACTAATTTCACTAATTAGCAGATCTACCTCTCTGATGGTTTGTGTGTTCATTAGGATGCAACTGGTTCAAAAACTGAAAAGAGAAGAGGGAGAGTGCTACATTGGGTGAATTGTTTTAGGAAAATATCAGGTGCTCTTCGAAACTGGACATCACAGACTTAAAAAGGAAAAAGTTTGACTGTCCCCCTATCGTATAGAAAAGTCCTATCTAATAGGTTACTTTGTTGTGCACAGGCAGTCTACAAAATGCGAGGCACACTGACATAGTGAAATAATTAAAAATCCTTTATTCTCATGGATATAACTTATGCTTTTTGATTCAGGTAGAGTCTTCTTCAGGGCACACAGTGTTGTTTCCTACCAATGGGCTTTTTAATGGGTCATGTGACATGTGACCTTGGTTCAGAAACTGGTTGGATCACATTTACTTTTTTGGAGCCAGCATTGAGACCTCGGCATCTCACTATTTCATCTTTTTTATTATTATCTTAGCTATTTTATCTCTATTTATTCTTGCCCTCTTTTCATATATATATAACTGTGTATTTCTGTTATGTCTGTACTGTGGTGTGTCTACTGTCTACCCTGTCATCTGTTTTAACACTGTATGTTTTTATGAGATGTGCAGTGTTGGACCACCTGGCGGGATAAGAAAGCTTACCTTCATGTTTCACCTGACTGCAGCTCTTCTTCTATTGAGTAGTTCTGGAGGGTACTGGAGGGTATGGTACCTCCTGATCAAGACCCAGTACCCCCCAAAGAACAAAAAAATAGGGTTGGAGGTTATCAATATATTTAATGTAATGAATGTAAAATGTGAAAGGTAGTAACCCCCCCCCCCCCCAAAAGGTAGTACATCCCAATTATGGAGGGGTCATTCACACTTGTTTCCACGGCCACAGTGCCAGTGCCAGGGCCTAATCTGGAACTGCTTGTTTCCACTGAAAAGTCACAGGTGCTGGTGCAAAAAGCTGGCACCGTGACCGGAATGGCTCCTCGAAGTCGCTGGCCCCAAAGTCAGAACCACAGTTTCACAGTACTCGATTCTGAAACGTGCTTGTTTCTGCTTGGTTCTGAAACCTGTGCCACTGGCTGCTGCTGCTGCTGCTGGTGCCAGTGCTTGACCAGAACCAGCTAAGCTTAGCACCGGCACCGGCCCCAGGAGCGGTCCAGGTGGGGAAGAAGTAGCTCTGCTGGTGTGTGTGTCGTGAGCTGGGGCAGTGGGATCTGTAATGGGGTGCCACCTGACTGCAGGTGTTCGCTGGACCCCCCCGCCGTGCCAGAGGTGGAGGCTGACGGCTGTGCCCCTCCAGGGAAGATGGCCACCGTGGAGAGACTCGTGGACGACCTCTTCAACGCCCTCTCCAGCTGCTTTCCACGCATCTGGTCCCGTAAGCAGCACACACACACACACACACACACACACACACACACACACACACACACACACACACACACACTAGACACACACACACACACACACACAGCACTTACGACCCATCCACCGTGTTCCCCCCAGACCTGCGTGGCCTGACCCTGGACCCTGAGCAGTGCCACCCGAAGCTGGAGGTGTCGGAGGACCGGCGGGAGGTGCGCTGGAGCAAGCTGCCCGCCCAGCAGGGCAGGGACTTGGGCCTGGTCCACTCCCAGTACAGCGTGCTGGCCACGGAGGCCTTCAGCAGTGGCCGGCACTACTGGGAGGTACTGGTGTGGGACAAGCCCTACTGGCTCATCGGTCTCTCCCATCATGGCCCCCCCGCTACCCCCTCAACGCTCAACGGGGGGCCCCACGGGCCCCAGGGCCCCTCCCCCACCGACGGCCCCGCCAGCGACCTCAACGGGGTGTTCTGCTACATCTACCACGGCAACGGCCAGTACCTCATCTGCCAGGGTGCCCAGGAGAGCCCTCTGGTGGTGGGGAGGAGAGTCAGGAAGGTGGGGGTGCTGCTGGATCTCCAGCAGGGGGCGGTGTGGTTCTATGACGCCGACACGCTCTCGCCCCTGCAGAGGCTCAGCGTGGGCGTGGGCGTGGGGGTGGGGGAGGCCGTGATCCCCACGCTCAACCCCTGCATCTCGTTTGGGGAGCACAACACACAGCCCCTCATCCTGTACCACCTCAGTAAACACACACAACAACAACAACAACAACACACACCCCCTAATCCTGTATCATCTCAACAACACACACACAACACACATACACACTCTGATCCTTTATTATCTCAATAAACACACAACAAACAACACACACACACACTCTGATCCTGTGTTCTCTCAATAAACACACACAACACACACACACTCTGATCACACACTTTTACCATCTTAATATACACACACCACAACACCCACCCTCCCATCCGGTTTTACCTTAATAAACACACACAACACACACCCCTATCCGGTATCATCTTACACCACAACACCTACCCTCTCATCCGGTATCACCTTAATAAACACACACAACACACACACCCATCCTGTATCATCGTACTAAACACACACAACACCCACCCTCTGATCCTGTATCATCTCACTAAACACACACAACAACACACACACCCTCTGATCCTGTATCATCTCACTAAACACACACACACACCCATCCTGTATCTTCTCATTAAACACACAACAAGACCTACACCCTCTGATTGTGTCACCTCACTAAACACACACAACAACACACACACCCTCTGATCCTGTACCATCTCACCATCACACAACAACACACACACCCTCTGATCCTGTATCATTTTACTAAACACACACAACAACACACACGCCCTCTGATCCTGTACCATCTTACTAAACACACACAACAACACACACACCCTCTGATCCTGTATCATTTTACTAAATGCACACAACAACACACACACCCTCTGATCCTGTACCATCTTACTAAACACACACAACAACACACACACCCTGATCCTGTATCACCTCACTAAACACACACAATACACACACCCTCTGATCCTGTATCATTTTACTAAACACACACAACAACACACACACCCTCTGATCCTGTACCATCTCACTAAACACACAGCGCACACACCCTCCCATCCTATAACAACTAACCAAAAACACACTTATAATCTTTAGCCATCTCAACAAACACACCCAACACACCTTGAATCGTGACACTCTTTCACACAACACACACACACACACACACACACACACACACACACACACACACACACACACACACACACACACACACACACACACACACCACATACTCTCACTAAACACTACACTTTACACAATCACAAAACACACATTACACACATTACTCTTAACATTCCTTCCTTAACATTTCACTGAAAACACACCAGTCCCAAGTACTTCAAGTATTTTTACTACTGGCTTATATGATCAATATGGAGTGAATTTTTTACAGTATATAGAAACAAGAAAAAATAACCAACTCATGGCTGGTGTAGTGGTCAGACGGCTGTGGTTTGTTGTCCGAGGTGACATATCTCGACTATGCATCTGTAGAGGACTGAATATAAAGCAGAGTTTCAGAGCAGCACGCCACAGTGGAAACCGTATAAAGAATTCAACCAGGTCATAATGTGTGCTCAACTGTTTTTACAACCATGTATCCTTATATAGCCTTGTATCCCTGTGTAACAGATTTATTTAAAGCAGTTGATGAAGCAGTAAGTGATTACATTTTTTGAAGTTTATAATAAATACAAAAAATGAAAATAAGACTACTGTTTCAGTTTTTCATGCAGATCAATGGAGCATTGCTTTCCAGCACGGCTCTAAAGGGGTATGTTACAGTAGCATTGAGAAGAATGCGCTATATTTCTAAATGATATAACGAATATAGTTTACTGCGACAACAGTAGAACTGGAGCAAAGAGGAGACCTACAGGTCCTTTGTTTAACGAGAACCATTATGTACTAATGTTATGGTGTATACCATACACTTAGTGCAGCAGATTAATTACATATTTCAGGAGAATCATTCAAATTGGTATAAAAAACATGAAATTTGGCACAGATACTCTCTAATGGTCACTTTTTGGGAAAAAAAGGCCTTGGCCACCAAAAAAATTATGTAGGCATAACATTTTGTGAAAATACTCTTTTAAGAATGTTTTTATGGAGAATGGTTGGTCTCCCTCACACAATCAAGATTAGCGTTAGAATTAGGGTTAGCATTAGGGTTGGAGCTAGGGTTAGGGTTGGAGCTAGGGTTAGGTTTAGGGTTAGGGCTGGAGCTAGGGTTAGGGTTGGGTTAGGGTTGCAGCTAGGGTTAGGGTTGCAGCTAGGGTTAGGGTTGCAGCTAGGGTTAGGGTTACGGTTGGAGTTAGGGCTGAAGCTGGGTTAGGGTTGGAGCTAGGGTTAGGGATAGGGTTGGAGCTATATCCCTTTTTGAACAATCCATATAATTTAATACCATTTAATAGCAATGGCAGCCATTTAAAAAAAATGGCCACCATATTGAATTTTTGAGTGGCCAACGCTACCCTGGATGTCTTTAACAATACTTTAAGAGCAACTGTCTTCACACTATCAGGCCAGGCCGGTGCCAGGCCAGTAGCCGCCTTCACACTATCAGGCCAGGCCCTTTCAGATCATGCTAGCCCAAAGTAAATTACCAGTAGTGCACAACTCCTCCCTCCATGGACACTGTAACAGCATGGGGAGCATGCCTCCATACTTTTCACATGTAGATTCTTAAGACATAAAGGGTAGCATTATTGGATGGGCCAAAACGCCCCACCAGGTCATGCTACCACACAATTTACATGTCGTTAGCTTGATAGCATAATTGCCTAAGTCATTTTTTTGTGTTTTTGGAAAACAAGAAAAAACACATTTTCTAAAAATCACATGCATATTTTTTATTGATATTTTCACAGAACATTCATGTAGATGTGAGAAAAAGTTTGGAAAAAGAACAAAACCGAACATCATTTTTTTTATCAAATAAAAGTGACTTAGGCAGTTTTGACGTATGCAAAATGGCTGAGAAGAGCAGAAAAACTGCCTAAGTCATAGGCATAATCTGCCTAAGTCAAATTGATTGTATAAAAACTGCCTAAGTCCAATGGTAAAACTGCCTAAGTCATAGGCATAATCTGCCTAAGTCAAATTGATTGTATAAAAACTGCCTAAGTCCAATGGTAAAACTGCCTAAGTCAAATGAATGACTTAGGCAGCTATGTCTTTTTTTACTTTTATGAGTGTTGTGATTGGCCAATGACATATGCAGACAGACAGGATGATGCAGAAGTGGTAGGGGAGTAAAGTTGTGCAAAAATCTCAATTTGACCAAAAAATGACTTAGGCAATTATGCTATCAAGCTAACGATGTGAAAAGCACGACGGCCTGTTCCCCATGCTGTGTCTGTGGAGTGAAGAGCTAGCATAATCTGATAGGGGGTTTTGGCCTATCCAATTTTGCTCCCCCTGATGTCCTTTTATAGGACAATCTGACAGGGGGTTATCCAAAATCTCTACCCTTAATGTCTTTTCACAACCTACCTATGAAAAGCAGAAGAGCATGCTCTCTGTTGGATCCCATTTGCTGGGTTTGGTGGAGAAAAAGTGTCTGGTTTCCAAGAGGTCTGTGAATAGGACAGTTAAGTATGACAAGTCTCTCAGTGTCTCTTGTCTGTTTCTCATTTGTCTGACACCACTTTTATGTGTGTGTGTGTGTGTGTGTGTGTGTGTGTGTGTGTGTGTGTGTGTGTGTGTGTTTGTTTGTGTGTGTATGTAAGTGTGTGTGTGTGTGTGTGTGTGTGTGTGTGTGTGTGTGTGTGTGTGTGTGTGTGTGTGTGTTGCTGTCCTATTAAGCTAAATCCTGCTGAGGAATCCTGTGTACTTTTTTGGCATGACCATCTGTTTGTGTCTTATGGACTGTATTTTGTACTGATGTATTATTACTGTCATTTATTTGATCACTACTATTATTTATTTTTTGTGGAAATCTACACCCAAGTCAATTTTTGGAAGCACAAACAAGGCCTGTTTTAGGGTGACCATATTTTGATTACCGAAAACCAGGACACTTCAGCCTGGCAACAAGATACTCAAATGATACTCATTTACTTAGATGCCTTTTAATTTCAATACATGTAAAGTATGCCTCCTCTGTATGGATAAAAAGATATTAAAATACCAAGAAGGGCGGTCCTGCCTGTTTGGTGCCATGGGCGAGCGCACCCTCTGGCATGAATACATGATTTTTTATAATGATTTTCCTAATACCCAAAATCACTTAACAGTTGAAATGACACAGATGAGGATCAACAACATCAGGAGAAGGTACATACAGATAACATCTGTATAATCTTCATTCATACAGCACATGGCCACTGGACATAATTTATAAAACATGGCTGTCGGAATGCATCTCAAAATCTGCCCACTAGATGGCGCTAACACCTAACAGTCTACCCATTCACTCCGCTTCCATCCTCCCCAGTGGCGGCAGAATGAGGTCATGCGTGGATGATCTCATAAAGTTAGAGGGTTGCGCACAGGATTTGGGCTAAGCTCAGAGAGGATAATTGATTACTCACCCTGACTTTCTATAGGGCTGCCAATGCTGCGATCCTACCCGGCAGAGGCCCAGACGCGGAAATTAAATTCTATTTTGGGACAGGACGTTATCAAATAGCAATTATGTTATCAGATGATAGTGAGCTGACTAGATAACAGAATGGGAGTCGGTTATGGGTTTAAAACATAATGTTTTCAACTCTTACCAGTGGTGTAATAAGCTGAAACTGATCTCCTAACAGTGTTGTCAGCGAGGGTGTGTGTGTGTGTGTGACAGAGAGAGAGAGCGAGAGAGAGAGTGAGAGTTCAGCATAGCAAAGATTAGGCTATCTGTCATCTGTGTGAGTGTGTGATTGGTTGAGCATGTGATAAGAAGGCAACGTGAGGCTGAGAGCATGTCTGACTTGGACATGTTATCAGCCCAATAAAATGTAAGAAATATTATTTGCCAGTGTGTTTATTAAGATGGCAGCGTGACACAGTGCAGCACAGCAGTCTCATCCGCTAGTGCTGAGGAGGAGTGCACTGAAATGGCACCAGGCTCTTGGCTGAGGACCCAGATCACTGTCAGCCCACGTTAACTGGATTTGAGAAATTCCAATCATTCTGTGTGTGTGTGTGTGTGTGTGTGTGTGTGTGTGTGTTTGTATGTGTGTGTGCATGTTTGTGTGTGTGTGTATGTGTGTGTGTGTGTGTGTGTGTGTGTGTGTGTGTGTGTGTGTGTGTGTGTTTGTCTGTGTGTGTGTGTGTGTTTGTATGTTTGTGTGTGTGTGTGTGTGTTTGTGCATGTTTGTGTGTGTGTGTGTGTGTGTGTGTATGTGTGTTTGCGCATGTTTGTGTGTGTGTGTGTTTGTGCATGTTTGTGTGTCTGCTTATCAGCCAGCTGCTTCTGCTGGCCATAAAGAGCAAATCAAGGCCCTAACAGGCTGCACCTCCGCAGGGCCCCTAGGGGGCGTCCTTCTCCTAATGGGCATCCACTCATCCACTCATCCTCCCATCCAGTCATCCTCCCATCCCACGCACACAGGATAGCCGGAGAGGGAAGGAATGCAGTCAACACAACACGGCGGGGGAGGAGAGAGAGAGAGAAAAAGAGAGAGAGAGCCAAAGAGAGAGAGAGACAAAGAGAGAGAAAGAGAGAGAGAGTGCAAGACAATGATGGAAAAAAAGACAGAAAGGAAGAGAAAAAGAGGAGGAAAGGGAGTGGAGCAGAGAGAGAGAGAGAGGGAGGGAGAGAAACAGAGGAAGGTAGAGAGAGAGAATGTGTGGGAAAGAAAGACAGAGAGAAAGAGAGTTTGAAAACAAGGCTGAGAGAAAGGAGATAGGAGGCGTATCAACTCTTTCCCTCACTCCCCTCTCTACCTCTTTCTCTGTCTTGCACCATCTTTCACTCATTGTCACTTGTTGGTCACCCTCTCTTTCTTTCTCTCTCTCTCTCCCTCTCTCTCTCTTTCACACTGTCCCTCTCCCTCTCTCTCTTGCACTCCTCTATCTTGTTCATTCTCTCTTGAATTCACTCTCTCTCCCTCTTTCCCCTTCACTCACTATCTCTCATTCTCTTCCTCTGTCTCCCTTTCTCTCTCTATCTCTCCCTCTCCCTCTCCCTCTCCCTCCCTCTCTGTGTTAGTATTCCCTGGCTGCAGCTGGTGGCTTTGGGCCTGTCGGATGGGGGGCTATAAAGTTTGCCATTGTTGCCGGGCGCTTGTGTTGTCAGACTTCCTGGCAACGGCGAGTGACATTACCCCGGCGACTGTGTGCGCCTAGAGACAGCCCCTCTGTTCTGCTCCGCTCCCCAACAAAAAGCTCTTTCAGGCCCATGGAGCCTCCACCTCACCACCCCCACCCCCCCCATCCCCCTTTGGCCCCCTACACCCAGGCCCCATGGCCTCCTGAGAGAGAGAGAGAGAGGGAGTGTGAGAGAGAGAGAGAGAGAGAGAGAGAGAGAGAGAGGGAGGGAGAGAGAGAGGGAGAGAGAGGGGGAGAGAGAGGGAGGGAGAGAGAGAGAGAGAGAAAGAAGGAGAGAGAGAGAAAGAGAGAGAAAGAGAGGGAGAGAGAGAAAGAGAGGGACACACAGAGGGAGAAAGAGAGAGAGGCTGGGGCCAAGCAGAGAGCCCCAAGAGCCCCTGTGTCCCCCTGAAGAAAACCCTGCGCTGTGGGAACTGCCGCTGATGTCACTGCCAGTGCGTCTCAGCCTGGCCCTGCTTCCTTACTTTTCACTCTTCCACCATTCTTTTTTTCCCTCCCTCTGTCAGGATCACCCCCAGCATCGCCAGCACCCAGACACACACACACACACACACACACACACACACACACACAGTCCCAGGGATCCTTCCAGAGTTCCCTTCCTGACCCCCTCTCTCACACACACCACTCAACCCTGTTTAAAGGGACCAAACAAAAGGAGAAAAAAAGACAGTGGAAAGGCTGTGTTTCCGTAGACATAGTACAGCGAGTGTGTGTGTGTGTGTGTGTGTGTGTGTGTGTGTGTGTGTGTGTGTGTGTGTGTGTGTGTGTGTGTGTGTAAAGTTCATGGGATGTATGTGTGAATAGTAGGCTAGGGGGTAGGGTGGGTGGGCCAGCAGGAATCTGGACACCTTAAAAAACATATTTAACACACACACACACACACACACACACACACACACGCACACACAAATGCACATACACAAACGCACACACACACATACACACACACACACACACACACACACACTCACTGTACTGTTTTCATACAGCCACACACAGTGACAGTGATGTGATTTGTGTTTGACATGAAACCAAAACCTGTGAGAACACCAGAGCCAAAAGAGCCAGGAGTAGAGCACACTGCTTTAAAGGCTTTCAAAAAGTACAGTACTTGTGACCTGTGTAAGGTGGAACAAGTAACCTGCCCAGTG
>CM059286.1:20373090-20380590 GCA_030347295.1 Setipinna tenuifilis
GACCACCATGTAAGAGCCATGCGTTATCACATTTAACACACGCATGCTCTTATTAAATGCAAAGGTGATTGCCGTGTTCATTATAATTGCGTCAATACTTTTATGACCACCATCTGTATCTGTAATCAATGTAAATAACACAATCATCCATGTATAGCCACCATCACCATCATTATCACTGTTATCATCATCATCATCATCATCATCCTCATGCTACTACAGTGCAAGAGACATGGCACTGGCTGCAATGGCAAACATAGATAGAAGTGTTAGCTTCTAGAGCCTCTGGAAGGTATTACATTTACTGAATGGCCATTAAACAGCATGAAAGCTGGACAAATAGCGCTACGATACAGAAAGAGGTCTAGGGGACTCATACATGTGTGCATACACACACACGCACACACACACACACACACAGGCACGCACACACACCACTCAGTACACATGTCACTCAAAGATAGCAGTTAATTCCTGAGCAGTTGTAATGAAGATCTGGGTTTAAACTTGTTCCTGTGTGGGGCTTATCTGATTGATAGTGGTCAAGCAGGTCCCACACTACTCAGGTCCAAACTTCACAGCTGCTCCTGGACACCACATTTAATATGGGAGGCTTAGTATCAGCAGATGGAAGATCGCTATGGGCAGCAAAATCAAATATCACTATGGGAACCATCCCTATGAACAACATCTCTATGGTAAACATCATTCTGAGCAGCTTATGGAACATCAACAAATAACGCATCACTATGGTCAACAAATGAAACATCAGTATTAGTAAATACATAGCACATCACTATTGGCATTAGATGGGATATCACTATTGGTGAGAAGATCTAACCCCATATTAATAGCTGGATGTTGCTTTTCACTGCATTTACAGTGACACTGAGGGTGGTGGAAAGATAAGTGTCTAATATGAAGTCTTTCACACTTACTAATTTAGCGCATCTAAATGTATATGAATGAGTTTGATCAGGCAGTCACATATGTCTGTAAGCATGCTCAGAGACCCATTAGCACCCACTCATTCAATATTGTAGATTCCTTCATTATTCCATCTCATTTACTTGTGTAATTGAGTAAGTGTCTTGTGTGTTGGCAACTCATATTACTGCAGCCTATCACTACCTCACACACTTACTCACTCACTTACTTACTCACTCAATTAACCAGTTACTCATCCAATTACTCGTTCATTACTTCACTCACTCGCTCAGTTAGTCAATCTCTCACTCACTCACTCACTCACTCATTCACACAATAATCTTCACTACAAAAACTACACAAGCAGGCTCCACACAACACTAGGCTGGTTTTGATGTGTGCCTTCAAGACATTCCTGCCATGTAAAGGCTCTGAATCTGTTTAAAAAGGCAAGCAAGGGCAAAATACTTCTAAAGGGGCCGTGGCACACACACAGTGTTAGACACAGTGTTGACATATAGCTGCAAATCTCGCCTTCCGGAAAGATCCGCAGCTCTGTGGCCCACTGGCTGTGATGAGTGATGAGAGGGATGCGAGGGTCTGGCGCAGACCCTGAGGCGGGTCTCTGTGGGTCGCCGGTGCGGTTCTGACTGTGGACGAGACGCTCTGTCAACACCGGGATAAATGAGTCCGTCACTCACACCCTCAGCGCACAGCGTGTTTGTCCATCTGCGGTGGGGGTGGGGGTGAGGGGGTGCAGTTAAATACTTTCCCAGGATACTTTTCTGCCGTGGCCAAACACTTCCAGTGTCTAGTCAAAGCAAAGATACTTGTCTAGACTCTGCAATGTAGCCAATGGGGGTCTGAGAAACGTTTCCAGAAAGTGATGTTGGCCATCTACCATTACCATGAGGGTGAGACTATATCATTTTAAACTATGATCCTAAAATCAACACAGTTGCTACTCAGAGATAGCAACACTATGAATTCAGGTGACTATTCGAAGATAGCAAAAGTATAATTTCAAGTCACAGTTCAATGATAGTGAGACTATAACTTCAAAGTATGACCCTAAAATCTACAAGCCTGGCTACTTAGTGATAGCATGGGTATGAGTTTAGGTGGCTACTCAGTGATATCAAGACTACAATTACAAACTATGACTCTACAGTTATCATAGTAGCTACCATAGTAGCTTAGTAGCTAGTCAATGACACTTTCAGGACTGCATGAGACTGCTAACCTTCTAACCTCCATCTATGAGCACTGTCCTTTACTCTGTCTGTACTTACTCTATAATGTCCTTTGCTTAGTCTTTCTTTTGCGTAAGAGTAGCTTGATTTTTGTCCTACATTTTAAATCCTTTTGAACAAAAGCATGTGCTAAGTGTAATGTAATGTAATAGTGTAGGTGCTATGTTGGTGTGAGGACCTGCAGTACGCTCTGAGCATGCTCAAAAGAACAATATGGAGATCTAAGGATCAGGTAAGCATTGCATTTGTGGTAGTAACTGATAGGATGTGACAAGAACCTTCCAGAAAGCTTCCACACTTCACTCAAACACCACAGTAAGGCTTGCATACACATTTTTTCTGCATATTTTACTTTCTGTGTAAAAAATGTGTTATGGACATAAAATGCATGTTTGTACATTACGGTTCTCTGACACATGGTGGTTTCATGTTGCCTAACACAAACATTAATGCACTTACAACTGACTATGTTTGCAGCATTCACACAAACATTTGATTAAAATTCAACTTCTGTAGCTGCCACCTCTGATGTTAGTTTATTTGTGTGTGTATGCATGTGTATGTGATCTGTGTGTATGACGGTACGTACATATGTGATGTGTGTGTGTGTGTGTCTGTGGGTGTGTGTGTGTGTGTGTGTGTGCATATGTGAATGGTCCTGGTGTGGAAATAGACAGACTGCATGACACATTAACATTGAAAGAAGCAGATGGGTGAATAAGGCACTTTGTTGCTTTTCTCTTTCACCTCCTCTCTCCAACCCTCTGAACACATGAAAGGAAAAGGCCATTTTGGTCATCAAAACCTTTTCTCCCAACACAAAGGAAAAGACAGAAAATAAGCAGATTGTATTCACTTGGTAAAGGGTTGGAGTGGCATCAATATAATGCGGAAAAAAGTAGAAAAAATTCACACATTTGGAAAAATATAGTTTTTGTCTCTAGTTTAAAAATCCCCACCCCATCACAACTCAATTTTGTTGTGTCTTCGTCTTCTATTTGCCCCGACTCTGCTCTTCTCTACAGAATATTTTTATCTACAGGTTTCATACATTTGTACAGTCCGTAGGCAAGTGTGGCAAAGACGACCTCGGAAAAACAACACTGAGACAATCCAAAAATGTCCATGGGCTTTTAGAGCACTTACACACACACACACAAGCACACACACAAGCACACACACACACACACAAAATGATACATACTCACAAGCACTCAAGCAGACAACGTTATGCATTTCAAATAACAGCCCAGGTGAAAACTCACGTTGGTCAGTTTTGGGCGACACCAAAACCGTAAGGGAGTGCTGCAGTCTCCTCCAGGGATAATGGTGGCATTCAAGCACTTGCCACAGTTCATTACATTTAACACACATGTGTGCTGTGTGTGTGTGTGTGTGGTAACTTCAGTCCAGGAATTCAGAAGTGAGGTGTGTGTCTTCATGTGTGTTTAGGATGTAGCACATTTGTGTGTTTGTGTGTGTGTGTGTCTGGTGTGTGTATGATGCACAAGTTGGGGTTATTACTTATTGCTTCAGACTGCTTCCATATCTCTCCTCAGCAGTAACAGATACTATCTTGTGTGTGTGTTTTTATGTATATATAGGGGTGTGTGTGTGTGTGTGTGTGCGTGATATATCGTCTGCGGCACGTCTTCCAGTCAGAGATTGAAGACTCTCCAGGCTTCCCTCCAGGCACAGATCAGCAAAGGCTGAGTAAGTCTTTTCACCTTTCTGCTTTCCCTCTCTCTCTCTTCCTTGCTCTTTCTGTCTCTGTCTCTCTCTCTCCCTCTGTCTTTCATTCATTCATTCCGTTTCTTTCTCTTTCTTTTGGATACCAGAGCAGAGAGATACAGGCAGGCAATGGGCAGGTCATCAGAGGGTGACGGGGTCAAAGTGGAGAGGTCACAGGGGAAAGGTCACAGGCAGGGCTCAGAGAGGTTAGTTGCCTGCAGTGGCTGAGTGGATTAGGAGACAGGCAGACGAAGAAACAAACAAACAAACAAACAAACAAACAAAAAGCAAAAGGGAGAAGAAGAAAGGGATGGGAAAATAGGGAGGAAGGGAGGGAGGAAAGGAAAGGAAACAAAAAAAGAGAAGAGAGGAGGTTAGTCTCGACTGGTGACGGTCAGATGAAAACATGACTACGAGAATAGCTGCTGACTCTGAGTCTTGTCCACTGCTAAATCCAGAGCAGTTCTATTGCTGAATCTGGAACAGATCCATTGCTCTTTTATGCTAAAATGCCAACTCTAGAATTTGTTTTTGACTCTAGAAAAGCCCCAAATCAGACAATAAAACTGCACAGTCAGGGTGGAATAAAAATATTCCACAGTCGGCTTCCAGTCAATACAGATGAAGGTTTAGTCACTCTAATACGTAGCAGGAGGCAAAGGCCAGCTGTTGGCATGGTGCCTTACCCATCTTAAAGGGACCACCCACGTGAGGGTTGAGTCCAGGTGAGTTCTGGCCTTATCTGCTATGGAACAGGTTTTTCTCAGAGCCAGCTACTATCTCTGACTAACAACAATCTTATTTTCCTTTCATTTTTTGTGCTGTGCAGTTTAGTAAAATCATGTGCATGGAACATAAGTCCACATCGGGAACATCAGGCAGAGGTGGGGTGCAGGAGGGAGAGTGGGAGAAAGAGGAAGTGGACAAAGGGCCACATGAACCAGTGAAGGCCACATGGCCCAGGTTAGTAGCAGTCGAGGATGGATAGGGGAGGGGCATTTGGGAGGATGAGGAGTGGGGTTATGTTGATGATAGTGCATCTTAACTTCCTTAGAGTCATCAAACACTTATCACTAATCTGGCTATCTGCGTATAATGCTTTGAGTAAAACTTCATCTACATGTAATAAAACAGGCATAACACGTTTATAACATACATGTGTGTTTATACGTGGATAATATCCACGGTAGAGAAGCAAGAAATTAATCATGCTCAAAGAAACAGGATGCCTTATTTTTTGCACTCAATACATTTTTATTGCTGTTTCTCTTTTTCAAAATCTTTTGTCTATGTACAACAGCATAAAAATCTTAGCCGTAATCATACAAAGCAACACTACAAGGTATTGTTTTTGATTTTTCTTCTTCTTCTTTTTCTTCTATATAGCATAGTGGAACCATACTGTTTTTTGCACTGGGGGCTCGCCAGTGCCGAGACCCCCCCTTGCCGATCTCCCCAGTGCAGTCATGTCACTGGACACCACGTATGAGCCTCATATAAAATGCTCTGGCATAAAAAGACTGAAAAAAATGTCCCATCAATTATATAAAGCCCTAACGGATATCAAAAAATATAGAAAGTATTCTAACATGGCTATCAAGCTGCTAAGATGCATATTTATCTTCCTAAAAATAGCCCTCTAGAATTTCTCAATTGCTATTTCTTTGCAAAATACAAGTAGAATCTGACATCTCATATACATTTCTGCTTTATATACTTTTTAATATATTTTGTATATTTAATATATATATTTGTGTATATTTTTAGAGGCCACAAGTAAATACTATTTTCTTTGCAACAATTAAAAATAACAAATAAAACTTAAAAATGACAAAAAATAACAGACTTACAGTAAAACACAAAGAAATGTCTCAAGTGGATTTTGCTTTTGAAGATGTTGTGAAGCATTCACACATAGCTTTCACAAACACTTGTTTTTGGACCTGACATGAAAGATCGACCTCACAATTCACACACACACACACACACACACACACACACACACACACACACACACTGACTTGGCTCTCATCATCTGTGTGACTGAGGTTTAATGTTTTTGCCAACATGGCTGCCTTGACATGGAGTATAGCTGACAGTGTTTGCCGGCATTCAGTGCAAAAGGAAGCACATGTGTGTGTGTGTGTGTGTATGTGTTTGTGTGTGTGTGTGAGGACAGTTGTACAATGAGTAAGGTTTGTGTTGCTGTCTGTCTGAACAGACACACAGATGGACATCACAAGACAGGTGTGTGTGCTCCTTTCAAAACACTGCATGTGTAGGCCTGCGCACACACATGCACGCGTGCACACACGCACACACACACACACACACACACCCACACAGAAGCACACATGCTTGCTTCAACATGCATGTCAGATATCCATACGGTCTTAGAAGGTTTGCTTGACAACAGTAGTACCATGATAAAAAAAACACACACACAATATAAAAATACAAAAAAAAATCCAAAGAAAAACACATGGACACATTACAAAACAAAATGAAAACGAATGATCTGTTTGATTTTTACCAATCCTTTGTGGTGAGCAAACCAAAACACATAAACACACATACACACAAAAACACACACACACTATTCTTTAATATTTTTTAAAATTCTGTTTGACCCATCTGTGTTGCCAATGGGTAAAAGGGCCTGAATCCAATCCAATCCAATCCAATTCAATCCAATCCAATCCATACTTAACACTGATCTCCCAGCATCGCATGAGGACACAGTCAGATGAATGGAAGCATGAGTGTGTACACTTACATTGGGATTGGGTCAGGCCTAAGGGAGATGCTGCGTTCAGGCTTTACAGGGACTTGTTTACGTAACGTCCTGTCTTAAAAAGCCTTCATGCTCAGAGATACACACACTCCTTCGCTCTCATGCAGACATACACAAAAGTGCTATTGAAATGGAGTGTGCGTGTTTGTGTGTGTGTGTGTGTGTGTGTGTTTGTGTGGGCTGGTCGACACAGATGATAGGCTTGGTCAAAGAGGGGTGTGTGACCTGGCTGTGGAATGTTTCCGAGTGTATCCAGTGAACTATGCACGCACACTCTCAAGTTCAAAGGTCCAATATTAGTCACAAGCATCCATTCACAGCCTCCTGTTTCACAGTCATCCAGATAGTATGTGTGCATGTGCGCGCGTGTGTGTGTGTGTGTGTGTGCGTCTGTGTATGTGTGTACACTAGCGAAAGTCCAACGTCATTACGGCTCCATAACAGAGAGACAGTTTGGTCAGAACTTTCCCCTTTAAGGTTCTCGGTAATGAGAGGTCTGTTCTCTCGGTTTTCCAGTTCTCTTTTTTATGTTTTAGCTTTGTTGTTTGTTGTTTCTATTCTGTGTGTTTGTTGGTGGTGTTGTAGTTGTCATTGTTGTTGTTGTCATTCACTGAGGCATGGGTAAGGAAGACAGATGCTAAACTAACCTCTGTCTGTGGTCAGAACCCTCTGGTAGGGATGGACGCGCAGGTCGTGCCTTCTAAGCTTAGCGCTCATCGCACCTGCTAGAGGGTAGTGACATCATCATCATCATCATCATCATCATCATCATCATCATCATCATCATCATCATCG
>CM059286.1:20393090-20398090 GCA_030347295.1 Setipinna tenuifilis
TGAGTGTGTGTGTGTGTGTGTGTGTGTGTGTGTGTGTGTGTGTGGTTCTGTCTGTCTGTCTATGTGTGCGTCTGTTAGTCTCTGTGTGTAATTGTGTGTGTGTGTGTGTGTGTGTGGTTCTGTCTGTCTGTGTGTGCATCTCTTGGTCTGTGTGTGATTGCATGTGCGTGGGTGTGTGTGTCTGTGTGTGGTTTTGTGTGTGTGTGTGTGTGTCTGTGTATGCGCGTGTGTGCATGCGTGTGTGGTTGTGTCTGTGGTTCTGTCTGTCTATGTGTGTGTCTGTTGGTCTGTGTGTGTGATTGCATGTGTGTGTGCACATACCATGTTACAGCAGCTACCTGATAAACTCCACTCCACAAACACAGCCACTGACACCCACCCACAGATTACGTGTGTGTGTGTGTGTGTGTGTGTGTGTGTGTGGCCTAAAGCTAGAGTAAGCAATGCTAATCTAATAGAGGTTTTGTCACATGTGTCTCATATCGGCCCATGATCCTCTGACTGTCCAGTCTGTATGTTCACCAGGGGAAATACAGACTGCGTACTCAGCCTTGGCTCTGTAGACTTGAAACACACACACACACACACACCACAGTGTGCTAATTTCAGTCCAGCATACAGCAAATATGTGTCTATGTGTGTCTCTGTGTGTACATGTATGTGTGCTTGAGAGAGTGTGTGTGTGAGTGTGTGTGTGTACTGAGGCATGTTAGTGTTTGTATCTCTCTGTATGTGTTTGTGCATCTGTGTTTAAGTGTACACATGTGTGTGTAAGTGTGTGTCTGTGCAGGCATGTATATCTCAGCAATTTGTGTGTGTGTGTGTGTGTGTGTGTGTGTGTGTGTGTGTGTATGTGTGTGTAATGATCTAACTTGTCCATCTTGTGTTCCACATTAATCGGCATGAACTAATTGGATCAATGAGGGCAGCTTGCTCTGGTCATGCTCTGTGTATTAAGACTTCTTCAGTAGCTCGGAATCAATCATACGCACACACACACACACACACATATCCACACGCACATGCACACACACACACGTGCACCCATGTACTACACTACACACACACATGCCCTCAATGACAGCCCCCCCCCTCCCCACCACACACACCGACTCACACACACTCTTGCGCCCCCCATTTCCAAACCTCACATGATCCCAGAAATGCACACCTGGTGTCCCGGTGGGTGGGGATCATGTTGGGGTTAGGGGGGGGTCAGAGAGCAGCTCCAAAGGGGAGGCGGTGGGTGGAGGCTGGACATGGAGCTCTCTCAAAACACACAGGCCAAAACACACTACTACGGACCTGCCCAAGAATCCAAGACACACACACACACACACAGGCATGCACACTTAGTCCACTACAAGTACATGCATCATATCTGAATTATGATATATATACATATATACATATATAAAATACCATGTTTATTTCCATACATAACAAAAACTCCCCTTTTGACAAATCACCCTGTGTATGTACTTACATAGCTGGATGACATAGAAGGCTGTAATGGGCTACTATAAGTCAAAGCCATGAGTTTACATGGCAGTGGAAAATACCTCTCAGTCACAAGCTTGTGCTTCTGAATATGCCACTTCCTGGCTTACTCACACTCTCACTTGCATTGGGCCACACACACACACACACAGACACACACACACACACACACACACACACATGTGAGTGGAAAGTGACAGGCTACTAGTTTAAAATAGACGATGTGTCTTCATACGTTGGTTAGCCATGTGTGTGTGTGTGTGTGTGTGCGTGTGTGTGTGTGTGTGTGTGTGTGTGTGTGTTGGTCAGCCGTGGCTAAACACAGATTGGTTACTTCATCCCTCTCAGACTAAAACACACACATCCGTCACAACTTCCTCTTTCATCCTGTCACACACTCATCAAGTGACTGGATGGAACACCTGCCATCAGCAGAAAACACACACGCACACACACACACACACACACATACACACGCACGCGCGTGTACACACACACGCACACACACACCCTCAACGACCCACACTCACGAACACATACACACACCTTCTCACTTTCTCTAACAAAATAAGAAGACCTATGTACAACTGCATATATACATACATAGATAGACTAGACACATTTACAGACATGCACAAACACATGCACACAGACACAGGCACAGGCACAGGCGCACACACACACACGCGCGCGCACACACACAAACACTCATGCATAATGCAGCGCAAACCCCTAGGTGTCCTATAAAAGGTATGCTACAGAGACAGTCGCCTGTGGATGTGCTAGAGTACCAGACCATGCAATCACACACACACACGCACACACACACACACACGCACACACACACGCACACACACACGCACACACACACGCACACACACACGCACACGCACACGCACACACTAGGCTATGCAATCAGAGATAATGGATTTTAAAGGGCACCAGCTCTCTGCTGACTGCTGGAACGACCCCCCACTCATGGAAATGAACACCAGCATCCTGCAGGCAGGAAGGCCAGACTCAGACCCGTTACTCACACACACACACACACCTGGCCAGAGTCAGACCCACTACACACACACACACACATACACACACACACACACACACACACACACACACACCTGGCCAGAGTGAGCCCTACTACACACACACATACACACACACACACACACACACACACACACACACACACACACACACCTGGCCAGAGTCAGCCCTACTACACACACACCTGGCCAGTCAGCCCTTCTGTTCACTACAACTACCGACCGGACCAGGCCCGCATTCCACCACCTGTCACATTCACACATCCAGTCACATATTTACATACACACACACACACACACACACACACACACACACACACACACACACACACACCGCAGCCACTGACCACACCTGGCTACAGAGACACCTGATCTTTCTTTTCACATTTCACCGAGATTTGTGCCTTATCTAACCTGGATTTGGCCCTTATCTAACCCTGATTTGGTCTCTATCTAACCCTGATTTGTGCCTTATCTAACCCTGATTTGGGACTTTTTTAAAACTCAGATTTGGTCTCTATCTAAACCTGGTTTGGCCCTCATGTATCTATACATGAGTAAATCAAAAGCCTCACACCCTCCATGGACTACACTCACCAGTATGGATACATATAAAAGGTCACTTGGACACTTCTAGGGGAAAAGCATTCTGAAAATCCCTTAGATTTGTACACTCACCACTAACTCTGATTTTTGAAGAATTTTACTTTTCCTGTTCACATACAAGCCCACTAGCAACATTTTTGGTGTTTTATTTTTGTTTTTATGCCTCCGGCTAGAAAACTGTTTCTACGGATTGTCTTTAAAGTTGCACCACACACAGATTTCCAAAAGCATACTGGTGTGTTGTTGCCCAGTCATTTTTACTCACCCTTCACCCTTCAAGGATGAACCCGGGTAAACCGATAAAAGACAGGACACACACACACACACACACACACACACACACACACACACACACACGGTGATGATGTCACTGAAGTCCCACGGATGAATCATAGTGAACCTTTGAAAAAATACACGCACACTTGCTTTTTTCCCCTCTACCCACACATACACACTTCCCTGTCTCTCTCACTCACACACACACACACACACACACCGAACGCACACACGTATCATCATCACACTCTCCAGTGTAAGAGTGTGACAGAAAGTGACCCTTGCTATTAACCAGAAGTGACCTGCGACAGGAAGAGGAAGTGGGTACTCACGGCGGGCACCAGGAGCTTGTCCACCTCCTCCACGGCCCTCTTCAGCTTGATCTCGGCGCGGTTCTGGGCGTCCTCCACGGTGATGAGCACGTGCAGGTCCTCGTTCAGGTGCTCCCAGTTGGGCTTGCCCCGGTTCTGCTCCTCCTGACGGACAAGGGGACAGGTGGACAGGTGAGACCGGTTCGGGTCACCATGACAATACAACACACACACACAGGCACGCACACACACACACACGCACACACAGACTGTGGAAGGCACACACAGACTGTGGAAGGCATTTTTTATGAGAAAATTGCAATGTGGTTCAACAAAACACACACACACATACAGACACAGCCTGTCAGTCACAGACAGACTGTCTATATAGGCTATAAAAACACCCTGTGCTTTTACATCCACTTACTTTTTATAATAGTAATATGTGTGTAATATAATATAATATAATATAATATAATATAATATAATGTAATTTAATGTTATAATTTTAAATATGTTACTATTTATATTATATTAAATATTTGATCATGTTTATTATTAATAAGGACCCATATAGGACACATATTGGGCAATGTACAGCACGTCCTAACAGCTTTTACAGCGGAGGACACTGACACTTCTGTGTAATGAGCAGAGCTGAAATTTACTGACGCTGACACCGGGGCCAGAATTCAATCAGGGCATTTAGCCGCTAAAGGTTAGGCCACCTCTGGGGCATTTAGCCGCTAAATAGTGGCACTCCTCTGCAGATATGAGGCATTAACTATGCCAAATACCACTTGGTCTCAGTGGAGGGGCAGCGGAGAGCAGACGGTCATAAAAAAATGTGCTGATGGAGAGACCCTAACCTGCAGAGCATACTGACCATGCCTTCGTAAAAGTGTGCTAATCCATAGAGCTTGCTGATTAAAACGGCCAGGCTAATTGGTAAAAATCACATTGCTCACACTGCACTACAGAGAAGGCTGGCTTACTGCACATACAAGTGTATACTTTATTTAAAAAGTATGCAGACCCAAGAAGCATACTAGTTTAATGACCAGCCAGGCTTCAAAAACTGTACTAGTCTTAAGAGCAAGCTTATCTACAATGTAGAGGCTGACCCAGAAAGTGTAAAGGGCCTATTTTGACAGGATTTTTCCTCAACTAAACGTTGGTGTTTTTGTGCTTTGATTTTTCAAGCTGGCAGGCACCCTTGTAGTTCCAGTGCTCACGTGACCTTTGCCCAAGAACAACA
>CM059286.1:20425590-20428090 GCA_030347295.1 Setipinna tenuifilis
TCAAAGCACCACACACACGCTGACTTATCTGGTCCTCTGTGTTACTGTCATAATCCGAGATAGCAGCATTTAAAATGTGTCCCTGTAATTACAACCCACCCTGTAAGTGGCCCCCTAAAAACCACCGACCCCACCTCGGCCCCCTGGTCAGTTTGGTCTAGAACTGCCACTGCTCTTTCTCTCTCTCTCTCACTCTTTCTTTCTTTCTCTTTCTCACACACAAACATGCATTTTATCTCAAATTTAAGTTCTTGCTCTCTCTCTCAAACACACACACAGACACAGCGACACACACACACATGCACATACACACACACACACGCGCACACACACACCCACACGCACGCACACACACACTCACACACGCGCACACACGCACGCGCACACACACACACACACACACACACACACCCATGCATAAACACAAAGATATAGCGGAAGACACGCCGGTGTGCTGCTGAAGCCATGCGGAGAACTAAAGCTGATAGATGCTGAGCACCTGTTGGGAGACGAAGGAAGACAGAGAGAGGGAGAGAGAGGGAGAGGGGGAGGAGGGTAGAGAGAGAGAGACAGACAGATAGGGTGAGAGAAAGAGAGAGAAAGAAGGAAAGAAAGAGGGAGGTAGACACAAACAGAGAAACAGAGAAGGAGAGATGGAGAGAGAGAGAGATAGGGAGGTAAACAGAGACAGATAGAAAGAGACACAGAGAGAAAGACAGAGATGGAGCATAATGAAAGAAAATACAGAGAGGAAAAGAAAGGAAGATGGAAAAGGAGAGAGCGACAGAGCAGTGAGAATGAAGTCAGAGACGGAAAGAATGAGGGAGTGAAAAATAGAGAGAGAGAGGGAGGGAGGGAGGGTAGGAGAGAGACAAAAAGTGGGTGAGACAGAGAACCTGAGAGAGAGGGAAAGACAGAGTGTGTGTGTGTGCGTGTGTGTGTATGTATGTATGTGTGTGTGCGTGTGTGTGTGTGTGTGTGTGCGTGTGTGTGCACGCGTGCGTGTGAGCCACCCTTCTGTGTTTGTAATTATATTGCGCTGTCAGAGGTGGTGCTGAGTTGGGGTGGAGGTGGCATAGCCATGGCCGAGGTCTCAAACAGAGACACCATCTGGGTCTCCAACCCAAAATCACACATGCGCACACACACACACACACACACACACGCACAGACACAAACACGTATGCAGACACACCAAATGCATACACACACACACACACACACACACACACACACACACACACACACAAACAAACCAAACACACACACACCAAACGCACACACACACAGCAAGACTCACACCTCACAGCCCCATTTTATAGAATTAACTGTATAGCATCACACACACACACACACACACACACACACACACACACACACACACACACACACACACACACAACCAAGATGAGATGTGAAGGGTAAGAGCTCCTGTCTGTAAACCTAATTAGGCTTCAAACACACACAGACACAAAAACACACAGACACACTCATGCACGCAAACACACACACACACACCTCAATAAAAAAAAAACCTCAACTCAGTAGCAATACACACACAGACACACACACAATCACGCATACATACCAAACACACACACACACACACAAACACACACACACACACACACACACCCTAATCCATCATGTTATTGCACTGGTTTTACTTCATGGATCCTGCACACCTTGCAGCAGCGCTGGCTGATATTGCAAGGTCAAAGTCAAGGTCAAAGTCAGCGCTGTTGGTGATTCTAAAAGAGCACACTCATACCAAGGGTGTTTCACTTGTACTGTAGGGAGCAGGGTCATCTCTGCAAGGGTGACTGGGGGGACGGTGGCTCACGAGGTAAAGGTGTCAGCCAGAGGGTTGCGGGTTCAAACCCCACTTGCCCTGACTACGTGTCCTTGACAAAGACACTGCACTCCAAACTGTTCCAAATGAGCTGGGTGTACGAGTGACTTGTATGGCAGCATTCTGCTATCGGAGTAAGTGTGTGTGACTGTGTGTATGTGTGTGTGTGAGTGTAAGACATTTATTGTAAAAAGCTCTGGGTGTTCGACTGAGTTGGAAAGCACTATAAATGCAGTACACGACCACAGGCCTACTATTGAACTATATTTTGCCACAATTGACTTGCTGTGCCCTACAGTCTTTGCATGAGCACATGTTTTATTGGAATTCTTTAAGACTGTTAAGTATAACAGCAGACTCCATCAAGACATAACTCATAACTGTGCTCAGTCACATTTCCAATCACATGACCTGCATACAGTGCTGCAGTCCAACTGGGCTGTAGTCCACCCTTCTTCTTCTTCTTAGTGTCCTTGAGTACCGTCTCACAGTTTGGAACAGAGTGACCACACTGGTCAAACAAACTAGACTTTGGGGCGCAGCCAAGTGTACAATCAGGCATGGCATAGTGTGTGTGTGTGTGTGTGTGTGTGTCCTCAAGTGTGTATATGACTAGCAGAAGACCGAACCAATGCGAACTACAAGAAC
>CM059286.1:20445590-20455590 GCA_030347295.1 Setipinna tenuifilis
TGGCCGTCTCTCACTCTCTCTTTCTCTCTCACACAGACACACACACACTGACTATCTTTGTCTCTGTCTCTCACACACACACAGACACACACACACACTGACTATCTTTGTCTCTGTCTCTCTCTCTCTCTCACTCTCTCACACACACACACACTTCTGAGCCCAAAGGCACAATGATCATTTATCTGTGTTGTTGTTCATCTCCTGATTTTCGATGATTGTGATGTCATTTTTACACATTGTTCCACTCTCTCTCTTACACACACACACACACTCCCAAAGCAACAAGCACCATGCACTGATGCAGACACACACACACACACACAAAAATCACACCCACACCACACACTGCCAATGGCTGTTACAATATGTGTAACATCTCCTAGACTCTCGATCATTTTAATGTCTTGTCATCCGGCTGTCTCGCTGACCTGCTGTCTGTTAGGGGGCTCAAAACATGCCCTACAGCTTTTATTCCCTCTCGCCTTTCACAGAAACTGTTTCATGTTGTGGGAAAAAAAAGTCCTTGACATCAAACAAATCACTGGTCTCTGGAGTTGCACTTTCATTTTTAGATGTGTGGTGGTGCCGCCAGTGCTGGAAAAGAAAAAAAAAACAGCCTAACAGGGATCTTGATTCCCTCTCCAATTTTAGAACCACCTTAAAGCTTCCGTTTTTATTGCTAATGCTTCAGAGAGCCTGATTTTAATCAATTGCTAAGTCTATCTACCTGGGGAAAGGGGGTCCTTGACATGTACCAGTCTGGGATTCGTAAAATTGCAGGGAATTGAGTTTGCACTCCTGAAACTGACAACCTGTTTTTTACTGGAGACTCCAGGGGGCTTTTTCACTTCCTCTCCCCTGGATCTGACTGCCGCTGTTTATCCAGTGCCAATGCTTTTGTTGCTTCAGTATTTGAAGCGTATTTTTAGGGATAGCAGAAAAGCAGTGCTCTGCCTCTGGTAGGACTTTTATTGTCAACATAATGCCATCTTAAATGATGTCATCTCCCCATGCCTCCATTGTGTGGAGTCCCCCAGGGTTCAGTGTTGGGTCTCATTCTGTTTTGACTACATTTATTTTCCTGTCAAACAGATTAAGGATGCATTTTTTAATATCATTCTAATGATATGCTGATTCATTTCCCTATTAATTCTGACCATGGAAATTCACAGCGTCTTTTGGCTGCTTAACTGATGCTAACTGCTGAGTGGGTGGCAGCTTCTTGAAGCCTAATGAAAAGCAGGCAGGGGCTATTGTCTCTGGTTTTCCAATCACCAGTGGAGCCTTCAGCACTGCTCCTCATTCATTTGCACCATACCAAATGCCTGTTGTCAAAGACTCTTGGTGTGTTTTTTGACTAAAAATATTATAATTTGACAGATAATTGTATGCTGTGGTTAATACGTTATTTTATCAATTGAAAACAATGGCCAAATGTGGAACTTTCTGCCCTAAAGAAAGGGAGATGGTGGTCCATGCTTTGGTATCTCTCTAACTGTGTTGTTAGGTTTTGGCTCTACTCTAAATATTGGGTCAGCCACATTGCAGCAGCCAGACATGTCCCTATGACCTGGAGGTGTGGCAACACCCCTATTTAAGCTGTCCTACTCTGGCAACCAAGTGAAGGTTACAGTTGATTTCAAGGTTTGGTCTTTCATTGAAAAATGACATTAGACTTGTTGAACAAAAGCATCTGCTAAGAGCTTAAAATAATATTTAATATAACATAAACATAACATACACAAACATAAATAAACCCGGTAGCCACACCACTGTCAATTATTGCACCTTTAAGCACTTAAATTCTCTACAGTTTACTATTGGTCTAATGTTTAACCACAGATAAGATTTTACTGCCGTTAGTCTTAAATTATGGATTAACTTTCCACCTCTAATTATCAGTGGTTAATTTGGGCCTTCCACTGGGTTTTTGTCTATTTATTTTAGTATTTTTTAAATTCTATTTATTTCCTTTATTGTTTTGCATATTTTTACCATCATGCCATGTTTCTCCACTGCATACCCTTTGGAACAAGACCTGTTGTCTGTTGTCTCACATTCACTCTCACACACATGCTTATTCTTCCTTGCTCTCACACTGAGTACAATTTTCACAAACACTTTCACTCTTTAGCACACACTCTGTCACATCCACATTCAAACTCACTCTGTCACTCATAAACACACTCTCTCTCATTGTACTCCCACTCTCTCTCTCTGACATACACATTCCTCCACTCACGCACATACACTTTATTCCACACCCTCACCCACTCTCACTTTCACTCACTTTCTCTCTCTATCTCTCTTTCACACACACACACACACACACACACACTGACACACACACACAGGGAGAGGCTCCTGTCTTTGCGTATGAGCGGTGTAGCGTCCCCGTGCAAGCTGTGTCTGATATTTTATCCCTCGCTCACCTCCTCCTCCAGTCGCCCGGGAAACGCTGAGGTCAGCACAAGCAGGGATGATTTAGCGTCACAGTGCTGGCCACGCTGCCGCTCTCCCTCTCTCTCTCACACACACACACACACACACACACACACACTCATTTATACACACACACACACACTCTTATTCTCTCGTTTATACACACAGATACACACACACACAATTTTTCTCTCTCACACACACACGCACACTTTTTCTCTCTC
This sequence comes from Setipinna tenuifilis, assembly GCA_030347295.1. Lineage (NCBI taxonomy): Eukaryota > Metazoa > Chordata > Actinopteri > Clupeiformes > Engraulidae > Setipinna > Setipinna tenuifilis. The sequence continues at coordinate 20,448,260 of CM059286.1, forward strand.
TCTCACACAGATATTCTAACACTTAACATACACGAACCAGCAAATAAGTACCCACAAAATTGTGTGCACGTACACACACAGAAACCCAGACATACACACCACAAACTGAACAGATACACTGGCTATTAGGCTCCTGGAACTCTAGTTCCATAAGTACTACATAAGCTCAGATTTTTTCTGTGGCTGTGTGTATATGTGTGTATGTGTGTGTGTGTGTGTGTGTGTGTGTGTGTGTGTGTGTGTGTGTGTGTGTGTGTGTGTGTATGGGGTTGGGGGGTACAAGATACTATAGGGACTCCCTAATCTCTGAGGGGATGACAGTTTATCCTACCTGACAATCTATACAGCAACACACACACACACACACACACACACACACACACACACATGTACTCAAGCACATACGCAGTTGATGTGGCAGTATATGCAGTAGTCATGGTCTTGTGCCGACCTCAACTGGAAGTGAAAGCAATGTCGCAAGCCTCAGCACACACACAACACACACACACACACACACACACACACACACACACACACACACAGGTCTTAGGACCAAATCCAAGCCTGCAAATGTCTGTCACAAACAAGCAATTAACAGCACTTTCAAACTCATGTGAAAACACACACACACACACACACACAAACCACCACCACTGTCACATGCATGTTGTGTAACTCCATTCCTCTAGGAAGGGATTCCTTGCAAAAAATCCAATGGTGCTTTACACACAGATAGACTGAGCATGACTGATTGGAGGCCTTAACATGTCAATCTACCAAGTGGGAAAAGAGCCAATGTAATGCCGTCACACACACACACACACACACAGTAAGGCAGGCACACACACACACACACACACACACACACACACACTTGGCAGACGTTGCTGTGGAACGGAGAGCTGGCCTCCCAGACCGGACACACAGGCGCGTGTGCGCGCACACACACACTCAGACACACACACACACACACACAAAGAGGAAGCTCTGAGAGAGAGTGTGGTCTGTCACAACAGGCGGGTAGAGGGCCAGCCCGAGCCGGCTAGAGCGCTCCCTGAGCCCAGCGTTCTCCAAAACAAAGCCCCGTTCCGGCCGGCTAGAACCGGCCCGGGGGTCACACACACACTCACACACACACACACACCAACATGGATATACACACTCTCTCTTTCTCACTCCCTCTCTCTCTCTCTCACATACACACACACCCTTTCACTGACAGAGCTGACCCCCTCTCTCTCTGTCTCTCTTTTGCTCTTGGTGGACGAGCAGACAACTATTACATTTCCATGCCAACAGCTGTAGTTGAGACATATCCCTGAACCTCAGGGTTAGATGTCATCAATAGTGGAAGTGAAATCAGGCTGATGAGCTTGTGTGTGTGTGTGAGTGTTTGTGTGTGTGTCTGTGTGTGTGCCCGTGTCTGTGCGTGAGTTGGTGTGTGCATGTGTCTGTGTGTGAGTGGGTGAGTATGTGCGTGTCTGTCTGTGTACGTGCGCACGTGCATGTGTGTGTGCCTGAGTGTGTAAGTGTGTGTGTGTGTTGTGTGCGAATGACTGAAATAGCAGACGTTACTGTGTTGTAATGTTGCATTAGCAGAATGTGAAACCCGTGCAGAATGTGTGCACTCTGACATAAACGCCATTCTTGCTGGCCGGGTGAATCACCTCTGTGACGCATCTTGTGAGAAGCAGAAACTCGTGAGCTCATGCGAAGGCTGGGCTGTCCAGGCATAGCCTACTCCCAGATGGGTCATCTGCCCCAGGCACAGCCGCACCACGTCCACCGACGCGGACAGTCGGAATGCTTCCTCATACCACGGCAATGACATGGCTGTTAATTACCAGACAACAACTATCTACACACGTATGTGTCAAAGATGTGGCCTCAGTAACTGACTGACTGACTTAATGAATGAATGAATAAATCAATGAATATCATTCATATACACACTGTGCATACATATGTGTGAATGTGTGGAAGCACACAAACGTATTATTGAAATCGGTGTGGTCATCACTGTTGGCTAGCCACTGGGGGATAGCAGAGGAGAGCAGACCAAAGTGTGGAGCCAGCAGCAGGGGGGATCTGGCAGAGTGAAGGGCCCTTATGCTGTGAAAGCCGTCTATTTTCTGCTCCACGCTCCCTATTCAGCTCTGCCCGGCTGCGACAAACTCGCCCAACCACAAAGCAATACCTGGAACTCGCATGGGGATACATGCGAAGCCCCTCTCTGCATGGGGACGGAGGGGCGGCATTGTGGAGGCCGGCGATAAAACAAACTGTTGCCCCGCTCTGCGGAGCGCCGGGCCCGCCACTCCTTGCTAATTCCACGCAGAGGCACCCCGCTGTCACTTCTCGCTTGAACAGTGCTCTGCTCAGGAAGGCAGCTACACGAAGCCCCCCTGTTTCTGTGGAAAGCGTTGTTTAGCCAGGCTGTGACCTCTTTCATGGTCCCTGTGTCCAAATGGCTTTGTGGATATTTTGTAAAACGTTAAGTAAGAGTGTTGCAACATCTGAGACACTCGACGGTCAAGACGAAGAACTTAATAAAACGTTTTAGCACATGTGTGTCACACAAAGAGATGCTCACTTGAGTGATATATATGGCCCATTAAAGAACTTAATAAAGTTTGCGCTCGTAGCTAGGCGACGAAGACAGCGAGGTGTCCTTGGAGACCTCAGTCGGAGGAGCCCCCCGGTGCTCCTCTCGCCGAATTTCCCACGCCCTCCCCAATCACCACCTCTTTGGACAGCCTCGCTTAACGTCCACACTGGCGACTCTATCATATTCCTCCGTGAAATAAAGAATGCGTGAACACATCCGCTGTTCACTAAGACATATTTTCTGTTACAAATGGTTAGACGAAATGTCTTAAAACCTTGGAGACTACTGGCTTTATTGCCAGTACAGAACGGACCCTGTCTGAATCAGGTAGTTTCATGATTCCTTGTGCTCAGATGCCTAGCCTAACAAGTTTATCCAAGGCAGGATATGCTTAAGGAATTAAATTCAATAAATCAATCTTATCTTACCTATAGTCTAAAGCCTACATGCATTTATGCTGGATTTGTATTTATTATTTAAAAATCAGGCGCTATTTACTTGCCTTCAGGTTACATTTAAGGAATCATTTATTTAGCCTACAATAGAAACAACCGAAATATCACAATGACAGTTTGTGATGTACAGTCTAAAATATATTTGAAATTCATTACATATTTTTAACATGTGACTAGATGCTCGTTAGCCTACTATATTTCTAACAACTCAACAGTGTCCAGGCCGTCTTTGGATCGAACTATTCTCCCATAGGCACCATTCATTTACTTTGTAGTCTACAAACTGTACCCGTCTCTCACTCTCCTTAAGAAAACCATTGTTGGTTCACACAAGATGTCTTTAGTGTTACAAAAGAGCCGTCATCCCCGGAGAGAAAACATAATTCTGTGTGGCAAATTAGGAGCAGAACAGAGCTGCATGCAAACTGACGGCGTAAAAGCAGGGTAAACACCTGTCATACTACAACCCATCATCTCCCCGAACAGCTTGGACAAGTCAGCATCTCAGTTTACGGACAAGTGAAGAGTAGCACATGCCCGACACACTAATTCGTGCTGGAAAAAAAACACTTCAGCAATGATTCAGACACCAGTAGCTCACTTGCAAACACAGCGCAACGCTGACTACGATCAGCTGGCGAAATGCGAGTCAAGACACCTTACCTTCGTCAAGCAAGCGTTCCAAGTGGTTGAAAATCCCACAGAAGTTCGGCAAACTGCTCATCAGTTTTTTATCATTCATCAACTGCATCAGATAGTCTGGGGTCGGTTTCGGCTTTTCCTTCGTTTCCATTTCCCCCACCATATTCCAATCAGAACGCGGTCAAGCCCCAAAGTACACTAAAGCAGACAAATAAATACAAGCCGCGTATAAATTAATAAATAAGGTATAAAAAATAGCGACAGAACCAGTTGGACACCGATTCTCTCTGTTGTCCAAACGATGAATGCAATGAGACAGTCTTCTGTTGCTGCTGCCAATTCCTCCAGGCTACGCACTGCACAGCAATTCTGTTCAATCGCTTGTCAGATGTTCTGAGGCCAGGTATGAAGGGAAATAAATAAACGGAGAAATAAACAAACACAAAATGCAAGGGAAATGGACGAGGTAGCGTGATTTCCGCTCTATGCTTTTTTGCCCTTATAGATCCACAAGTTACTCGGAATGAACTGAAGCAGTAGCCTAACTCCCGCGTGTCCACAGCTGGTCTACGATTTTTTAAAATCTTCTGTCTCCCACCAAAAGATCGCTCCTTTGTTTCCTCTTCTATACAGTCTTCACAGCGGCAAGGTGTTCTCCTTCCTAGATTACCCCGTCTTCTTGCACCGTCCTGTGTGTGTGAGAGAGTGTGTTTGTGTGTGTTTGTGTGCGTGTCCGAAGCTTCCACTAGAAACGTCTGTCTCTGGTGTCTCGCTCTCCCGGTCACAGAGCTGCTTCACTGTGGCAGGCAGTCGGTCCTCACTAACCGTCTCGCTTTGGCTCGCCTGGGCTCGCGAGCCCTGTCACATGATCAGAGTGCAACGCCTGGTCCCCTCAGCCGAAAGCGTGTGTAGAAGGGACACACACACACACACACACACACACATGAAAAACACCACCACCCTACACCTGAACTGCTGTCATGTATTTAACCATATTTACTGGAGCCTGTTTTACTGAATGGCCCTTGTATTTGGATCTGTGTAGGCCTACTCTGCCTTTACATGCAGGTCCAGTAAGTGTACAGTGCATGCAAGAGATGGATTTCATCACTTTGTGGGTCACCTTTAGACTATGGCGTCAACTTTGTAAGTAAAAGTAGCCCAATGTGAAGTATTCAGATGTCCATCAGAGATCTCAGGGCACATCTGTTAGGAGCAAAACTTCACTACACCGGCATTCTGTCTAGTGGTGTGACACACATTCATTTAATTCATTCTCAATAAATCAAGGAAAAAATGTCCCTTTTCCCCTGTGTAATGCTGTTGTATTCACGTCTAATAAAATTACTCACCATCTGGGCAGAGTGCATAGTTTATTCCTTTTTTACTGTAGAATTTCTCCAGTGATCAGCACCTAATAAAGAAACATTTAGTCTACGGCGGGCATTTTTCCGGCCTTATAAAAGTATTCGGCATGCTTATCAGCACTCCCTCCAGGCAGTGTAACTTAAAGCGCCGCGTGCAGTGCTGAAGGCCCTGGGCAAAGATGCTGAAATGCACTAATGCTCACAGTGGCGCTTATAAGTGGGTTAATTGTGCACTTGTGTTGGAAACCACTAGCTGTATACTAAGCCATTGAATCTGGCTATCAAATATCAGCCTATCTTTGCAACGAGCACGGGAGCCCTCAGGCAGGGGGAAGTTAGGTCTTGCACTGTTAAAGAACATCATTTAAAACACTGGGCCAATCCAGAATGTGTACTCCTTTACTATATAGTATTTAGTGTGCTATGCAGTGATTCAGCCAATGCAAGACATATTATATAGGGTACTATATAGCGAAACTGTAAACATTTTGGATTTTCCATTTGTGAAGCCAAATATTAAATTTATTATTTTTTTACAGATAATGCAGCAACTTGCTGTTTTGCACTTTTGGTTAAAGTCTTGCCAACAACAACAACAACAACAACACACTGCATTTCTATAGCGTTTTTAAGACACCCAACAGGCTTGACTGCATTCTGCTGCCTTGTACTTGTGACATGTATAGTGACAATAAAGTTGAATCTTACTTCATCTAAAATACATCCCACCCTTCCATAGGCACCGTTTCATTGCTGTTTCCTTCATGAGTTATGTGTTTGTTTGGCGAAAACATTCAGTCCATTGTATCGTCTGAAATATATCTGGCTTTGAAGTCGGTGTAATAAGTTGACAAAAACAGAGAGAAAACAGACATGTTATGGCAGCTTCCTGGGTAAGTCATTATCACCAGTGTGCTAATTTCTGGGAAAGAGCTTCTTTTCCCATACAGGCTGCATAAATTAGCACCATTGAAATTTAGGGTTTTTTTTGTGGAAATGTTGATACAAAAAGTTTAATTGGCTTAATGCTTGTGTGTGTGCTTTTGTCATGCAAACGAGCGTGAGGACCCCGAGTCTGAGTGTGTGAGCTGGAGGAGCTTTAGATCTTGCAGGGAGACAATCGTCCACCCTCCCCACCAACACCCACCTCCTCTCTCCTCGCCTCCTCTCCCCTCCCCTCCCCGCCCACCCACCCCACCGCCTTATGTCACTTCTGTCAACTTCCTCTATACAGGAACTGAGAGTACCGGGACTGTTTGTGTGTGTGTGTGTGTGTGTGTGTGTGTGTGTGTGTATCTGTGTGTGTGCACGCCCTTTAGCATGTGAATGTTTACGTGATCATATGTATGTTATGCGTGTGTGTATGTGTATGTGTGTGAATGTGTGTTTGTGGACACCCTTAAGCATGTGAACTTGTTCATGTGTACGTGGTCATGTGTGTGTTTTTCACATATGTATGTGTCTTAGTTGTGTGTGTGTGATTACAGTAATTGTGTAGGTGTACACACTTTCACATGTTCATGTTTGTGTAATATGGTTGAGTATGTGAGTGTGTATGTGTGTGTGTGAGAGAGAGAGCGTGTTCATGTTTGTATGAGTGTGTGTGTGTTTGTATGTATAAGGGTGTATGTGTGCATGTGTTTGGGGTGTGTGTGTGTGTGTGTGTGTGTGTGTGTGTGTGTGTGTGTGTTTGTGTATGTATATGTGCATGTGCATGTGTTTGTGGGTGTATGTGGGTCTGTGTGTGTGTGCATGTGTACGTGTGTGTGTGTGTGTGTGTGTGTGTGAGGGGTGGGTGGGATCTGGCATTGACAGTGCGGAAAGAAAGTACACCCTGGAACAGGAAGGGATTGTTGCTCTCCTTCCCAGCATCTTTTCATCCCGCCATCAACCACTGAGGCATTCTCATGCAGATGGACTTGGACTCACACACACTTTCACACACTTTCACACACGTACACACACACACACACACACACACACACACACACACACACACACACACACACACACATGAGATCACATACACACACATGTACATGCATACATATACACACATGGGTGCACATACGTATACACAAAAAACACTTATGCCTGCACGTACACACACACACACACACCCACACACACACACAAACACATTTGGCTTTCAGTGTGTGTGTAGACGTGTTTAGGGGGAATTACACAAATGAATGCATACCGGTGAACACAGAGCCAAAACCCAGCAAATGACACAGTAGTGTGTGTGTGTGTGTGTGT
>CM059286.1:20465590-20468090 GCA_030347295.1 Setipinna tenuifilis
TGTGTGTGTGTGTGTGTGTGTGTGTGTGTGTGTGTGTGTGTGTGTGTGTGTGTGTGTGTACAGGTGTGTGTGTGTGTGTGTGTGTGTGTGTGTGTGTATGAGTGATTTGCAGGACTGAACCTGTGTGAGTGGTCTGTACGGATCCAGCATGAGCCCCTCAGATCAATATCAGTTTTTCTCCATGGTTGGAGGTTACAGAGGTATTCAGCTGAACCTGTGGTCCACCTCTTCTCTTCTCTTCTCTTCTCTTCTCTTCTCTTCTCTTCTCTTCTCTTCCTGTCTCTTCTCTTCTCTTCTCTTCTCTTCTCTTCTCACCCCTATTTCCCTCTACTTGGATTTCCACCTTGTTCTTCTGTCATTTTATCTTTTCAATGTTTTTCAATATTTTGTTTTCTAACGCTCTTTCTGTTCATATGTTCTGCCATTCTTCTTTCCTTTTTCTTTGTCGTTTTTTCTATTCTCCTGCCCTTCTCCTTCTCCCGCTTTAGCTGAGACAGCTGTGGTTTAGTGGTTAGAGAGCTGGCCTTGGGATCAGAAGGTTGTAGGTTTGAATCCTGTTCCAGTAGAAAGAATGGGGGTGGGGGACTAAATAACTAGTGTTGTCCTGCACCCTCAACCTTTGAGCAAGGCATCTAACCCCACATTGCTCCAGGGACTGAGACCTTGCACCTAAATAACTGTAAGTTGCTCTGGATATGAGCGTCAGCTAAGGGTAATGCAGCATGACAGTGTCTGTTGCATATTGCTATTGCTGCTGTGTGTGTGAACTCTAGGATTCAGCTCAGTTGTCTTTACTTGATCTGGACTCTTTGTGAGCCAGATGACTGGCTAAAACATGGCCCGGCACTTTCTCTAAGTGGACTCTCATATGAACTTCAAACTGATGCACTACATAATAGGGACTGAACAAGCCCTTTGTGAACTGGCTCCATCCCACCCGATTCTTTGATGTTTTTGATGTTGTGTGTGTGTGTGTGTGTGTATGTGTGTGTATGTGTGTCTGTGTGCACGCGTGTGTGCGTTTGTGTGTGTGTGTGGGTGCGCATGTGTGTGTGTGTGTGTGTGTGTCTGTGTGCAAGTGTGCACACAAAGCTGAAGCTCTGAAGCTCTGTATCTGTGGCTTTGGGTGTATGTGTGTGTGTGGGTGGAGATGGGAAAGAGGGCATTCCAACGTCACTGTTAACCTCATGTTCCTCTTTCTCTGTGTCACTCGTCCTTCTCTTTGACCTTTGGCCCTCTCCCTCACCAGGGTGTGAGTTACCCTTCCATGACTGGGGGATACTGCCTTTTACAGAGGCTACTACCTTTTGTGTTTTACCATAATTACATGAATACATTGCTAACCCCAACCATGCACAACTCTCCTGTAATCTACCACACTTCTTTTCCCTAACCTTTCTCCTGTTCCTACCCACACTTACTTTCTCTCTCTGTTCCTCTCTCTTTCTTTTTGTCTCTTCCTCCTATGTATATTACTAATACTAGATAAATAGATAGATAGACAGACAGACAGACAGACAGACAGACGTGTCTGCCCTCTCCTTTTCTTTCCATCTCTGCCTCTTTCCTCTCGGTCTCTCCCTCTTTCCTTCTCTACCTCTTTCCCTCTCCCTCTCTCCCTCTCTCCCTCTCTCCCTCCCTCCCTCTCTTCCTCTCTACCTCTCTATCCCTCTCCCTCTTCCTCTCTCCCTCTCTTCTTCTCTTCCTCTCTCCTTCTCTCCCTCTCTTCCTCTCTTCCTCTCTCCCTCTCTCCTCTCCCTCTTTCCCTCTCTCCTTGGGGTGGCCCCTGTGGTCCATCTGCTGTGTGTTTGCGGCGTCTCCACAATGCGGATGTGCTCCCACTCAGGGATCTCGCCGGACCCTACTGCCCGCACATCTGCTCAGAATGTTCCAGAAACACCAAGAAGACCCGGGCAGCGCGCGCACACACACACACACACACACACACACCGGACACACACACATATGCATGTGTGGGTGCTGTAACAAGGTTATATGTCTTCATGCATGCCTTTCGTAGTGTGTGTGCACGCATGTTTGTGTATTTATGTACTTGTGTGTGGCTGTTGTGTGCGTGTGTGTGAGTGCACGTGTGTGTGTGTATGTGCGTATGTGTGTGTGTGTGTGTGTGTGTGTATTAATGTAATGGTGGGGTCGTGCAGCTGCTGAACTGCAGCACTGGCTGAGTTTGGACAGGCTCTCTGGGGGACCCATCAGGCAGCATAGCTGATCACATGACTGTGGGCTGGTTGCCGTGTCAACATGGAATGAGAGCTAAAGTTCAGCGCAAAGGAGGGAAGGAACAGGTGTGTTTGTGTATGTGTGTGTGTGTGTGTGTTTGTGTGTGTTTATTTAGGTATTAGCGTTTCTGTTTGTAAGAGTGGTAATCACACTCTGGTGTGTGAGTGTGCATGTTTCTTGTTGTTTTTTTGTTTGTTTATTTGTTCATGTGTGCGAGTGCATGTGTGTGTGTGTGTGCTTGATTGGAGCTGGACTGTGT
>CM059286.1:20478090-20480590 GCA_030347295.1 Setipinna tenuifilis
CACACATGCACATATACATACACACACACATACACACACACATACACATGCACACACACATACACACATGCACACCATTTGCCATGACAAACATGTTCCCTCTTCACCAAAGTCATGGGCTCTTCAGCGGACGTGAGTTGTGCCTCTGGCTCCAGTCTGCCGTCCACCTCCGGTGTGAGTGTTAATTGGACAGCACCGCTGAGCTGCTTAGGCACCTCCATTAGCACTAATGGCCTTGCTGTGTCACAGCTCCACTGGATGATGGAGAGGCCTCTTCATGGACATAAGGTTGCCAATGCTTCTGTAAGATAAGGATTGGCTCCATATTTAAATGGATAAAAGACATGTTCCAGGTTGAGCAGATGTGGAATACGATTTGTTTCTGTGTTTTTAGTTAATCAGATCAGTGCAAAAGCATGAAAGAAAGGATATATCAGATTAGTCCACTAGTGAAGATTGGTTGATTTCTAAGAGAGATTTTATGTTTGCCTTGCAGGCTCCAGTGGTGCGATTGGTTAGTGTGTGTGGTACTTGTAAGGCAGCATTGCTGAGTAATGCTGAGCGTGTAAGTTTGAGCCTCAGCTGGAGCTGAAACTCAACATCAGTAAACTATCCTTGTGGCAATTTAGGTTTGGTACAGAAGGTGGGAGAATGAGCAGCCAATAATGTTTTCCTGCATCTTGAGCAACGCATCTAAATCCACATTGCAAAGCACACATTTACCCCACACTGCTACAGTGAGTTTGTTCTGGTACATCACTCACTGTAAGTGGCTCTGCATAAGAGCTCAACTAAATGTAATGTAATAAACTATCTGATAACATCGGGATCAGATAACACACTACTAAAATGTTTGCACGCCTGCTTTAGTGTGTGTGTGTCCACTAGTTTGTTGGCCATGGATCCACAAGTAATCAACTAGCCTAGGGATCCACTATCTCATTGCCTGCCTGAGGATCTGCTGGTGATTCACTCACATTTAGTTGACATCAATTATGTGTGCTTTGTTTATGTGTGTGTGTGTGTGTGTGTGTGTGTGTGTGTGTGTGTGTGTGTGTGTGTGTGCGTGCGTGCGTAGCTCAATGAGGCATCTCCATGAACCCACATATCTATGTCTTGTAGGCTCCAGTGGCGCAATCGGTTAGCGCGCGGTACTTATAAGGCAGTACAAGCTGAGCAATGCCGAGGTTGTGAGTTCGAGCCTCACCTGGAGCAGCTCATCTTTAGATAACACACCAGCAATAAACCATCACTGTGTGAATAGATTCTGTGCATTAGATACATCGGGTGGGACTTAACAATGTTCTCCTGTTCTACTGTAAGAATCTAACCACAATGTTACAGATGTTAGAGACTGTGTATCTAATTCACAGTTGCTCTGCACAGTTGATGTCATGTAATATACATGAGAATCTGACAGCACGCTGCCATAATGTTTGCACAGATGTTTCAATGTGTGTGTGAAGCAGCATCTCTATGAAAACCCTGAGGAAACATTCAATAGTGTTCAGGTAACACACAGCAGATGTTAGTTCTCCTCATGTACAGACACTTCTGTTGATCTCGGTCAGTCTGGGTTATGTCTCTGGGATCCACCAGTAGTCCACTAGCTCAGCTGGCTGCCCATGGATCCACTAGTGATCAACTAGCCTAGGAATCCACTGCCTCACAGGGACTGCCTGAGGATCTGCTGGTGATTCACTCGCATTTAGTTGATCATAGAAAAACTTACACTTGTTTTCTCAGCCCTACAAATGCATGGCAACTTATCTGGGCCTTTTGTGAGCTGGAGTTTGTAACCACTTTCATATCTCTGAAAATGTGTGAGTACATTATGTTGATTAAGTGTGTGTGCTCTGTTCATATGTGTATGTGTGTGTGTATGTGTGTATGGCTCCATCAGGCAGATCCATGATTCCCCATACATATGTATCTTCTCAGAGGCTCCAGTGGCGCAATCGGTTAGCGCGCGGTACTTATAAGGCAGTACAAGCTGAGCAATGCCGAGGTTGTGAGTTCGAGCCTCACCTGGAGCACATCACCTTTGCATGTCACAAAGGCAATGCATTCTGTACGTTAAGAATTATGTGGGACCTAACAATGTTCTCCTGTACACACAAGCGAAGCATCAAACCCCACAATGCTCCATGTACCTAAGTTGCTGTACATCACTGTGTCAGCCAAATGTAATGTCACAAAATATCAACAAAGATGAGTTGTGTGTGTGTGTGTGTCCACTCCACACATCTAGTTTACTGTCCCATCCTGCTGAGTGGCCATTATCTTTTTTACATTCCTTACATTGCTGTCAGATCTCAGCATGATGTGTGTTCTGTGTGTGTGTTTGTGTGTGTGTGTGTGTGTGTGTGTGTGTGTGTGTTTGTGTGGTTCCATGAGGCATCTCCATGACTCCCCATACATGTATCTATATACGGTGTCTGGGAGAGATTTGATTTTCTGTGGGGGGTTTTGGTTTTCTGTGAGAGTGGTTTGATAGTGT